>CM067367.1:106402337-106577337 GCA_034401795.1 Chaetoderma sp. LZ-2023a
AGTCTTTTAAAAAATGGCAGTCATTTAATTATTAATTTTCAAAATTGTTATGGAAATGGTCATCGTTGACGATCGATGTTGTATAATATTATATAGATAGTTTTATCTACCATATTTATGTCTTTAAAGCGTCAATCATTTAATTATTAATTTTTTTTAAAATATGAACAAACTCCCAGTCATTTAATTTTCATAAATCAGAGCGTTGCGTTACACAGGTTATAGGTCCATCGACCACCTTTGACGGATCAGAATGTGTGCTTGCATATGCATGTGTGAAGAGGATTGTTGTGTGTGAAAACTTTAATACATTATTTAATTTTTTTGAACAGATAAAGAGTTCTCTTTCGAATGATTTGTGCGCCCTGAAAAGGGCCGTGTTTTGAGATAGGTCTCAGTCTTCGCAGATCCGCACAGGCGCGGTTGGCAGTTTGGTAACAAACTGCGTCATGTTTGCTTTTTGTATATCAGTCAGAGTATCACCGATTACAGGACACCCATGTGGATACTGTTTGATTGGTAATAGACAATAGCACTCCTTGCAGGTGTACACCATCTCTTTAGGTTCTGTTTTCTTGATCATACGCCTACAAACCCTCTCGTGTTTCGACCGTCGGCATATGGTGTTGCGGATGTCGATGGAACACCAACGACATTGCACATACCCAGTGTCTGATCTGTCAAAGTTTGTACTGCTGGCCATTTTAGCCAAATGTACATTAACATTATATTTATACCACACCACTCTACTACAAAAAAAATATAAGGAATATCACGTGAGATGAAATCTGACTGCCTAAGGCTACCTAACTACTCTGCAGTTAGACATCCAACCACTTTGCGATGTTTAAACTGGAATGAGAAAATGGATTGAATTTGTACTGTTTATTGGAATATATGTACTGTGGCTGCAAATCCGCAACATGCGGCCCGCATGCGGCCGCACATGTACGCATGCATTTTGGCATGTATGCGTGTTCAGGCATGTGCATATACTTGTTGTCATCCGCACCACGAGCCGTAAATCCGCAACACGTGCCCGCATACGGCCGCACATGTACGCATGCATTTTGACATGTATGCGTGTTCTGGCATGTGCATATACTTGGTGCCATCTGCAACAAGTTAACAAGTCTACATCCATAACACGAGCCCGCAAATCCGCAACACGCGCCCGCATGCGGCCGAACATGTACGCATGCATTTTGGCGTGTATGCGTGTTCAGGCATGTGCATATATGTGTTGCCATCTGCAACACGTGCATGCAAATCCGCATTAACATTTACATTTATACTACATCGCTCTACTACAAAACATGTAAGGAATATCGCATGAGATGACTAGCGTCCTATCAAAAACTGTCGCATACTGGCCTCCATATAATGACACATACATGCAGGCGAAAATCTTGGATATGTTCACGGGCTAGATGTGATGGATCAGTTTTTGTTAAATGGTTTATGCACATAAAAATCTGTGCATGTTAAAAAAGTAACCAGGGAAATGTTTTCTCTGACCACCTCGTTATTGTGCATAAAGCATCTATGATTCGCTTTTAATCCTTCAATTTGTATGCAAATACGTTAACCTTCATCTAAAACCCTCAAAACTAAGTGGCTTCCTACCAGTCATTTAATTTTTTAAAAGAGAGCAAAGTAGATCTCTATGCGGGTAATATATAGCTAAGCCAAGCAATGTTGTATGCATAATATTATATAGATAATAATCATGCATCTCATATTTAAGGAGTGGTCTTTAAAGTGTCAGTCATTTAATTATTCAATTTTAAAAATTGTTATAAAAATGGTGGGAGCAATGTCCACTGCCGTCATCGTTGACGAATAATGACGAGCACCCTTGTATCGTTTAACGTATTAGGTGGTCGATGCGGTCCATCGTGGTTGTAGTAAAAAAGTATTTTGAAACCAAGCGGAATTGTGGCTTCCTATGTCAAATTGTTGCATTGAACAGCACTTTTTTAAGAGTTTGTGCACACGAAAGCGCTAGTGCGAATTGTAGCTTCCTATGTCAAATTAGTATCAAAACTATTCACTTAAACTACCAATGCGCCATGATTTAGGGTAGAAAAAATCAGAAAATAACATCCCCGGAATGAGTGTAGGGGTGGTCGCATAACTGAGGTCAAACGGGTGAGGAGGATGCGGGGTGAGGTATGCTAGCGTGGTGCTGCCTGGTACGAGGGATGAGGTATACTAGCGTACTTGTTTACAAGGCCGGCAATGTGCATTGTATGAATATTTTGAAAATAATTTGACTGCGGTGTTAGCGACAACTTTCTATCAAATCATTTCCATGATATTTAGTGAATATTTTGAAAATAATTTGACTGTATGCATGAACTTTTGCTCAAATCGTTTCCAAAATATTTTGCTAGGAAGTAGATCCCTGAAATGTCTGAAACACCTCGCCAGTCAGCCAGTTAAAGGTAATAAAACTAGGAAAAATTACCATGTCCGGATACACACAGTATGAATGCATTATGAGTACCTAGTCAATGAGACCCCGACAACAACAATAATATAGTTGGCTAACCATTGTCTGGACATTGTGGCTGCAACCCCCTACTACCAATACCAACCATCATCACCAACACCATCACCATCACCATCCCTCTATCCCCACCAGTACCACCACCCACTAAGCACCAACACCCACCACCAAGCATTAACCCCACCCCATCATCCACCACAACACCTATTTTCATCAACCGCCAACCCCACCGCCACCACCACCACCAACAGCATCAGCACTCCGATTTGTATATTGAGGGATGTGGGGGGACCTGGCTGGGAAGCTACAATCATCAAACAAGTGCATAAAGAACCAATGTTTTATTTGTATCCATATTTTTACATTGAAGTGAATATTACATATGATAAAACGTATAGTTGCTGTAGCATAAACAAATAGTCAATGTTCTGGAGATCCATTTTATCGATGACTGATTCCTTATGGATGAGATCTATCACCGACAGAATCATCATCATTATCCTCATCATTATCCTGGCTCCTTATGTACTTCTTTATCAGAAACTCTCGTTTTCGAAAAGCTGAGAAGACTGCTTCATCGTATGCGTACCCCTCGTCGATAAAATCTTTAATTTCCTGACGAATTATTTTAATGAGCGTAGGGTTCTGTAATCTTCTCGACTGGAGCGTTATGTCCATACACTTTGTAACTAAAGCATCAGCATATACGGAAATAGGCACATTGCCTACACCATGTGGGTCTGTGTCCACTTCACCATCCTCATCTTCTAAACCTGATTGTTCAGCGTCTAAGACCTGCTTAATATTTTGGAATATGGTAAATAGTTCCTCATTGCCTATGGCTTCTTTTTCATCTTAACCTTCATCTTGACTCTCAGTCTCCGCTGAGTCAGTACCGGCTTCACACTCCAACTCCGCTGGCTCATCATCGTCACTATTCATCTTTGTCATTTCTTCATCTTCACTGTCTAGATTTTTGCTATCTTCATCATTATGGAATCAGATCTTATGCCGCTTCAGGTCATTTGACCTATTAAAAGTTGAAGCACATTCAAAACATTTATGTCTCGGCATATTGATTATAGGATAAATCTAGCAAGTATTCAAGCTACAAGGTTCTTTAAAGAAATCTGACTGCCTAACTACTCTGCAGTTACACGTCCAACCACTTTGCGATGTTTAAACTGGAATGAGAAAAGGGAATGAATTTGTACGATTTATAGGATTAAATGTACTGCAGCCGCAAATCCGCAATATGCGCCCGCAAATCCGCAACATGCGCCCGCAATCCGCATCATGCACCTGCAATCCGCAACATACGCCCGCAAATCCGTATAATGCACCCGCAATCCGCAACATGTGCCCGCAGTCCGCAACATATGCCCACAAATCCACAACATGCGGACCGCATGCGTTCGCACATGTATGCATACATTTTGGCATGTATGCGTGTTCAGACATGTACATATACTTGTTGCCATCCACATCATGCGCCCGCAATCCGCAACATTCGCCCGCAATCCGCAACATACTCCCGCAAATCCACAACATGTGGACCGCATGCGTCCGCACATGTATGCATACATTTTGGTGTGTATGCATGTTCAGTCATGTACATATACTTGTTGCCATCCGCAACACGCACCCGCAAATCCGCATCATGCAACCGCAATCCACAACATATGCCCGCAATCCGCAACATACGCCCGCAAATCCACAACATGCGGACCTCATGCGTCCGCACATGTATGCATACATTTTGGTGTGTATGCATGTTCAGGCATGTACATGCACTTGTTGCCACTCACAAATCCGCATCATGCGCCCGCAATCTGCAACATACGCCCGCAAATCCACATCATGCGCCCGCAATCCGCAACATATGGCCACAATCCGCAACAAGCGGTCGCAATCCGCAACATGTGGTGGTGGTGGTGGGGTGTAGTGGTTGGTGGTGGATGTCGGTACTGGCATTGGTGGTGCTAGTGGCAGCGATGTTGAAGGTGGTAGTGTTGATGCTCGTCGTGATGGTGGTGGGTGTTGGTGATGATGATGGGGTGGTGGTGGGTGTTTGGTGGGTGGTATTTGCTGTCGCAATGTCTAGACAAATGGATAGCCAGCAGAGCCAGTCATTCTGATGATAACTTTTCAAAAATAGTCTTCTGGCTCATGCATGTGCACATGGGCGCACACCAGGGCAATCACACATGCATAAGGGTACAGCGTATAACTAGCAGTATCATACATTAGCACATGTGCATACGAGCAAGACCTTTATTAAATCCTCATTGACATAGCCTCTCCATCCTATTTGCCATTTTTTCAAACACAGCGCTCTCACACATTCCGACCACAATGTCTAGACAGATGGATAGCTGTCAGAGTCAGTCATTCCGATCATAAATTTTCAAAAATAGCCTTCTCTAAGGATGCAAGTATGAATATGAAGAAATTCGCTATGGGTTGGTGGGTGCATGGGTGGTGGTGGTGGGGTTAATGCCTGGTGTTGGGTGTAGGTCGTAGTGGTGGAGGTGGTGGTGTTGTTGGTGGTGAGTGTTGGTGATGATGATGGTGGTTGGTGGGGGGTGGGGGGACTGTTTGCCGGCGCAATGACTAGACAAATGGATAGCCTGCAGTGCCAGTCATTCCGATGATTAATTTTCAAAAATAGTCTTCTCTTGTACCACAAATATGAATATGAAGAAAATTGACATTTTCTTGAAGAAATTCTAGGGTTAAAAGGGTTAATAGCATCCATGTAATGACGTAACACGAGGTGGTCGCTTAGGGCAGGACTGAATTATATAGTAAAAAACATGGTTATAATGTATCACTGCTCTGTAGCCACAAGGATATATTTATATTTGTAGTAAACGGCCATCTATGATTATGCTACTACGCTCAAAATGTTGCTCTTAATTGTCGTATCTTTAAGCTTCGGTAAACAGCAATAGCCGGTGAGCGGGTGCAGGCGTTATTATCGATTTTTTTAAAACTCTCGTCGAGGACATTGTAATATACTGTGCTTAGAACAAGACGGGTGGTGTTTTAACATTCTTTCATTATTAACACGTGCCATGTTTGTAACTCGATTAAGGACCGATCTCATGGCTAATGTGTCAGTAATGGTTAAATCATACGCAACAAATACTCTTTTTAGCATGAGTACGCTCTACATACATTCTATAAATGGAACCCTCAGAGATATAATGACCACATTTTAACCATCGTATCTAAAATTACTGCTGTTATTGCAAAATATTTGTGCGTAATGACGGTTAAATTTCAATCAAAATATTCAACAAAAAAAAGTTTTTCTAATAACGTTAGCGACGTCAAATTAATTTCAAAATATTCAACAGTTTTCCTGTATGGTATTGATGAAAATGAGATATATATTCATCGGTATTAGGGTTAACTTCTTTTTAACCCATGATAGAATCCATCACCGCAAAGTCTTGGTTACCATTCCATCCGAACATACCATTAATACAAGATTTTAAAAATATTTTGTTGCTAATCTGTCTGGTAGCTGTTGCTAAGACAGTAACAGCTTACAGGTAGTCTCTAAATATTCTACAGTTTACTAATGACGTTAGCGACGAAACAGTCAAATTATTTTCAAAATATACAGCAATACCGTAATTCCTCATACATCCTCAACCTCCTCCTCCTACGATCTCCGTTATCAGACCACCTCTTAAAATCTATTTTGTTACTAATCTATCTGGTAGCTGTTGCTAAGACAGTAACAGCTTACAGGCAGTCTCTAAATATTCTACAGTTTACTATCAGACCACCTCTTAAAATCCATTTTGTTACTAATCTGTCTTGTAGCTGTTGCTAAGACAGTAACAGCTTACAGGCAGATTCTAAATAATCTACAGTTTACTAATAACGTTAGCGACGTCAAATTATTTTCAACATATTCAACAGTTTTCCTGTATGGTATCGATGAAAATGAGATATGGGGAATTCATCGGTGAAAGGGTTACAATCCTATCCATCACCACCAAGTCATGGTTGCCATTCCAACTGAACACTCAAGATACAAGATTATTTTTAATATTTTGTTGCTAATCTGTCTGGTAGCGGTTGCTAAGACAGTAACAGCTTACAGGCAGTCTCTAAATATTATACAGTTTACTAATAACGTTAGCGACGAAACAGTCAAATTATTTTCAAACATCAATACCGTAATTCCTCATACTCCCTCAACCTCCTCCTCCTACGACCTCCGTTATCAGACCACCTCTAAACTCTATTATTTTACTATTACCACTCTCTACTATTATCACTCATCAAACTCTATTATTTTTACATTATCTACCACGGTAGATAACCACGGAGGGGGGCGCGCCGCCACGACGTTTAAACGTAAAATACACAACTTTTAAACTTTTAAGGGTTAACTAATTCAAAATAATAGAACATTCCACAGTGTTGCAAATCCATAAAAACGTGTGCGGCTGTACGTCATTGTTATCGAGAAAAACGTGGCGTTATAGTCGTCGTTGTTCTCTAGAATGCGTGTACCGCTGTACACCATTGTTCTCAACATTTCATTCCGCAAGCTTTTCCTTTGATCTCGTGAAAAACCCATTGTTCTCGAAGACCCCCTGCTGGGAAGAACAATAACGACCAGCCCCATCCTATACTACTAAGGCTACTCCTGGAGGCTGATGACAGCGATGTTAAATTAATTCTCTGCACGCGCGCGTACGCGCCTGCGTGCGTGCGCGCGCGAGTGTGTGTATGCGCGTGCGTGCGTGTGTAGAGAAAAGACCCATCGATTTTATGGGGGTCCCACGCCAGCCCACTCTTTAAAGGGGGCGGAGGAGCACTTTGAGACATTGGGTCATTTTGAATTTCGAAATTTGTTTCTTTTAATTGAGCATGCAGAAAAACATGTGACTACACACTTACATTGTCTAAATCGTTCAAACCGATTTTCATCGTGACCTTACCCGTTTATGCGGGACAGGATCACAGGGACATTTTGAGACATATGATAGCCATTTTTAATTTCGAAATTTCATCTAATTTGGCATGCCTAAATTACATGTAACTACACACATAAATTGTCTAAACCAGCCAACTTTGTTACCGTCTGATTTTAATCGTGACCCCACCAGTTTAAGCGGGTCATTTTGTGACATATGATAGCCATTTTTAATTTCGAAATGTTTTCTAACTGGGCATGCCTTAACACATCTGCCGAGACACTTACATTGTTTAAATCGGTCAATATTTAGATAAATCATCCGATTTTCATCCTGACCCCATCCTGTCCCACCTCTGGAAGAGTTCTTAGGAGCATTTTAGCTATATGGTAGCAATTTTGGATTTCGAAAATTGTTTCTTCTAACTGGGCATGAGCATCCCGAAATATACACATAAATTGTGTAAATCGGCCAATATTTAGATACATCCTCCTATTTTCGTTGTGGACACCGCCACCCCAACCCCATCCCCACCACACCATACCTCTTAAAGAGGGCTACGGAGCAGTTTAGCCATATATTAGCCATTTTGAACTACCAAAATTATTTCATCACACTGGCCATGCCTAAATGTAAATTGTTTAAATATGTCAGTATTTGGACACGCCATCTGATTTTAATCGTAACCCCATCCGATTACAGCTGGGCGATGGGACATTTTGAGCTACATGGTAGGCATTTAAAATTTTGAAAATTCTTTTTATTGTAATTACTTGGATTGTGTAAATTGGTCAATATTTAAACAAACTGTCTGATTTTCATCGTGATACCTTGGCCACCTCCCCAACCCACCCCAGCAAAGTGTCCTTTGGGCAAGTTTTTATCAAATATCGGTCGGCACAATCAGATTCCCTGGAAAAGATTAGTATAAGATCAAGTACAAACATACGATGAACACGATTTCACTAGAGAGCGCAATTCTGAGACAGACTAAATCTAGCCTGATCTTTGATACGATTTTCTATGATATCCTACACTACACTTAGACAAGATTTCCTACGACAAACGCCCATAATCACAGAATAACACACCGAATGTCATTGTAAGATGGCACCCATCACGCGCTACGATTTCGTTTAATTTTCTGCAATGGACCTTTCCAGTTTTAGCTATTTCCCGCCCACCTCTAGCTAAGCTCCGCCCATACTTCGCCGTGTTGTGATTGAATGCCCTAACTATCAATTTCCTGAAAACTATACAGGTAAGCTGCTGAATATTTTGTAACTAATTTGACTGGGTACTGTTGTTGCCTATGGCTGCAACATCGCCCAGTCAAATTAGTTTCAAAATATTCAACAGAATATTTATTAAATAGTAAATAAATACAATTCATGCAACAACGCATAGTCCGTCTTCAAATATGTGTTCGTGACGCCATTCATGACGTCTTAATGACGCCATTCATTATGATGTCATTTTACATGTCACGTAGTTAATTATGACGTCATATGATGGATGGATGAAGTGGAAAGGTCCATTGTCTACGTTTGCTAGGAGGCAATCTTGGCTTTGCTGGAAAGATGGCGTTTGATTCCGACAGCATTATGAATCAAGTACTTGCTCTGTCTGCTTTCTTGATGGTTTGAAGAAATTAGGAAGCAATGAGAGTCACAGAAAAGGTTTTGTATCAGTCCTTGGATAAGCATGAGTGATGGACATAGTGCAGTAGAAAGGTCATGTTCTACATGTAGAGACCAATACATTTCTTGTCAGAAATCAACAGTTCAGGAAATAAAGGGATATTAAAAATTTAAAAGTACAAATTCTGGCCAAGTCCTAAAATTAAAATAAATAAATAAATAGTAAAATAGGAGCACTATTTTAATGATTTCATGCAGATATTTGGAAATTCACCATTACTGGCAAATAAATCGAGAAATCAAAATTCTTGTTACTAATGTTGAAGTCTACCGTATTTTCGGAAACTCAGTGATAGTCGCCAGTAAAATAGAACAATCTAAAGTCATCTATAACCATAAGAACGTTGACGCTAAATCATGATTAAAGGTTCCGGGTCATCCGACGTGGCCGACAAAAAAATTAACGGAACAATCAATGTTCTTTGCTGCTGCTGATGCTGCTGCTGCTGCTGCTGCTGCTGCTACTACTGCTACTACTACCACTACTACTCTACTACTACTACTACTACTACTACTACTACTACTACTACTACTACTACTACTACCACTACCACCGCCGCCGCCGCCGCCGCTGCCGCTGCCGCTGATGATGATGATGATGCTGATGCTGCTACTGCTACTGAAAATATCGCAACTGCTAATATGGCGACCGCTACTGTTGCTTCTGTCCCTGCAAATTGACAATGTATACACCTGTGCAAAAGTTAAGCACCACCCTATTTTTACGCATATGCGAGGGTATATTCATGTGCTATGAAGAAAGCAATAGCATAAACATTTATGTACCCATCTATCTTAGTGCAAGAGGTAATAATGCAACTAGAGGAATGCTGATTATGATGGTGGGGAAACACTGTATGTTTTTGTTTGAACTTGAAAACGAGGCCTGAATATGGTTACGTTGACACAACTGACAACTATTGCCCTACAGTTGACACACGTGGCTAGATTGTCATTAATGGTGTCTGAAAACGAAGTTTAACATCTGTGCACGAGTTTGAGACTGTCATTATTAATACCGGGTATATCCACCTTGTGCCTGGATGACGGCCTGGACACGACGTCTCATGCTGGTCACCAACCGACTGATACGCCATTGTGGTATTCGTTGCCATTCAAGATGGAGTGCGTCTGTTAATTCCTGTAGGTTCTGCACAGGAGGATCCCTCCTTCTCACCATGTTTCCCAGAATGTCCCAGATATGCTCAATAGGGTTCATGTCAGGGCTCCTTGCTGGCCATGGTAGGGTTTCGATGGCATTCTGGCGGAGGTATTCATGCACAGCTCTAGCACGATGTTGTCGGGCGTTGTCATCCATGAATATAGGGTGGGTTCCAGGAGCATGATTTACAAAATGAGGGACCACAACTCTATCCAGTATGGAATCTTGATATCTTTGTCCATTTAGTGTTCCAGGTACAGTCAACAGATCCAGCTTACAATCAAATGAGATGCACCCCCATATCATAACGGAACCTCCACCAAATGGAACTTCTTCCATGATGTTACGTTGGTCGTACGCCGTGCGTCTGGACCTCCATACACGAGTTCGCCCATCTGTGGCATGAAGCAGGAACCGACTTTCATCGGACCAGTGTACCCGTCTCCAGGATCTCATGTTCCAGTGTCTTCTTTCGTTGCACCACCTCAGCCGCTCCTCTTTGTGGTGTGCAGTGAGGAGAGAACGTCTGACAGGTCTCCTGGCTTTCATGCCAGCAGCATACAGTCTCCTTTTGACGGTAGCCATTGACACTCTATTGCGCGTTTCCCATTGCTGGCTGAGCACTCTGCTGTTGGTGAATTGAGATCTCCTAACAAGGCGTACTAGGGCTCGATCATCACGGGCAGTAGTCTTCTTCGGTCTTCCAGATCTAGGCCTGTCCTTCACCTCGTTAGTTTGCCAATGTTTTGCAATCAAACGACTGATTACAGTATGGTTAATGTTCAGCTGTCTGCCAATCTCTCTGCATGACATACCAGTGGTATGCATGCCTATGATTTGCCATTTCACACGATCACTTAACCTTCGTCTTGCCATAGCGGTTCATAATCAAGAGCTAATTCTCTCTGTACAAATAAACCACGGTCATGAAGACAAAATTCCTAATCTTGTCGCCTAAATCTGTATGTAATGTTCTACACCTCAAACTGGACTTTTACATAACTGAACACGTGTGCTGTTTCCCGCCACGCACGGACATCAAGCGGCGTGAAGTCATGCATGCATGTGCATTTCGTACTTGGAATTATGTCAGCTAACGCGGGGACAAAAAGTATGGCAGCCTAGTTGTACCATCATGTTTCTACGTTCTATTGTTTTTGCTGGTGCTTAACTTTTGCACAGGTGTATAGATACATATAGACTTTTACGCCAGCGCTCTATCATCCTGTCCTCGCTTTCCTCGTCCCACTGAATGCCATCTTGTTTGACGAAGTTTTGTTTCGCTCATGTGTGGGCATTGTCTCCTAATCTCCAAGACCACACGCCATGTGATGCATTAGTCTGCGCTACGACAAGATTCAGTCCGCTACGCCAGGGAATTTGTGAACATGTTGAAAAATAACCAACAACATACGATTTCCTACATGATACGTACGACAGAATCAGATATAATCGTGTCTCAAGTGATCTCACACTGTACGATTTGTTAGGACGACGTACACTGCTGCGTCGTATCCGAAAGAGTTGTACGATATTGTAGCGAAATCGCGCTGCGCGAGGCCATTTTAATAGGTCAGACACTGCTGAGTAAAACCTTCTCTTATGCCTAGTGCAGATGACCGGTTTTTTATCCGTATTTTCAACGCAAGCTGGACGAACTCAGCAAAGATCAGATGAACGCATGTGCGTGCGTGCGTGCGTTCGTGAACCTCCGGCTCAGTCTCCGTTGCGTTTTGTAACGGATTGAAAATCAAACAGGTTGGATATTAGACGGACGAACGCAGCGACATCGTCATGAAACGGTATGAAACGGACCGTGTGCGGCGGGTTCTGTTTGTGTTCTTTCGTTTTGACTACCTGATTTTTATACATTTGTTATCCGGATCCGTCACAAACAATTACTAAAATATAATAAACGCCGCCCTGACGGATGGATAGCAGCACACGGATCCGTCTCCGTCTTGTATGTTTTTTCTAACGCAAACGGATCCGTTTGAAAACGATCGTCTTCGCTAGGCATAATGTACCTTTCCTTTTTAACTAAGCCCCGCCCATCTCTAGCTAAACGCCACCCAAGCGGCGCCCGTGTTGGAATCGATTGATAGTCCCTTACTATCTATTTCCAGAAAACTATACAGGTAAGATATTCAAAACTAATTTGACTTGTTGTTGTTATTGCATATGGCAGCAACAGTGGCCCGGACTAAATCAAGTCATTCGGGCTGTAATTGATTATGACGTCATATGATGGATGGATAAATTGGAACGGTCCATTTTCTCACACTCTTCTGTCATGGTGCGTCTGTCAAATTAAGCGACAAAATCTTAGCCTGGCCCAACCCTACTCTGCAACAGAGTTGAAAAGATCAATTTCTCCGATATTTCTATGGTCGAAACACTATAACTGGCAAGCTCGCGCATTGTATGAGACAGTCTTTTTAAATATGGGTCACTCGTTCGGTTAACACGCTCTCCACATACCTTATTGGATCATATGATCAATACTGTATTACTCGTGCCCGTACATGAATAACTTAGATAATGCTAAACCAGAGTCCACCCTGCAGACCCATTATCGATTCCCAAATGATCACGAATGAGGAAAGTGTCCATGTATAGATGTAAACTGTGTACAGTCGTCTGCAATCGTGTTTGAAGCGCTTTGTTGTGAAATTGAATTGGGGACTAAATTATATAGACTTATGCATTGTGAACGCGTCTTAATTTGGGATCTGTTTCATTTCATTGTGCCTGGGCGCACGACTTAGGCCGCTATAGGCGCTAAATTCCTTAAGTCTTGTCTTGGAGAATTTTGGTGTGAATATGCACCTTTAAGAGGAGGTTGCCGTGACACGCACACACATGCACGCACACACGCACGCACACACACTGGAAAAGTTCAACAGGCAAGCACGCGTGAAATTGCTTAAATTGCGCACACGAACGAATGCAGGCACGCACAAATGCATAACACACGCGAATAACACATTCTCTTGGACTGTCACGTGGTAGAAATTAAGCCATTTCATTGGTTAATATTTTTATACGTATCATCAAAAAAGTATCGGAATAAAGATGAATGAATGACGCCATAATCAATTAGATCACATGATTGATAACATCATAAACAAAATGACATAAATCCTCCACCATACATCGGACAGTCTGGTATTTCACGCACTAATTATAGGTCTTTGATGAATCTACAATTTGATAGCAATTCTGTTGGGTGTTTTTGTGTCTGGTTTGACAGGGAGCTGTTGCCACCATAGGCAACAAGGACACCCAGTCGGGTCCGTTCCAAAATATTCAACAACTTGCCTCAGCGGTAACCTTGAAATTTGAACTCTGAGAATGCAGAGCTCAAAGCGTTACAATCGATACTAATACGTCTACAAAGTGGACGGGGCTTGGCTTGAAATGGCCGACTCTATTCTGTTGATACTCTTAATTTGGAACTTAGATTCAAAATTTTTCTGCCATTTGTGGCTGGTTGTTCGTTATTTGATGGGTTTTTATATTCTATTGGATTGTTGTAAACTGGTTTCAACAACGAAGAGCATTCAGGTGGGCAGTTGACAGAACTTCTTAATAGATGACTGGTTAATTTTATTTTATTTTATTTTGAAAACAATGTATATGTAAGCAGCTTTTAAATTAATATTGATATTACTAAGACAATTATATCGAAAATATTCGACAGCACATTATCACCATCATCTCCCTCATCAGCGTCATAATCATCATCATCACCATCGTGTAGCCACTTGGCAGAACCTCTTCATGGATGGATGGTAATTTATTTTTATTTTATTTTGATAACAATGTATATGTAAGCATGTGGAAAATCTGGAAAATCCGAAAATACTGTATTAAATTCACATTCATTTTACAATTATATCCAAAATATCCAAGAGCACATCGTCGTCGTCGTCGTCATCATCACCATCATCATCAACACCGCCACCACCACATCGTAATTAGATACCAACCGTGTATGTATATTCATGTAACCGCCATTGTATGTATGGTTTTTTCCATGTGTATATGTTTTTCGTGTACTTCGGAAGAAGTTAAGGAATAAACTAAGCTAACTAACTACACCTAGCGTTTTGGCCTAAACAAAGTTTATTTTTTCGTATTACCTAGAGTTATTTTTTCTTATTACCTAGAGTTTTGATCACTACCGTACTTGGTGCGGATGCTCCCACTGAAGATTTAAAAAAACTAATTTTTCTTTTACGTGCCCTATAAACCTTTACCATCCCAATTCACGGAAAATGGCCCCATAGGGAATGAATGGGAATTTCAGGATGGATCTTTGAACTGCGACTATACGACCATACTTGGTTGCGATGTTACTAATGGAGGACCTTTTTGAAAATATTATTTTTTCAAAATTGGCCGCAGGCGCACATTTTGGGTAAAAGATACCAGTTTTCGTAAATGAAATCGAGATGACAAACGCTGGAATCTTTTTTTTCTGAAAATTATTATTTTAAAATAGCCGCCGAAATTAGTTTGACTCCGATCGACTAGAACTTTAGTAAACTTCTAGCAGTTATATTGACTTGGTTGGGTATCAAATTTGAAGTTGATCCATTAAACAGTTTTCGAGAGATCAGCTTTTCCGTAGCACATATCCCCAAAGTAACCCTATATGGGAGCAAGCATTTGAACAGCGTGTACTCCTAGAATTTTCCTCCGATCCTCTTCAAATCTGGCCGGATTCTAGAAACATTGAGAGATCTAAATAACTTCCAATGAAAGTGTTAAGATCTCCTTTGAGCCAAGGTCATTCTCTGGTAAAAATTTAAAATTGTCATGTTTGGCATAAGTTACCTGTCTTTCATCATGCAACTTCAAAGAGCATGTTTTATTTAGATTACTAGTATAAGGAATGTTCCTTCCAGATAGTATACTCACGTCTCATCTTCCATATTCTAGCGGCATTATGATTTTTTTGCTATAAATATAAACCAACGACCACCCTACCGACTGTTTCTCATGGCGAAAGGATAACCAGGAAGTCAAACCGTTTCCAAAAATGTCCCACTTATTAGTGAGTAAAATAGAAAACTACAATGTACACAAAACGGTCAACGTTATAATATACGCGCATGAACCAGACTTCCTAAACTCATTACTAACTCTCACAAACTTAATGTATACAACTTATAGCTGACTGCAACACATCGTCTGGTAATCTCTTTACCTCAGAGACATCATCAAGTCCCGTGGTCATTGTCTCCGCCTCGCTGTTAGACGATAAAAGTGTATGGAAAAAATAATGGTCGCCCTTTAAAATAAGCTCAGAAAGTCGCTACGTCATAACATACGGTATGAGAGCATCAATATATTGACTGATTTTCAAATAATTAATAGTGGTTTGTTGACGGCTTGTTAACCTGGAAAGCATGCTTGATATTTTCTCTGCGCCTTGACTACACTGGGTCACAATAGGTACTATTCTTAATTTACTGCGAGAATACGGCCACCTACCCTAGTGCATTCCTGATCTGATATAAAACGTTTCGCTTGCACCAAACTGGAATATATTTTGCGAACAATTCGGCAAATAGGTGTGGCGTTCAAATCCCAATACCATTTCCATAAGGGACGCTTAAATTATTGTATTGTGATGATAAGACCTTTCCAAGCGTAATCCTCTGTCATATGACGTCATATGATGCATGCCATAATTAACTCCTTGACGTGTAGGATGACGCCATACTCATGACATCATGAATGACTCGATATAGTCTGTATTTAACGCTTAATAGTCCAACACGTTCTACGGATTGTATGTCTTTACCATTAAATAAACATTATGTTGAATATTTTGAAACTAATTTGAGTGGGCGATGTTGCTGCCACAGGCAGCAACAGCGCCCAGTCAAGATAGTCTCAAAATATATAACAACTTACCATTAAAGCTTTCTGGAAATTGGTTATCAGGGAGTTTAGAGATCGATCTATCCAAACACGAGCGCGGTGTGGGTGGAGCGTAGATAAAGATGGGCGGGGCATAGCTAAAGGTGGAAAGGTCCATTGTCGTAACTAGCGAGAGAATGTGGAACACCATGATACTGAAAATGTGACTTTTGCGCATGCAGTTTTAGCTGTGTCCCGCCCATCTCTAGCTAAGCTCCTCCCACACTTTTGGCCGTGCTGGCATCGGTCAAACCCTTAACTCCCTAAATCTCAATTTCCAGAAAACTATACTGGTAAGCTTTTGAATATTTTGAAACTAATTTGATTGGTTGCTGTTGCTGCATATTAATTTCAAACTATTCAACAGAATGTTTATTAAATAGTGAAGCCATACAATTCGTACACCTTGACGTACTATTATGCGTTTATGACGGACTTGATTACGTCCTTCATGACGTAATTGATTATGACGTCAGTGTACATGACGTCATATACGTGACTGACAGCTCGCTTTCATCTATTGATGAATCTGTCAAATGTGTCCAAGACATGGTAGTATGAAGCAGGAGGCGTGGCCATGATGCCACTTACCCACCCAACACAGGTGTTGAGAAGAGTGACTCTGGCGGCTTTGAAACTGTCTCCGATTGAGCTACACTGATGCGACGGTGCTAAATCTGCGTAGTAATTGGATGAACAAAAATTTATTACTGGTGCAATTATCTGTACAGACAGCCCCACCACCACCCGCCCCGCCCCCACACAACCCCGAGATTTGCCACGGGGTTTTATTGTAATTTGAGCGTAATTTGTGTAATGTCTAATCACGTAATTTAAGAAACTTAGTAAATCTCTGGTGTGCGTGCATGCGTGCGAGCGAGCCAGCGAGAGTGCGTGCGTGCGTGTGTGTGTGTGCGTGAGTTTTACAGATAATTGCAACAGTAATACATGTTATTACATGGAATCAAGACAATAACGTTTGCACATCATTTCTTAAATGTGTAATCACATAATACAGTCAAAAGTGTTTTTCTTGATTCAATGTAATAATGTTCTGTCTATATCTTGAAAGGAGCCCCTGCTATGGTGAATGTCAGCGAGAGGAATGTCTGAATAGCGGCTAATCATACTGTGTTAATAACACGCTCTATAATCTGTGCATAATTTCTCTAAGTAACCTTCATAATAAAGCACGTGCTAAAAATGTCAAACGGCTTTGGATAATCGAGATTTCTAGCATTTCTATATTAATACATAACTTTGACGCGATTCTCTATTATTAGCATCGATAAGGAATTTAGTAATATCGTCCGAATAAGTAGACATCTGTACGGTAATACATTACCAAGAACAGACTGTTGAGAGATCGTGCACAAATCACAGAGATATAACCCTATACCTCACCATATGAGACAGAGCTGGTGAGCTACATGCAAAGGACAAGAAATTGAGGAAAGATCATAGGTGCCCTTTCAAAAGCTGTTTGCTCTAAATGGTTGCTGGATGCATAATTATCAGACAATGATTTCAAGAGGCAATAACACCGGATTGGAGAAACCTTTGAAAATAATTTTACTGGAAGTTGTTGATGGATTTCAACTGAGATATTGCCTCTTAAAATCACTATATTACTGAATGAATGAATGAATGAATGAATGAATAGGTGAGTAGGCGGGATATTAGGTATTATATGTGTACATGCCCGCGTGTGTGCTTGTGTACGTACGTGCGCACGTGTGTGCGTACGTGTGTGCGTGCGTACGTACGTTCGTGCGTTCGCGCATGCGTGTACATGTATTGATGGGTTGGTGGATGGATGGATGGATTGATGGATGGATGGATGGGTGGGTGGGTGGGTGGGGGTTGGTGGATGGATGGGTGGGTGGGTGGGCGGGTGGGTTGGTGGATAAGTGGGTGGGTGGATGGATGGGTGGATGGATGGATGGATGGATGGGTGGGTGGATGAATTGATGGATAGCTGGGGAGGAGGGTGGGTGGGTCAATGAGTGTGTGTGTGTGTGGGTGGGTGGGTGGATGGATGGATGGATGGATGGATGGATGGATGGATGGATGGATGGATGGATGGATGGATGGATGGAGAAAGATGACACCTTCATGCCGGTCCCCTCCGTACGTACCAACTTTGTTGGGAAACTCTGTCATCAAGGATTGCGGGCTGACATCGGCATACAGAGGCAACTCTGATTATGTATACGCTTCTTCAAACAAGAAACTGTGCTCGACATCCGCGGACGGCGCAATCTTCCCAGGATCTTACCATAGCTACGTGTAATGTACGTGGTCTGAGTACAACATCGCAGAGGCAAACCTTAGGTGCAGACTGTGAACATTATAACATCGATATTGCATGCATTCAAGAGACTGAAGCAGCAACAACAGACAGGCCATAAGCTAGTTCTCATGGAGCAAAAGCAGGCCTCATACCGGGGATTAGGCTTCGTAATCGGACCATGGGTCTTGGATCATGTCATTAGTTTTGGATACGTCAGTGATCGCGTTGCATTCATCGACCTGACCATACCTACGCGAAAACACAGCGCCACTAAGTGTCGAATTGTCAACGCATACGGCCCAACTACCGAAAAAGCCAAAGAGAATCCAGCAATATTAGATTCCTTCTATGCAGAACTGAGCTCCGCCATTACAATCCCAGATAGATGGCAACATCAAGCTGGATACAGTCGGAATTGCGGACGAAAGTTCAGTACCTGGCTTATGCATGGGATGATATGGAGAGGGCACACGCAACAGCAATGCAGATGCACTGGTGGTATTCCTTAGTTCCAATGGTCTATTTGTCACAGATACAGCTTTCAAACACCTATGCCGTCACCGTACAACATGGACTGGGCACATTACTGATTGCAAAGCCTCAACAGGTTCTAAGGCTACAACAGCTATCTTCAACCAAATAGACTTCATACTATGCAAGACAGAAGCAAAACCCTTACTCCGGAACGCTCGTTCGTATGGAGGCACATACCTCAATTCTGACCATAAGCTAGTCATTACACGCCTTCAGATGAACGATCGCTACCTAATATATAAACACTATACCAGGCCAGTGAGTAGAGTCACATACAACGTACCCAAACTCATCAGCGACACTGACACTCAAATGTCATCCAAAAAGCCCTCGGGGAGCAGATAGCTAACATCGATGTCAGCTCTGATCCAAACGAAGCCCTAGCAAAATACTGAAATCTATGGAATCATCCGCTACCAGCACAATAGATGTTCTTAAAAACAACGAAACTAGGTATACTGACGACCCTCTCGTAGTAAAATTGTCAGCAGAGCAGAAATCGTTATGGCTGTGCATCTATCAAAGTGGCCAAAGTCAAGACTGCACCAAACTTCGCCGGGATGGCAATATTGTTCTGCGCTGCCTTAATGAATGCTTAAAAAATCTTGCTATTCAACAGGCAGACTCTCTAGCAGATGAAATCACTGCCACGGATGACTGTCACAAAATGTTTCGGGCAGTCCGAGCCCTGAGAGTTACTGACTACACACCACCACTCACTGTGCACAACTCTGAAGATCAATTTCTCGGGATTGACGAGAGAAAAGCCGAAGTGATCCGAGAATGGTTTAAGAAACAGTTCACTGACAATTTTGATGAGCCCTTGTACCCGTTCTCAGGAGACCCCATGCCATTACTAACACCAATTAAAACAGCAGAAGTTGAGAATACGCTCTATATTGTCGTGTATTGGTTGCTCCATGTCGGCAATGGGGGAAAGGGTTAACTTGAAGGACAAATACATATAGTAAGACATTAAAGGAAACTGGTTAGAGTTTGTCAACTGCTGAAGAAGGTCGTACAGCCGAAACGTACAGTGATTTGACAGTATCCATTTGCAAGATTATATACTTATACAAGAAGACTGCCGGCTCAGCCCAGTTTTTCGAAGCTAAGTGTTTAATCTTTATTGTATTTATTGTTGTTGCTTACTGTTATTAAATATTAAATATTACATGCCTTTCAGGTTTTAGTTAAAATTAATTAAATTAATTTAAATTAATTTAATTTAATTTTAATTACTTTAGTTAAATAGTTATTAGCTCCTTGCTTAATTATTAAATGTAACTGATTCTACTAACATTCCTTTCCCATTTTCGTAGCTCTCAATTGATTGATTGATTGATTGATTGATTGATTGATTGATTTACTGGTCGGGACCCACTTAATTGTTTAATTGCTTGATTGATTGATTGATTGATTGATTGGTTGATCATGGACAAAAGAGTGCATAAGAGACGCAATGACCAAGGGTATAACAAACCTGGTCCCGCTCGTAACCATCGCCACAATAATCACCAGCACAAACCAACCAACCCAGGCATTGCAAGGCTAATCAAGGTATATTACCGCATCTTGCAATGCTTTCATCACATGATGGTCCCCAAGACGCACCTGGAAGAGGACTCTCTTCCAGGGGGCATGAGCAACACAATTTATGAAGTTCTGCAAACCTCGCTATGCCATGCACAGAGGTGTTTGACTTACTGTCTAACGTCAATCTCGCATGGGGTAGATCCAGTATTACAAGAATGATGCGCCACTGTGAATTCCCACTTGAGGCTTTGAGCGCCGAACTCGCCTCAACACAAAAATTGTCAGGTGTTGACCTCAAACTTGCCCAAAATGTAGCTGCAGGTTCGGCTAAAACACTTATTAACTCAAATTAGAAGAACATGCTATTACTGCATTTTTCGAATTCATCAAGCCAGTAGACACGAAATCAAAAGTCCAAAGGACTCATGATCCTCCGGCACTAACAATTCCGCAGACTGTTGAGCCAACTACACTACCACAGCAGAACAAACGCTCTAGATCACCAGCAGAAACTCACCCCGCTGAAACGTTGGGATAGGAAACGCTCCCCAATAGCAGTAGAGGGTAGCCCATCAACATCTAGCTCTATTGGCAGTTATGCTAACAGATTTGCCTGTCTATCTCCATCGTCCATCCCACTGCCTGATGACAATCACGGAGTGCATAGAATAGTACTCAATTTGTCAGCTGTATATCATCGCCTACGGTCTCCACGACTGTGGAAGAGAAATGGCAGCCGACACAACATCGACACGCCGGCTCCTTCCTCTATCATACCCCAGCCTAGTTTTACACCCACACCAGCCCAACCTAGCAATCGACCAACCCTATAAGTTCAGAACAATACACCCGTAGCATCGGATAACACCACTTTCTGGAAATTCCGAGCTGATACAACAGTCAAAACTGATAGGTGTCTTCCTACAATATCAAAGAAAGTTCTACTCTTTGGCTCATTGAATCTTAGTAGGATAAAAATGCCTTCCCACCCTGAGATGGATGTTGCCTGTTTCCCAAGGGCCAATTTGAACCATGCTAGGTGCATAATCAGGCGATATAAAGGCGCACATCAAATTGAGAAAATCGTCATTAACATGGGGATTAATGATAAAGATGCAAATCTTAACATCGCGGAATCACGATTGCAACTTTTGTTTAGCGACATCCGCCTGAAATTCCCTAAGGCACAAATATTCATTGGTCTCCTAAACTATACAAACTATTCAAACTAGCAAGACTCAGCACAACAAACAACCATCAGAGAGATAAACTCAGCAGCCTTATCTTCTAGGTCCAGTATCAAAACGATAACAGCAATCCCGGAAGCCCAATTCAGAGTGGGCTCTGATAATATTCACTGAACAGAGGAAACAGCAAACAAAATGTGCATCCACTGGCTGCATTGCATATATTTAAACTAAATTCGGGCCACGGTCATAATCACGCAACACTGGCCTAGGTACTAATACTGTTAACCTCACTGGCTCGCCATTAAGTGAATAAGAAAGATCACTTCTAAGTTACGGATTAACCTTTGTTCCAACGCCTAAACCTAAAACTGGGCTAGACTCCCTACTGGATAATGGTACATGGAAAATCGAGGAATTTAAGCGCCAAATTAAATTAGCAGACCTTTTGTTAATACTACAAGTAATTTTCACCCTTTTGTAGACAAAACGGGCTGGGAACCAAAACTGGAACTTGTTGACCCAGCCATCAGTGACAGTGTAAAAATCACAAAAGATCGAATAGGTAGGCTAGTAGCCACATCAGATAAGCTAAACTTATCTGCACAGGAACGCCAGGCAAAAAAAAGTCTACCCAACAATAATACTATTATCATCAAACCAGCAGATAAGGGCTCAGCTACAGTAATAATGACCACAGATAATTACATACAGGACGCTCTGAAACAGCTGAATAACGTTAAGTACTACAAAAGATTCGATGAAGCGATTTGGCCACACAACTATCCCATATTTAATGAAATTTCTCGAGGCATTACTAAAGAAGGATACGATTACTAAAAACAATTTAAGTACTAGTCGGCCAAATATGATTCCAAGCCACGTACATTCTACTTACTGCCTAAAATTCACAAACCGATAAGCTCTTGGATGAATCCCATGACACCACCAGGTAGGCAGATTATTTCAGACTGTGGCTCTGAATCATACAGGATCAGTGAGTTTATCGATTATCATCTACAGCTCATTGCTAATAGGCATCTAAGCTTTCTAAAAAAACACCGACGATTTCCTAGCAAAACGGGCCCAAATCAAAGTGCCACCGAATGCATTCCAACTCTAAATGTAGATTCAATGTACACAAACATTGATATTGAAAAGGGGATGAACTCGCTCCAATGGGCCTTTAAGAAATACCCAGATATTCAACATCCTGATACAGAGATCTTGTCCCTATTAGAACTTAGTCTAAAAGGCAATGATTTTGTGTTCTATGGAGCTATCTACCAACAGATTAGTGGTTGCGCCATGGGCAAACGTTTTAGCCCAAGTTTTGCAAATATCTACATGGCCGAATGGGAAGATGCAGCCTTTAAAAAGTGCAATAAAAGCCCTCTTAACTTTACCAGGTATCTGGATGACATCTTCTTAATTTGGCCACACTCTAAAGATGACTTCACAGAATTTTTATTCACTCTAAATAGTCATGATCCCAATATCAAACTTAATACAGATATCAGTAATGGCTCAGTTGACTTCTTAGACCTAACGGTCTACAAAGGCACTAAATTCAATGCATCCAGTCATTTAGATCATAAGGTTTATTTCAAGCCCACAGATTCATTCCAGTTATTCCACACACACAATCTTCTCACCATCCACACACTTTCGATGGACTAGTAAAATCACAAATCATTCAATTTCATAGGAACTCTAGCGATAAAGAAAGTCTAATTTCAGCATGTTCAACCTTATTCCATGCACTGAAAACAAGAGGCTACTCCATCCGCCAACTTCGGAAAATCAAGTCGAACACCTTACAGAAGATAACATATAAACAATATTACCCAACAGATCAGAGCACCACTAAGATTAACCACAACCATCCAGGAAATGTGAAAAAACTAGGTGTAAATTAGACAAATTTCTCCCGAACCAAGATAGCTTAACTAGTTTCCAAACAAAAAACAAGTTCCAAATTCAATCATGTCTGGATTGCGACACAGAAAATGTAATGTTACTTACTATCATGCAGGCTGTATCAAAAACAATATGTAGGGCAAATAAAAGATCCATTCAGAGTGCGTGCCACTAGGCATATATCCGACATACACCTGCATGAGGACACTAGTGTAGCTGAGAATTTCAGTCTGCCAGACTATCTTATCCACCGTGATTTGGAAATATTACCAATTGAACAAACGACAATTTTAGATACAGAAGAAGAAACGGAAAAATGAAGACTTCTCAGAGAATCATTCTGGGTAAAATGTCTGCAGACAAAATGACCTTGTGGCCTAAATGCAGACTCAGGCCTATTAGATACAAGGGGGATAAACCCTTTTGTCCTAACAATACAACAGGAAAAATGTTGAAGTTGCGAAAATTTTCAAAGAGGAATACAATACATTACAAAACAAATTACGTAAACCCTTTGGGTCCAGACCCGTTATTGTCTTTAAGAAAAACTCTAATCTCCGCAGCCTCCTAGTGAAAGCAAAACTATGTAAAGATCAATAATTGAAATACAGTGGAACCTGTCTATAGTGGCCACTTTGAGCACAGTCAAAGAGAAGTCGTTAATGAAATCTGTTCATTTAGTATTCTCAATTAATACAGCTGGTGGCTTTTGAGACCACAGCGTGGTGGCCCTTCAAGACACGTGGTGGTACAACGGCACATCTTCGGGATCCACCACACACTGGTCCCACAGACAGTTGACGGCTATAGACAGGCTGGACTTTAGACAGAAGAAAACTATTGTGTTGCATTAAATATAAACTATATAACATACGGTATATTAGAATAAAGCTAATATAAGCGATGATTGAGAAAAAAATCAACAAACTCTCAAGTAATAAAATAAACAAGAGATTTTCACTGTTGAAAACTGAGCCAGTGCATTATCAATGATATACTACAACAACAACAACAACAACAACAACAACAACAACAACAACTACTACTACTACTACTACTACTACTACTACTACTACTACTACTACTACTACTACCACTACCACTATCACTACCGCCGCCGCCGCCGCCGCTGCGGCTGATGATGATGATGCTGATGCTGACGCTGCTACTGTTAATGTGGCTACTGATACCGTTCCTTCTGTCACTGCAAATTGACAATGCAGGTACATACATACTTTTACGTCACAGCTCTATCATCCTGTCCTCGCGCTCCTCGTCCCACTTGAATGCCATCTTGTTTGACGAAGTTTTGTTTCGCGCATGTGTGGACATTACAATTGTCTCCTAGTCTCCAAGACCACACGTCACAGATGCATTAGTCTGCGCTACAACAAGATTCAGTCCGTACGTCAGGGAATTGTGAACATGTTGAAGAATTCCCGACAATACACGATTTCCTACAACATGCTACATTATGACAGAATCGGATAGAATCGTGTCGTAGGCGCTCTAACACTACGATTTGTTAAGATCACGATGTGGTAAGATGACGGACGCTGCCGCGTCGTATCTGAAAGCGTTGTACGCTATTGCAGCCAAATCGCACAACGTGAGCCCATTTTAATAGGTCAGACACTGCTGAGTACAAGATTGGTGAATGGTTTGTCTCTTATGCCTAGCGCAGACGACCATCTTTTTTATCCGTTTTTCAATGCAAGCTGGACGAACTCAGCGAAGATCAGGTGAACGCGTGTGTGCGGGGGAACCTCCGGCTCAGTCTCCATTACGTTTTTGTAATGGATTGAAAATCAAACAAGTTGGATATTAGACGAATGAAGGCAGCGTCATGAAACGGTATGAAACGGACCGTGTGCGGTGGGCTCTGTTTGTGTTTTTCCGTTTTTACTACCTGATTTTTATATATTTGTTATCCGGATCCGTCACAAACGATTACTACAAATATAATAAACGCAGTCCTGACAGATCGATAGCAGCACACGGATCCGTATATGTTTTCTAAGGCAAACGGATCCGTTTCAAAACGATCGTCTGCGCTATGCATAATGTACCATTCCATTTTTAACTATGCCCCGCCCATCTCTAGCTAAACGCCACCCAGGCGTCGCCCGTGTTGGAATAGATTGATAGCCACTTACTATCTATTTCCAGAAAACTATACAGGTAAGATATTCAAAACTAAGTTGACTGGTTGCTGTTGTTGGCTATGGCAGCAACAGCGTCTTGTCAAATTAGTTTCAAAATATTCAACATAATGTTTATTAAATAACAAAGCCATACACTCGAGTAATTCGGGATGTAATTGATTATGACGTCACCTTACACGCCACATAGTTGATTATGACGTCATATGATTGATGGATAAATTGGAAAGGCCAATTTTCTCACACTATTCTGTCATGGTGCGCCTACAAAATTAAGCGACGAAATCTTAGCCTGGCCCAACCCTACTCTGCAACAGGCTTAAAAAGATTAATTTCTCCGTTATTTCTATGGTAGAAACATTATATGGCAGGCAAGCTCGTGCATTGTATGAGACAGATGATGGGTCACTCGTTCAGTTGACACACTCTCTACGTACCTTATTGGATCATATGATCAATAATGTGCTCCTCGGACCCGTGCATGAATAACTTATATAATGCTACGCCTGAGTCCACCTTGCAGACCCATCATCGATTCCCAAATGATCACGAATGAGGAAAATGCCGCCATCTATTTCCATGTGATGTGAACTGTGTACTGTCGTCTGCCATCGTGCTTGAAACGCTTTGACATGAATGTCGGCCTACTCAGTGGTTGGGTACCGCACAGGGAATGTGTCTATTACAGAGAGATCCTGTGTATCCGTTTAGAATAACACTTCCCACCATCTAAAGACATAGCCAGTACAAAACAATAAGTTTCCTAAAATAATGATAGATTGATTCTTTATTTTGAAGATTCATAATCTAAAACCTATTGACAATCTGCTGTTTTCGCATTAATTACATCATATGATTTACAAAACGAGAACAACCGATTTTGCATGCTTGGAGCGCACTGGAACGTTTCCCCTACAGAACGCAAGGCTGTAGAGAATGTTATCGCAGATTATTAAAAGTGCGCGGAATCTATCTTCTTTGTTTCTTCATCTTTCTTTCTTATTCTTCGTCAAAAAACAATTTCCTAAAATAATGATAGATTGATTCTTTATTTTGAAGATTCGTAATCTAAAACCTATTGACAATCTGCTGTTTTCGCAATAATTACATCATATGATTTACAAAACGAGAACAACCGATTTTGCATGCTTGGAGCGCACTGGAACGTTTCCCATACAGAACGCAAGGCTGTAGAGAATGTTATCGCAGATTATTAAAAGCGCGCAGAATTTATCTTCTTTGTTTCTTTCGTCTTTCTTTCTTATTCTTCGTCAACAAACTTGCACTGCATCTCCTCCTACAGTTGTTATCAGATCAACGCCAAAATTGGTCAACTTGCGCCACCCAGTTTTAAATCCTGTGCTTGCTGAAGAAGGCCATACAGTCGAAACGTGGACTTTCCCATGGGGCTTCGAGCTATCCACCTTTGCGTGTGCAAAAAGTCACATAGGAAACGTATGCGGATTTTCAGTATTCATCTTTAAACTTCTACTATATATGGTGAGCCCGGAAAATTTCCCCTGGTATTAAGATAAATACCAGATTAGTCACATACTGGGGGAAATTAATAACTGGCAAAGATTCAAATATATCCTACAAACTATATACATTATTATTTTATTTACATACAACCAATGCGCTGCAATGGTCATAGATAGCCCATGTAAAGAACCTGTTGAATAATACTGGCCTCTCAGATGTTTGGTCCAATCAGAATCCAGGTCACACAGAATGGGTAAAGCTAACGATACAACAGAGTCTCTGTGACCAGTTCGTACAGAAATGGAGAGGTGACATTTTAAACAGCGGTCTGTACATATCGTATATAATTTTCAAAGAAGAATTCACATTTGAACAATATTTAATTTCACTTCCGCAAAACTATTCAAAAATGCTATGTGAGTTTAGAACTACTAACCACAAATTGCAAGTGGAAAAGGGTAGATATACTAATGTCAACCCGAGAAACGAACGATTGTGTTCCTTCTGCAGCTCAAATTCATTATGCGATGAATTCCATTACCCATTTGAATGTTCAGCCATATCTGCAGAGAGGAAATTGCATCTGGACAAATATTATAGAGTACGACTCAATACAATTAAAATGAAATAACTATTCAAAAATCAAAATCATAATAAAATAGTTTCACTCTGTAAATTCATTAATATCATTATGCAGCGCCTCACATTTCTGTGAACTATCTCTGTTTTTGTCTTCGGTACTATGCCTAGATCAACATCGAAAAAAGCCCCAACAACAACAACAACAGCAACAACAATAACAACAACCACAACAACAACAACACCAACAACAACGACGATGAAGACGACGACGACGACGACGACGACAAGCTAGCAAGCAAGCAACACCAACACCAACAACAACAACAACAACAACAACAACAACCACAACAACAACAACAACAACAATAGTTTACAAATTTGTACAACTTGCATAGTACCGTTTTGTAGCCAGCATACTATACAATATCATGTATATCTTATTAGGCTATTTGACATTTCCGGGTACAGTATGGATTTTTATTGAACGGGCCATGGATGTGTTTAGAAATCAGTATTGGTCGAGATACCGAAGGTGTCCAGTTCAACACGAATTTTTTAAGGCAAAGTGGACGAGTGCGGTGAGTATCGATGCTGTGCTCGGATGTGTTAAATGACCTATTTATTACACACCTATATGTTCAATAGATATGTGTAGCACTTCGGTTTGGAGCCAGAGTCTAATAACACTATTTAGAGTCCAATGACACTATTTAGAGTCCAATGACACTATTTAGAGTCCAATGACGCTATTTAGAGTCCAATGACACTATTTAGAGTCCAATGACACTATTTAGAGTCCAATGACACTATTTAGAGTCCAATGACGCTATTTAGAGTCCAATGACACTATTTAGAGTCCAATGACACTATTTAGAGTCCAATGACACTATTTAGAGTCCAATAACACTATTTAGAGTCCAATGACACTATTTAGAGTCCAATGGCACTATTTAGAGTCCAATGGCACTATTTAGAGTCCAATGACACTATTTAGAGTCCAATAACACTATTTAGAGTCCAATGACACTATTTAGAGTCCAATGACACTATTTAGAGTCCAATGACGCTATTTAGAGTCCAATGACACTATTTAGAGTCCAATAACACTATTTAGAGTCCAATGACACTATTTAGAGTCCAATGGCACTATTTAGAGTCCAATGACACTATTTAGAGTCCAATAACACTATTTAGAGTCCAATGACACTATTTAGAGTCCAATGACACTATTTATAGTCCAATGACACTATTTAGAGTCCAATGACACTATTTAGAGTCCAATAACACTATTTAGAGTCCAATGGCACTATTTAGAGTCCAATGACACTATTTAGAGTCCAATAACACTATTTAGAGTCCAATGACACTATTTAGAGTCCAATGACACTATTTAGAGTCCAATAACACTATTTAGAGTCCAATGACACTATTTAGAGTCCAATGACACTATTTATAGTCCAATGACACTATTTAGAGTCCAATGACACTATTTAGAGTCCAATAACACTATTTAGAGTCCAATGGCACTATTTAGAGTCCAATGACACTATTTAGAGTCCAATAACACTATTTAGAGTCCAATGGCACTATTTAGAGTCCAATGACACTATTTAGAGTCCAATAACACTATTTAGAGTCCAATGACACTATTTAGAGTCCAATGACACTATTTAGAGTCCAATAACACTATTTAGAGTCCAATGACACTATTTAGAGTCCAATGACACTATTTAGAGTCCAATGACACTATTTAGAGTCCAATAACACTATTTATGGTCCAATAACACTCTTTGTAGTCCAATAACCATATTCAGAGCCCAATGACACATTTTAGAATTCAATAACACTATTTATAGTCCAATAACACATTTAGAGTCCAATAACACATTCTCATGGTCTGTCATGGGGTAGAAATTAAGCCATTTCATTGGTTAATATTTTTATACGCATCATAAAAAGTATCGGAATAAAGACAAATGAATGACGCCATAATCAATTAGATCACATGTTTGATAACATCATAAACAAAATGACATAAATCCTCCACCATACATCGGACAGTCTGGTATTTCATGCACGAATTATAGGTCTTTGATGAATCTACAATTTGATAGCAATACTTTTGAGTGTTTTGTGTCTGGTTTGACAGGGAGCTGTTGCCACCATAGGCAGCAAGGACACCCAGTCGGGTTCGTTCCAAAATATTCAGCAACTTGCCTCAACGGTCACCTTGCAATTTGAACTCTGAGAATTCATGACTCAAAGCACGAATATCGATACTAATACGTCTACAAAGTGGGCGGGGCTTGGCTTGAAATGGCCGACTCCCTTACTTTGGAACTTAGATTCAAAAAATTTCTGCTGTTAGTGACTGGGTGTTCATTAATTTGTCCGCCATTTGTTGTTGGTTGTTCGTTAATTTGTCTGGCATTTGTGGCTGGTTGTTCGTTAATTTGTCTGCCATTTGTGGCGGGCTGTTCGTTAATTTGTCTGCCATTTGTGGCTGGTTGTTCGTTAATTTGTCTGCCATTTGTGGCTGGTTGTTCGTTAATTTGTCTGCCATTTGTGGCTGGTTGTTCGTTAATTTGTCTGCCATTTGTGGCGGGCTGTTCGTTATTTGATGGGTTTTTCTATTCTCTTGCATTGTTGTATAAACTGGTTTCAACAACGATGTGCATGCAATTGGCCACTTGGCATACCTTCTTAATGGATGAGTTGTTAATTTGTTTTTCTTTTATTTTGAAGCCAATGTATATGTAAGCAGATTTTAAATTAATATTGATATTATTAAGACAATTATGTCCAAAATATTCGACAGCACATTCTTATCATCATCCCCCTCATCAACGTCATAATCACCACCATTACAATCTTGGAGTCACTTGGCAGAACCTCTTCATGATTGGATTCTAATTTATTTTTATTTTCTTTTGAAAACAATGTATATGTAAGCATTTGGAAAATCTGAAAAATCCGAAAATACTGTGTTAAATTCACATTAAGATTACAATTATATCCAAAGTATCCAACAGCACATAATCATCATCATCGTCGTGGTCGTCGTCGTCGCCATAGTCGTCGTCGTGGTCGTCGTCGTCGTCGTCGTCGTCATCATCATCACAATCACCGCCACCACCAACATTGTGATTAGATACCAACCGTGTATATGTATATTCATGTAACCACCATTGTATGTATGTTTTTTCCATGTATATATGTTCTACGTGTACTTCTTAACAAGTTAAGAGATAAACTAAGCTAACTAACTACACCTAGAGTTTTGGCCTAAACAAAGTGTATTTTTTCTTATTACCTAGAGTTTTGATCACTACCGTACTTGATGCGGATGCTCCCACTGAAGATTTAAAAAACTAATCTTTCTTTTACGTGCCCTATAAACCTTTACCACCCCAACTCATGGAAAATGGCCCCATAGGGAATGAATGGGAATTTCAGGATGGATCTTTGAACTGCGACTATACCACCATACTTGGTTGGGATGCTACTAATGGAGGACCCTTTTGAAAATATTATTTTCAAAATTGGCCGACAGGCACACATTTTAGGTAAAAGATACCAGTTTTCGTAATTGAACTCGAGATGACAAACGCTGGAATCTTTTTTTTCTGAAAATTATTATTTTAAAATAGCCGCCGAAATTAGTTTGACTCCGATCGACTAGAACTTTAGTAAACTTCTAGCAGTTATATTGACTTGGTTGGGTATCAAATTTGAAGTTGATCTATCAAACAGTTTTCGAGAAATCAGCTTTTCCGTGCCACATATACTCAGAGTAACCCTATATGGGAGCAAGCATTTGAACAGCGTTTACTCCTAGAATTTTCCTCCGATCCTCTTCAAATCCGGCCAGATTCTAGAAACATTGAGAGATCTAAATAACTTCTAATGAAAGTGTTAATATCTGCTTTGGGTCAAGGTCATTCTCTGGTAAAAATGTAAAATTGTCATATTTGGCATAAGTTAGCTGCCTTTCATCATGCAACTTCAAAGAGCATGTTAGAAGAGACGCCTTATTTTATCCTTAGATTCAAGGTAATCTTTTAGTGTAAATCTGTTGGAGTTTCAAGCATGGATTTTGCCCTGTGACTAAACCTATAATTGTTATTGGAGCAGCACCAGAGTCTGGTGACTATACATGATCAATAGCCTTAGAAGGGAGCTTATACGATTCCGTAATAGTCAGACATCGCAGATTTAGTTACTTTAGTAAATATTCTCCGAGAGTAACAATATCGCCAACTTCATCGTGTACCACACCTATCTATGTTTAAGTCGAGTCTATTTCCCGACGCATCAAACATGCAATCAATTTCCTTATTAACTAGTAGCTTTATCTTGGTATTTAGATGTTTTTAATCGCTTATCGACATTTGTTTGTACATCTGTATAACTTAGCTTTCGTTCGGCCTGTTAACCCCTCAAAGGGCGACTATTATCAATTAAGCCTTTACTTTGTCAAGAGTTTTCAAACAAATTAAAATTTGTGTTCAGTGACTGACCATTTTCTGGCCAAGAGAAGACGGCTTTTTTACGTTTATAACTGTAATTTATGAAAATCGTTTTTAAGAGGTGTTTTTGACCGGTTTGGCGATTAAAAGGGTAATAGTCAAGAAAATCAAAATTTTTATTTAGTCAATGTCCATTTGCAAGCCAAGAGAATACTATTTTTGAAAATGTATCACTGGTATGACTGGCTCGGTTTCCAGCGCTAAATTAAAAAAAAAAACTAGTCGTCTTTTGGCCTGCAAATGGACATTTCTCAATATCCCTGCAGAGTTCGTTTTTACCAACGTCACCTCTTCATCCAATAAATCGTTTTTCATATATATATATATATGTGCTGTATTTAGAATACTAGTATAAGGAATGCTCCTTCCAGATAGGATATTCACATCTCATCGTCTCACGTGTTCCCTATTCTAGCGGCATTATGAGTTTTTTGCAATAAATATAAACCAATGCCCTCCCACCGATTGCTTTCTCACGGTGACACCATAACCAGGAAGTCAAACATCACGTAAACCCTTTTCCAAAAATGTCCCACTCATCAGTGAGTAAAAAAACAACCCGTCAGCATTATAATATACGCTCTGGAACTTTCTTCCTAAATCATCACTAACTCTCACAAACTTAATATATACAACTTGTAGCTGACTGAAACATATCGTCCGCTAATCTCTTTACATCAGAGACATCATCAAGTCCAGTGATCATTGTCTCCGCCTCACTGTTGGACGATTAATTTATTTTGTTGTGATATCAATAGACCTTCCCAAGTGTATTCATCTGTCGTGTGTTTCAGATAATTGCAACAATAATACCTATTATTACATGGAATCAAGAAAATAACGTTTGCACATAATTTCTTAAATGTGTAATCACATAATACAGTCAAAAGTTATTTTCTTGGCTCCATTAATGTTCTGTCTATTTCTTGAAAGAAGCCCCTGCTATGGTGAATGTCAGCGAGAGGAATGTCTGAGTAGCGGCTAATCATACTGTGTTAATAACACGCTCTATAATCTGTGCATACTTTGTCTTAATAATCTTCATAATAAAACATGTGCTAAAAATGTCCAACGGCTTCGGATAATCGAGATTTCTAGCATTTCTATATTAACACATAACTTTGACGCGATTTTCTATTATTAGCATCGCTAAGTCTTCTTTTTTCTACAAGAAATTTAGTAATATCGTCCGAATAAGTAGACATCTGCACGGTAATACATTATCGAGATCAGACTGTTGAGAGATCATGCACAAATCACAGAGATATAACCCTATACCTCACCATATGAGACAGAGTTGGTGGGCTGCAGACAAATGACAGAAAATTGAGGAAAGATCATAGGCGTCCATTTCAAAAGCAATTTGCTCTAAATGATTGCTGGATACATAATTATCAGACAATGATTTCCAGAGGCAATAACACCGGACTGGAGAAACCTTTGAAAATAATTTGTAAGTTGTTGGTTGCTTATCCAAATTGGTCAGACTGATGATGAGTATGATGATGCTGATGCTGATGTGGCGGCTGCGGCGGCGCCTGCTGGTGCGCATTGTGATGATGATGATGATGATGATGATAATGATGGGCAGTTTTTCTTCAATATTCGCCACTATGTTGTGTCCACTGTGCACATCCAGAGGTCCTATACATGTTCTTTCTCGTTTTACTGTTCCTAGATTACTTTCCCGAGGTCTGAATGCGAAACAATTAGCATGTTGATTCTGTGGCGTCCTTTTCCTGCCTGATACTTGTTGGCAACTATCGCGGTAAATTCTAGTGCGTTATGTGCAGGTGCATTTTCTGGTATTCGAAGAACATGTCGGAACGTAGCCCATCACTGATGGGCTACCCTCATAGTTGCTCTGTGGTAGGCCTACACAGTTGGTAAAGTGCTGCATTTATTATTAGACTGCCTGGACAGCGATGCCTGGTAATTGCTCACAGATGTTATCGGTGGCATGCGCCAAGGTTTTCAAGTGGGCATTTGGAGATCTAACTGTATGTTACTACATGGGTTTCGATAATGCGATGCATAGCAATACGGAAACACATGTAGTAACATATAGTTACATCTTGACTTTCATGAGGGATTTTAGAGCCACAAATTCACAACTTCCAAAGGACTGGGAAACGATATTTCCTTTTACACAGCGAGTTGCGATGTCAGTGGATCTGAAAAGGAAGAAACCCAAGTTTCTCATCTTCTTCCCCTTCTCACTACCCCGATGGGGAGGTGGGAGTGGGGGAGGTGTCACCGTCATCATGAACACATGTGCTGTCGGGATGATATACTAGTGTGAAATCGGTTTTGGTTTCCATGATAGATCCTACCATCAGGTCATCTTCCGTAGCCATTGTAAACGTCCAATCTCCATATTTCACTGCTGAAGCTGAAGCAATTTGTCTTGATACTCATATCTGTGATGTTGTCATAGGAAATATTAATGGGGTATCAATGGGTAAACAAGTAAAATCTAATTTTCACATGTAGCATCCGATGTACCTAACACAGATAACAGAGAGATTAAAAATGATAATGTTCTTACAACCAACGTTCCTGCTAGATCAGTGCAAACACGTAGTAGTTCAACGCAAAACTAGAAGACCGCTTAGAGTTCCAGACACTATGGCCGACACAACAACGGCAGTTGAGCTAGATACGCCTCAGTCACATGACACATCACTCCGTCATTCTAGGGCTCAGTGTTAAAAAAATCATGCATTTTCTTCAGCACATGGTTTGTGACGCTTTGCTATTCAAAACAAACGTATGCGCCCGTGTGTGCCGCATACTTCATAAGTGCAGATGAAGGTAGATAATGCATCTCCAATACTGTTGATCGTTCCAATTACATGCGAACCAAACACGACTCAAACACTGTATGTTGGTCTATTTTGCTTTATTTTCCAAATTTGGAACTAAGGTCACCAAATGGAAAGGGTTTCAATCTTGCTGGGATTTTGAGAGCTGTGCCCAGTTCATCGTAGAAGGAATCGAGCATTGGAGGATAGATATGTAATCTTTCGGCAGTTGTGTCATACGCATTCACAATTAGACATTTTATGGAAGTGTCCTTTTCCATTTGTAGGGCTAGGCAAATAACTGCACCGCGTTTACTGATGTATGCAAAATTGAGGACATGTTCCATAAGTATTGCTCCAATTACAAAACGTATTCCCCACTACTACTATAAGAAATTGAAATACCTCTGCTTCCATTTCTGTTAAAATAGGTCCAGTAAATCATATTATTTCCCATGACCATTTCAGAATAAACACGACGAAACATACACGGTGTATCAAATATGCGTGTTAATATGTGGCAACTAAGCTGTGAATATAATAGACGGATACGGCTTCCAATCTAATTATTTACAAATTCGTCATTTCACTGCATGTGCTGGCACAATAGATATGCACCTACAGCATATCTCAGTTTGATTGAATTGAGATTCTGTCTGAGACGTGTTTCTATTCATGTCCTGGCGAATACTCAGTGAAACATGGTATCACACGGACATACAATGGACATTTCCAGCTTTAGATATGACCAGCCACACCTCGCTCAAGTTGGGATCGATCGATCTCTGAACTCATTGACTATCAATTTCCAGAAAACTGTACATGTAAGCTGTTCTGCCTATGGCAGCAACAGCCCCCACCCTCAAATTAGTTTCAAAACATTCAACAGTATGTTTCTAAAAATATCAAAAACATACAATTAGTACGTGTCACTTATTTAAGTATGACGTCATATGATCGATGGATAAACTGGAAAGGTTAATTCCACGGCACATGAGCTAATGAGTTCTGAGACGGTAAATAGAGCGCATTCATTTTACATGAAGATCGGCCGAATCAATGGTCACCTGACAGCTAATTCGCATCATGTTACATTTGCTACTGATTGCATTGTATTTGCACTCTAGCGGAAGATAATGTTAATGATAACAGTGGATACTGGAAGGTAAGGTTAATGATGACAGTGTATACTGGAAGGTAAGGTTAATGATGGCAGTGGATATTGGAAGGTAAGGTTAATGATGATGGGAATTTTTCAGCTCCTAACTAGAAAGGATATGTTCTAGGTTAATTGCATAATATCAGCGGCGCCATCGACGCTCAACCCGGATATTCTGTTTCAAATGATAGTTATGCTCTTATTAAGTACACTAGATTGTCACATGTTAGTGTATACGTGTCTTGTTGGAGGGAGGGAGAAGGGGTGGAGAGAGAGAGAGAGAGAGTGGATGGGGTGAGGGGAAGAGGGGAGAGATGAATGAGGTGGGAGGGAGAAAGGGAGGGAGGGAGAGAGGGATGGGTGGAAGAAAGGGAGAGAGAGAGAGGGAGAAAGGAGAGATGGGAAAGACGGAGAGAGGAAGAGAGGGAGGTTGAGAGGGAGAGAGGGGGAGGGAAGGCAGAGAGGACGAGAGAGATGGAATGATGGAGTGAGGGAGTGAGGGAAAGCGGGAGGGAGAGATCGCGAGGGAGTGAGAATGGGAGGAAGGGCGGATGGGGATGGGGCGAGGGGAGGGAGGGGCTGGAGGGGAGTGAGGGAACAGGGGTGAGTGAGGGAGGTTGGCAGGGAAGGGGAAGCGTCACGGGGAGGGATGGGTTGTGTGGTAGTGAGGGAGGCGGATGGATGGGTAGGGGCATGGGAGGGGGGAGGGAGGCCGAGTAGAGAAGTGGGGGAGAAGAGCATTCATAATACTCTCATATGATGCAATAATTGTAAAATAATTAACAACGAATTGTGCATCGGAAATTGAATTGTATTGATAGTCGAAGTCATTCATCAGTTATTTGGAGGCTCGTTTAGTCTCAAGGCCAGGTAATTGTATCTTTACTGTATGTCTTTCATTTCTGTGATCGTTTGAAGAATGGAGCTTGGTGGTCATACTCATTGTTGTCATCATTCTCTAGCTACATCAATAAAGTTGCTGTAGTTATAGGTACGTTTCACTTTCAATTTTGTCAGCTTTTTTTAATTCGGGTAACGGTGCCAAATATGACAATATATAATCAAGGAAAACCACTCAAATATGGTGTGACAGTAATAATGCGCACAAACACGATGCTATTGCTTTAAATGACGGGTTTTGGTGTGTACTGCGTAGTGTGTTAGATGTGTAGTGCAGGGATCCGAGGGATGCCCCTTTTATATCGCTGCTCAATTTTCTAATGAAATAGCCACGCCCATTTTATCAATATCGAATATGAAGATCGAATGGGGTTTTCAATATAAAGGTAATTAGATGGAAATTGCGGAAATATGATTTAAAACAAGGACAAGCAGGCATAAACATCAATTTCAGGCCATTTAGCAAGCTTTATCGCTGTTGGGGAGAAACTGTGTTTGCAAATGGCTGCGTTACGTGAATATATAGAAAGGGAAAATGAAACAATAAGAACTACAGCGTGAATGTAGAGCGCATGAACGAGAGAAAATTGAATTTGAAGTTATTGAGAAAGGCGCTAAAACCATAAGGTAAATACAAATCTGGCTTCTAACGGCGGATTCCAGTCTACATCAATCATATGATGGCATAATAAACTTGTGTGACGTGTAGGTTGACGTCATAATCAATAACGTCATGCATGGCATAGCTATGTTTGCCACGCACGCTTAATTGATGACGGACTAAGCGGTGTTGTACAAATTGTATTCAGATGCCAAGTTATAATTTTTTATGACAATCGTGATAGTATGTATGCTTACTTAAAGCGGGTTGACAGGTTTGCGTGTACTCGTAATTGGGATGAAAGTTAGAAGTTTACCCTTTTGAGTACGTTATTGAGAGGAAAAGCTTTAGATGCATACCAGAACTTCCCTTAAGAGAATCTAATGATTTTAAGCCATTAAAAGGTGCATAACTTCGTGTTTATCAGCTAACAGAAAATGGTTTCAAAAGGAAATTTTTTGCTTCAAGACCAGAGTCTAATGAATCATCTTCCCAATTTATCTCTCAACTAGAATTTAAATGCGACCATTGGACAGATATTTCTGGAGTAATAAAAGAATACATGGAAATGTGGCATCCTTTGATACAAGAGCAGTTTGTTAGTAACATTCCAAAGGACTTAGCCACTTTGCTTCAAGAGCGGAAACCCAAGACTACAGCTGAAATGTCAGAAACCTTTTTGATTAGACAGTCAATTTAATAAAGTTAGCACAAATAGCACATCTAAAAGTCTTCTAAATCTACTGCAACCAAGCTGCAACTGCCATCATAAACTAGAAATGTCAGTGCGACAATACTTCTACTCACTACACCATCACAGGACCACAAAACTCGCAATCATAAACAATAATAAATAGACCAAGTAATTCATACACAAGTCCGCTTCTACTATTGTCATTTTTGTATTTTACTCGCTCGCGAGGTGCTCCCGTATATGGGAGGGATTTCCGAAATGAACTGAACTGATGCCTAAAGACAGAAAAACCTAGACGTGGCCATCAAGATATTCGTTGTCTTCGATTCACCTGTTCAGCAAGTGAGAATAAACTTAGATATTTTGCTGATAAAACACTGGATTGCATAATATTGCATCAACCTGCGTTATGGTAGATAGTGTTCATTTGAACGGCGGCTCATTTGGAATGTGGTTGTAATATCCCAACACCGATATACTGGTAGAGACCAACATTATCGTATGATAGATCGTACCACTAGGTCATCTTCCATAGCCATTGTAAAGATTCAATCTCCATATTTCAATGGTGAAGCTGAAGCACTTTGTCTTGAGACACATATCTGTGATGTTGTCATAGGAACTATTAATGGGGTATCTATGGGTAAGCAAGACATCTTATTTTCACATGTAGCATCGGATGTACCTAACATAGATAACAGAGCGATTAAAATGATAATGTTCTTAAACCAACGTTTCTGCTATAGCAGGGAGAATATGTAGCTCAGCACAAAACTAGAAGTCCACTTAGAGTTCCAGAAACTATGGCCGACACGACAACGACAGTTGAGCTAGATAAACTCCAGTCACAAGACACATCACTCCCACATCCCAGGGCCCAGTGTTTAAAAAATCACACATTTCTTCAGCGCTTTGATATTCAAAACGAATGTATGTGTCCATATCTGATAATCATTGTGAGAAGAAACCTGTCATTGTAATAATCTCCTTTAGAGAGAAGGTCATGAGGTGGGGTCACGAAATAGGTATGCCTGAACACATGGGTATTGTTAAAATATGAATTAAACCCACAGGTACTGTTGGCTGCGACCCTCTTCAAACTATGCCATTGATCGATATTCCAAGCAAACGATTGTGACATATATATTGAGCCAGTATTTTTCGCATATCAGAAAGTTCCCTAGGCTAGTGCTCAGATTTCATGATTTGAATTCGTTTATGGAAGGACTGTTAGAGGAGATATGCTAATAATGACACAATTATGGACTAAAGATGATATCAATGAAGATGTTAAAACAACGCATGAGTAGATTGTTGATCTTCAAAATCAGCTTGAAGAACCCAACAAGCTCACAATGCGACATTTGGGCAAATCCGAAATTAAGTAAAAGAAATACATATTGATCGTAAAACTAAGGCTAGATCATTTATCACTCAGTCTTTAGTTCTAGTGTAACTTCCCACAAAGTCTATCAAGTTACTGTTGCAAGAGAGATGCCCATTTGAAGTGGTACCGAAAGTAGGTAATATGTGTTTATCGTATAAAGATGGGCTCAAAGGAGAAGGTTTTTCATATCAACATGATAAAGCAATATTTTGATCGAAACGTACCTGTTGAACAAATTTCGTAGCTGCTATTAATGATGACCCGGATGACAGAAATTAATTTAATACTGAAGCTCACATTATGGATTATCCTTCAAAAGAGCCGGAATCTGCTTTTGCTGCTGACTTGAGTGAACATACTTCTCTAAGCTAGACCTTTGCTAGGGGTACTGGCAGATCCCACTTACTGGAAAGGCAAAACATATATACATCTTTCACCAGTCCACTAGGTTCTTTCGATTCTGTACAATGCATTTAGGTCACTAACTGTTAGTAATTCATACAATAGATTGATGAGAAAGTTGTTAGATGGATTAGACCACGTGGATAGCTTTGTGGATGATGTGCTTTTTAACTTATTCTGTGGGATGGGACGACCATATTGCTTTCTCTTTCCAGATTGTTTTCTCCCATCCGTCAAGCTAAACTTGGTCTTATAGCTTACACATGTTAATTTGGGTTCCTAAGAATAGCTATGCAGGCCATCAGGTTGGTTTGGATGGGTTAACTACACTTGAAGATAAGATGACTCAAATAAAGAACGCTTGTCAACCACATACTAAGACAGATGTCAGGTCACTTTTTGGATTATCCAGATTATATCATGGATATGTACCCAATTATGCTGAACTTGTTGCATCACTTACTGATTTGATAAAAATGGCACTCCTAGTAAAAATAGTATGCGAACTTGCTCGTGAAAAGGCATCTGAAACCTTAAAGTAATGGTTGTGTAATGCTCTTATGCGTTTACTACAAATTTTGACAAAGAATTTGTCCTGCGCATATGTGCCTCAGATGTAGCTTTAGGTGCTGTCCTACTTCAGGAAAACGAGGAAGTCCTTCATCCAGTGACATTTACCAATTAAAGACAAGAGAAAATGTGTATTCTGTTGAAGAGCATGACTTACTTAGCTGTAGTTTGGGCAACATAAAAGCTCATGGTATATTTATATGGTGAACCATTTATTGTTCAGACAGATCATTAAACCCTCGCATTTCTAAATAAGGCTAAAATTGAAAATCTGAGAATCATGCGCTGGGCTTTAATTTTACAAACTCTTAATTTTATTGTCCATGCCATCACCGGAAAAGACAATGATGGGGCTGGCGCTCTAAGTATGAGAATGTTTCTTATGTAGCGTCTTTAAATGTGTTACGTATGTTATGATTTGTGTGGATTGTGCCTTAATTGTGCCCTGATTGCACAGTTATGTACTTATATTTTTATTGTTTAATCATGGATTTAAACCATGCTATACCAGCTTTAAGCCGTAGTTTGACAGCAACTTACACGCTTGCCTGTCATTATTATTACTGTCGTGCACGGTTGTTTGTTGCTGGACGTGTTTGTATGCACCCGAAATTAGCATAACATTAAGTACTATTCTATTTTTACTGTCTGTCGGCTGCGTGTTTTGCACTTACATTCCGACATAGACACATTATGTCTTTCTTTATTATGCTGATTCGTTTTCATCATCATACGTGCGTACATTAATAGCTTTAGATCGTGTGGAAATCAGCTATGGTCAGTGTACATTTTCTTTCGTATCTAAATAATTTGAATTCATGATTTTGTAGCAAATGAATTTTTCAAGTATGCATTTGTTATGTAAATTCCAAATGATTTCTAGTCCTTAAATAATCATACATTTCTTAGGTTGGTGATCATTACAACATTTGCATACTGTTAATGCCGGGGTGCTGCTAGATCGCTGTGTGTGATGTCGTGTTGCGTTCAATACTGCCTGTTTATCAGTCATTTTGGTCATGCCTCAGCTCGGGTTATGAATCTTGCCATGGATCAGACGACATAACTCACAGGTCTGGTGGCGTAAGTCCCAGTGTACTGGTGTGCTTAACTGCCATTCTCTAGCTAGGTGATTGTCATATCACTGTTGTGCTACCACCGGCCATGTCATCTGCTACATGGTCATCATCATCATCATCATCATCATCATCATCATCTCTCATGAGGGTATCGTCATCATCGTCATCGTCACAAGTGTAGCTACCATCTCCTCACTTGGTTCACCGAGGATCACCATCATGGGCCCATCACCACTTCAACCACATCACACGCAATAGTGTCAATTGCTAATTTAGCTAAGTACCACTGTATTGTAAGATTTCTGTAAATATATTATTTTAATTTGACATCAGATTGCATTAGCGTTTTTGTAATCCTTTGAATTTACAATCTATTTACTTAGTCCGTCCCTTGCTGCCTTCTTACTTGACTTTGTTATTGGTATACAAGCCTAGCGATGTAATTAAATCATACTTGATTTGCAATAGGATTGACCGACTTAATAAATTAATGTACGTTTTAGCAGAGGTTATGAGCCAATTCTCTCTCCCTCAGCCGATGATGGCCAGCCATCTCTACCGGAGAGAGATACGCCTAACATAGTGAAAGACATAAATTATGAGGTTGCGACGCAGATGCAAGTGAGAAGGCAAGACAATCTGCGATGGGAGCCACCTGCCACAATTTCCCGTGAGAAACAACTCAACATCTGTCCATCTTAAGTACTGTAGGATCGGAGTTTGTAGCCGTCAGAGTAATGTGAATTTAACTGGTAATTTCTGAGTCTGCCGTATCTCACCGTAACTAATCAGAATCGAAGGTGGAATTCAACCCGCGTCGAATGCTTTCCTCCGTTGAAGGCCTTAAAAAGACACATCCATGTGTGTAGCCGATCACTCCGATCAGTAAGCGTTTGTATAGGGGCATTGCGGCTCTCGAGATGTAGAGGACACGCCCACTACCCCGAGGTACGACATCTCCGACTCTGTCCTGCACACCCCCACTGAAAAGGAGGGGTAGGACTGAGGGATTAGGGGCCCGCTGGCTACAAGAAATAAGATTGACAAGGGTATATTTTTAGGCTTACCGTGTTTAGTATATACCGTCTACCTGATGGACACTTTGTAGACTTATAGTGCTTAGTGTAAGCTTGACTGGTGCACATTGGTAGACACACAGTTGTTGGCATAAGATTTACTGGACTACCTTTTTGATGCTTACATTGCTTACTATGAGATTGCCTGGAACACACTTAAGCTTACAGAAATGCGTATACGATTTACCTGAGGTTTACCTTGCAAGCTTTCAGTACTTAGTATTAGATTGCAATAGATTGATAGTGGTACATTTGGTGGGCTTACCGTGCTTAGTATTGGATTGACAGCGATACATTTAGAGGCTTACAGTGCTTAGTATTAGATTGACTCAGGCATATATGGGCTGTTTATGTTGCATGGTATACGATTAAGGGTACATGTTGGAGACTTATTGTGATTAGTATAAAAATTGACTGGGTACATTTTATAGCCTTATAGTACTTCGTATAAGATTGACTAATTTATATTTTAGACTTACAATTTTTGACATGTAACTATGGTACATTTTATAGGCTTAGGGTGTTTGATATAAGATTGACTATGTTACATTTCGAATGCTTACAGTGTATAAGATTGAGTAGGTTACATTTTGGAGGCTTACTGTGTATACGATTGACTATGATACACATTGGAGGTTTACAGACTATAATACTGAATGGGCTATATTTTGGTAATCCCGTTATTGGAAGCTGTTGCTATCGCAAAAGCGAAACATCTTACAGCAAGGTCGCTTCCAAAATAAACAATATACACTTATCCTTCAAGATGATAAATGATGTATGCTGCATTTTGAACGAAAATGTGTTAAAGCATAAATAGGATATTAATCAAGCGTCTTTGACAGCTGTCAATTAATCAACCGATTGAAAAATAATATCACGGTAATGGATTTCTCTCGTCATGAATGATGCTTTGATCTGCCAGTTGATTTATAACAAATATGTTCGATGGCCTCAGATATGAAGTCGGTCCTAAATTTATTTGCAATTACTTCCATTACCACCAAGCAACACGACAATGCAGTCATTCAGTCTTCTTTATACTTGTCGATAATACTGACAAACACCATTATGTCTCGATTAGGCCTAGTCATTAACATTTAAAGGCTACCTCACCCACTGTCAGATGACCAATCTTCGCATAATCTCCGTCTATAAAACAAACAGTATTTTCAAATAGAAACACAGATACGTTGAATTTTTTTTTTATCCATTATCTGTTTGAGAGAGTTGGTTGTCACAGTTACCATATCTGTGATTACTCTTCAACGAGATGATTGCTGAGTTGCTGGGAAGTAATATCTATTGCACTATTAAGTTTAACTAGTGGATTCTGAGGAAAAGGACACGACGGGCGGTGCGTTATTTACAGTCAGGGAATATCTCATGGTAATGTCCGATCATTTGTGTGACTCCATGCGGACATAGCAATAACGAAAAGCAGACAGTACCGCATGTTTTAAACATTAGAAATCAACGGGAACTCAATGGGAATTAGCAATACTCCAAATAATTTACAAACACCGCCACTCCTGCAGGAAAGACCACGTGCTGTTCTGGAGACAAGGAATTATGCTCCTTTATTGTTAATTTTGTAGTTCTTCCAGACAACTGCTGGGCAGATAAGACGGGGTTTACTGTGCATTTATGCGCGAGATTTCGCGCTTATTAAAATATACATCCACGTTAATTAGTTAGATCCCAGAAGTACAACATCTTACCAAAATGTGGGCTGTTCATGTCAACCTTTGATGAATACGTCTCCATTTTGATCAGGCGAAGATCATTATACGTATCAACAGAGTCACGTATGTGTTCAAGATTAATCCATTCCACATCCCGTAATGCATGTCATGAGTATGTAGTTAGTCTCTCCATACCGAAAGTCATCGATTCACGTATGATAATTGTGGAAATATATTTGCAGATTAATTGGCATTGCTCTTTGATGATGAGGATGGTGATGAGGATGAGGGAGGCGGTGGTGCAGCGACGGTGGGGACGACGACGACGGCGGCGGCGGTGGTGGATTTCCCTGAGGAAACCTCTTTCAGCTGCAATCAAATTTCGTAAAAACTCTGCACTATGTGTGCGTGTCCTTTGCACACATTCTAAGCTCTGTTAGGTTTATTTCCGTCTGTAGTTGTCTATACGTTGGTATTATGACGTCCTTTGCTGTTATGTCTGTCTTTTACTTGTTGGCACCCACTATTCAAACGCTGCATTCGTTTCTCTGGTATTCAATGGAGATCCACACATTCACCATTGCTATTGCGCTATCGTCACCGTAGAGTGACTGTACAGTTTGTACGGCGCTGAAGTTAAGAGTAGGCTGTATGCCCAACAGTAATTCACCTTTCCAGAGTACCCACCCATCATATGATGTCATAATCAACTACGCGGTGTGTAGAATGACATCATAATGAATGACGTCATGCATGACGTCGATAAGTACGTCACGAACGCATATTTGAAGACGGTCTATGCGTTGTTGTACAAATTGTTTGCTTTTACTATTTAATAAATATTCTGTTGAGTATTTTGAAACTAATTTGACTGGGCGCTGTTGCTGCCATTATTTTCGCGCTGTAATAGTACATACGTTTCTGTTAAATAGTGATACGTGAATGCTATGTAACGTAGAAGCATGATGATGGTCAGTGCGATGAAAATCTACACCTTGTAGAGTAGCCAGATTTAAAAGGATCTCTTTTTTGACGGACATAGTTTAGTACAATATAGTCCGGTGGCAGGATCCAATAATTTGAGAAAAGCTTGCAATGTCTGTTTACAATCATTTTTTGGTATTTTTATATGGTTCTCAGTGTTTAGATACAATTTTGGCCCCTCGTCACTGGCTTGGCATTTTTGGAATCCACGATGGCGGCCAAGCTAGTCGACGCACAGGACAATAACTTCTGTTCTAAGTGCGGTAGTATGATGATGTTAATATCTATAAGTACATTTCTTTATGGTGAGGAGTCCGATTATGACGTTATTTTACCATTTGGTACCCATCTTGATGACGTAATTCCAAGATTGCCGCCCAAATAACTCAAGAAATTGCCAAAATCATGGTAAATCTCGTATAATAAGTTGTATTTACAGTTGAATTGTACATGACATTGTCACCAATAAATATGTATCCAGATGGAAGAATCAGATTCTGATGCTATTTCACCATTTGACAGCCATCTTGATGACGTAATTCTTGGCGGAATACATTTCCTTATGGGTGTTGTGAGCTGCGTTAGGACTCTGATGGCAGACAGTGACCTGAAGGATATCTTGTCAACGGCTTTCAGCTCCGTTGTGATGTTGCAAGGGAAAAAGTATCCACAGAATGTCCGGGCATTGAGGTTGCTTACTGAAGAACTCCTTCGAGCATTGTTTGGAAAAGAGAGTCCACGCCTGACCAGTATGGGTGATTTGGAGACGGTTCTTGATGAATTCGCCGGTCAGAGCCGTACCACAAAGATGTGGGTAAACAATGTCATCAAGCCCACTTTACTGATAAAGATGTTCTGTCGAGCATCGCATAACAGTGACTGGCCACTCCCTATCAAAACAGCTGAAGCAATGCTACCCTACATGTTTGCTGCACACAAGTACAACTATTGTAGATATGGACTCTGTTATGTACGTACCATGACCTGGCTTGGGCCAGAGATTCTGGACAGATTCTGTCGAGGAGAACAGTCACTGCACCACAATGCTGGTATATACAATGGGCAGTAGAGTGATATGTTTATTGAGACGAACTGGATGAGGAAAGGTCACAGCCCTGAAGGTATTGTTGGAACAACAGAGAGCCCTCAAAGGATGAAAACTTGGATGTAGAGTATGGATGCAAATATGACCCTGACTGGTGACCTAAAGAAGATGTCTGGGGTGAGGAGAATGTGCAAATAATCCACAATGAAGAGTCTGTAAGTCGTATAACTCGAGATGGATATGCTCACCAGTCACTACGCACGGCTTTAGAGTCACGAATTAACACAATGGACCCATGTACTCATGTGGCAGAATGTTTGCTTAACATCTTGAATGCTCAATTAGCTCAACCAAATGCCAATATTGACAGGGCCATGGAAATCGGCACTGAGCAGCTGGTCCAGTTCGCGGTATTATGGATTACCTTTGCCACGAAAAAGAAACGTTTCACAGCTGGGGAGACTCCTATCATCGACCAAGAAGAAATATATGCTCGTGTCATGGGCCTCCTAGTGAGGCAGCGTGACCTCGACCTACATACAACAAGTGCGCGCCACAGAGCTGACTGCTTATCCACCATCGATGCTCCATGCTGATGGTAGGATGCGGGTCGCTACCGGAAAATCCGAGCTGAAGAAGAATATCCAGGTGGAAGTGTCACAACGGCTAACCAAAAGCCCAGCAGCTATTGTGGCGGATGCTTCAGCTGTTCTTTGGACAATCGAATGGCCAAATCAAGGAACCATCGGGACATTCATATTGAATTTAAAGGCGTGGCTCTCCAAGCAGTTGTCTGAAGCTGATGTCCATCTGTGTTTCGACCGATATCATGACTACTCTAAGAGTAGCACCAGGGCCCGGTTTTACGAAACTTCTTAAGTCACGTAATTTGCTTAGCTCGTAGTTTTCTTAAAGCCCCATACAAATGCATTTCCCGAAAAATCTTACGCTAAAAACTACACAATATTTAAGACGAAAACGTAATTTTCTTAAGACTGGTATAGCCCAGTCTTAAGTTCAAAAATAAAACAGATAAATATGGCTGCCGTGAGAAACAACATTCGATAGAAGTCATCATTCGCCTTGCCAGGATATTCAGGGATCAGCAGAATCCGCTTGACATATATTATGCACTGAAAATACCGTCCCAGGATCGTTCATGCCATTAACTATCCTTTTCAGCCGATTTAATAAGGCATTTTTAACGTCGTAATCAATGCTATTTTAGCATTAATGATAATCCAATTATAACGTCATCATAGTGAAACGTCACATGTATAGCCAGTCATAGTTCGAGCAAGTTCTTGTTGCATTTCCCCGACGTTAAAGAGGAGCGTTAACTATGCTACAAATTCATTCACTCATGTCTTTCACTGGTATAGTGGCATATGAAATAAACAAATAATACTATATGCTCTAATAATAATTTAAATGCGTAGTCGATGCCAATGTTACTGTTTTAGCCCCCCCCCCCCACCCCACGCCTGGTTGGTAACGCTAACCGTGTTAGCCGTGCCTCCAAATTAGTAATCATTTCATGAATTAATCAATTCAGTTTGAACATTTTGATTCGAATAAAAACAAATAAATTCTAAAAAGCATCGAACTATATATAGCATAGTTCCCGTCGGAGTATTTATCTGGCTTATCCACCACTTTCCCACATCTGTTAGACTTAATTCCCTAATCGCAAAATCCCAGATCACTTTCCTCAGCTTTCACCTTGTAGGTTTAGGCTATAAAACTACTTTTCCTACCCTGTAGTCCGCCCGTAGAATTTTCATAGGCCAGAGTCAGAAAACTCGATCAGCTACATACACGAGTAAAATTGTCAAAAAAGAACCGCAGCGCAGAGCCAAGTAAAAATGTCGCCTCGCAATCGTTAATGATATGGTTAACGCGTAACAAATTTTGCTGATTTCCTGCAAATTGTTTTCGAGGAGATAATGAGATGGGAAGACTGACATATGGACATACGGACGGGTGGAGGAGATTTTAATATCCTTGGAGGGATTTTCTTCAAATCAGTTGTTTTCCAAAACGTGTTGGGATAATAATGCAGACGCCACACACGTAGTCGGCCTATATGGGCATATACCTACGCTGTTGATGTCCGTCTGTTTTAGATCAATGGACTGAAAGGCCAAATGAGCGTATACCACGGCGGCCGCCCGTCGTCCGTCCGTCTGTCGTTCATCCATCCGTCAAATCGCTTCTCCTTAACTGTTTGACTGATTTCAACCAAATTTTGCTGGAAGGATCCTATGCTGACCCGCTGACTTTTTCAGAATTTTAATTGGTCAGTTTTTGGAGTTTCTTAGATTTTATGAAAAAATTCCCGGAAATGGTCAATATGCTACTCCTCCATAGCTGCTTGACATATTTCAACCACATTTGGCTAGATGGATTCAATGGCGGCAGACTCCAGAACGTCTTTTTCAGAATTTTACTTCACCAATTTTTGGGTGAAAATTTTATGAAAAATTACGGGAAATAGTCAAAGCGCTACTCCTCCTTAGCTTCTTGACATATTTCAACCAAATTCGGCTAGACTGATTTAATGGTGGTAGGGTCTAGATAATTTATTCAGAATTTTGATAGATCAATTTTTGGGCGAAAACCGTAGATTTTCTGAACAATTTACCAGAAATGATCAATATGCTACTCCTCCATAGCACCTTGACATATTTCAACCAAATTTGGTTGGAATGACCCTATGGCGGTAAGCTCCAGAACTCCCATTCAGAATTTTGATTGGTCCCTTTTTCTTGTTTAACGTGAAGAATCGTGTGTATTTAAATGCAAATATTTCAAATGCTAATGGCCCAGGTGGGCGTCATAGGCTCTTGGGCCTCTTGCTTTTATTTGTTGCCAGCAATAAGATATTAATAATGTATATTCATAACCTGCTGGAGATAATATTTACCTCCGAAAATGCAGGAGATGCTCTCTGAGAGCATATTCTTAGGACTAGGGGAGGGGGAGAATCACCAACTCATCACACCCCGCATTCTAACCTACCACCCCACCCCACCCAACCACGCGACTTGTACCACGCCACATCCCTGATTCACCACCCTCACCCCAAAAATTGTTTCTATAAAGCTGTTACTCTCGAAATATATCGCTGACCACAAGATTAACTAGATTGTTCGGTCGATGATGCGTCATCGCAAACCCCCACGTCAACCACTTTGAAATTTCGAACACTCAACACCACCACCCAGCCCAGCCCACCCCCACCCCACCCAGCCAACTCCCCCCCCCCACCCCACACACCACCCCATCATCCCCAACCCCTCAGGGAGCGGAGCCAAATGTAAATGTCCACTTGCACTATACACTTATATGGGTAACCCACATATCAAATTTGGTTGAATTCCTTCCAACGGTTTCGGAAGACATGTGTTACAATCGATTTTAGAGCGCAGACACACGCCCGCCCGCCAGCCGCTCGTGCGCGCGCGCACGCACGCATGCACGCACGCACGCACGCACGCACGCATACGTGTTGCACGGCATAATCCCCACTTTTCATTGAAAAACGTGGTAATAAGAAATAATAATGATATATTTTCATTAGATGAGGTGAAAATTGGCGCTTTAGAGCGTATTTTTCGCATTTTGTGAGATTTTTGTAAAATCCCAAAGGTCATTGTGACGTCATAAATATGACATCATAGCCACACACCGCTCACAGCTATCGGATGACGTATGCGCTGTTTATTATCATTGAGCCATTCCGAACAATACGGCGTCACACCAATCAATACTGGTACAAAACACAATCGCAAATAAATATATAATTCTTCTCGGTGTTTATTATAAATATATTTTTTTCCCACGCAGTTTTGGATCAACTGCCTAAATATAGTTCCTGTCAATTATATATTTATAGAATATTTAAAATCAAACAGATTAGATTTTGCTGACTCACATTTGTGCTTTATGCAAATATAAAAATGAGTTTAGTTTGAGTTTTACCCTTCAAAGAATTTCACAACAGTGTGAGGCGACCGAACACGCCAATTCCGATCACTTTGGGTAGTTCCGGATCAAGTCCTTAAACGTGTCAGTGTGAGGACTATAAAATAATATGCTCGAACAGTCTTATTCCATTGTCATGTTTTCAGAAGGCAAAAAACAAGAATATGAGAAATATCATTGGCATCCAAACATGTGCTGTCTATAGAAGCATTATTGTCATACCGCTATGAGAGATGAGCGTGTTTCCGTATTGACCATAAGGGTGGTTAATCGCGACAGAGGATTTATTATGAATTAAATGCTGGAAATCTGACACAATTGAGATACACATTTTTATGTTTCTTCGTCCTCAATAAACTGAAGTTATTTAAAAACATAACAAAATATTAAATCTAGTAAGCCTAAGAATTGTATTGATGACTAAGACCTTGTTCTCATACAGCCACTATTTCGGTAAATATCATGTATACCGGCTAGCATTCTCATTGAACTGGCTCTTGTGCCGGAATAAATACGTCATTTATCTCGAAATTTAATCCCACAAAATCGGCGGTTTATCTTCCAATATATCGCTATTGCTTCCCCTATATGAACACAGCCTATTTCGTCAAAATCTGCCTGGTAGCGTTAACGTCACCATTTTCTCGCACTGTCTGCCAGGTAGCTCTACGGTCATCACGTGATCTCGCTGTCCACCAGGTAGCACCGCCGTCCAGTCAGGGACTATCTCCCAGCAGTGTGAATGCAAACCGCTACATCGGATACATATTGACCTACATAGTACACGGAATAGTTAAACAGGGTTAGGCAATGAGAAAGAGGCCTAAGATATAGTGATCCGAAGCTGCCGATGATCCGGAACTGCCGTACCCACTGTAGCTACACATTCTTGCCTTTAAAAATAAGACAAGATTAGCAAATTAATTCACTAAATTGTAGGATAGCTAACGCACATCTTGTCAGACTAGTATTGTAATGTAAGCGCCAATTTTCACATCATCTAATGAAAATATATCATTATTATTTCTTATTATTTCTTATTACCACGTTTTTCGAAGAAAAGTGGGGATTATGCCGCATAACACGTGTGCGTGCGTGCGTGCGTGCGTGAGCGCGCGCGAGCGGCGGGCGGGTGGGCGGGCATGTGTCTGCGCAAAAAAATTGATTGCAACGCATGTCTTCCGAAACCGTTGGACGGAATTCAACCATATAAGTGTGTAGTGCAAGTGGACATTTACAGTTGGCTCCACTCCCTGAGGGGGTGGGCATGGCGGGTTGCTGTGTGCGTGCGTGCGTGCGTGCGTGAGTGCGTGCGTGCGTGCGTGCGTGCGTGCGTGGGGTGGATGGGGTTGGGGTGGGGAGGGGTGTGGGGGTGGGGGGAGGGGGGATGAGTGGGTGTGTGTGTGTTGGGGTTCAAAATTTCAATTAATTAGTATGAGGATGACGACGTGTCCAGACTCTTACAGCTGAGCAGAGAGTACCCAGAAACATATTTCACAAAATTAACAACAACCTGTCAGATTTCACGAATGTAAATCTAGCTTATTATTATTATTATTATTATTATTATTATTATTATTACTATTATTATTATTATTATTATTATTATTATTATTATTATTATTATTATTCAAAACCCTATGGCTGTCAAAAATGCCAGCCAGCCAACCAGCCCGTCAGAGAAAACCACTATTAGCTTGGCTAAAAGTACACATAAACGCCATGCCGCGTGATATACCCATAGTAAAACGTAGTATTTGTAAATCTTATGAATATAACACAAGCCTGGTCTTTTCACCCATTCATGTCACCCTCCTTCATCCTCCTTGCGCATGTCGATTGTCTGCGACGACATAGGCACACATCTGGGTGGCGGAGAGCTTTCATGCAGTGCGTCTGCGGCGATATATGCGCAGATCTGAGTCGTCGATAGACTGTCAGGTGACCTCATTTAGACATGCTACCGCATACCTTTCACCTGACAATCATTCACGTTACACCTGCCAATCATCCTATATCTACCTCCCAAAACACAGTCGACTGCGTGCGTGCAAATATAATTGGTAGATAGATTGTGATATTATGCAAATCCGAATTAGGACACGCCCACTTGTTCCTGCCAAAAATACTAGAATCTGTTTGAGCGAGAGCCAAACAATAGATCTCGCTCTCGATCGAGATACATTCCAGTATTTTTGACACGAAAAATGGGACGTGGCAATTCATGTTTTGGTGACGTCGCACAGCTCTCGACCAATCAGATTCGCGCGCACACCGTTGCCTATACTACTTGGGATAACAAGACAGAACACAGATGGGTTGTGTATAGATTCATATCATCCCAGATACGTGTCATATAGCATCGCTAAAATCTGGATTGACTTTGAAGGCATGCAGCACACGACGATGAGAGGCAATTTTCGACAGTCTATCAATGTGTTGATCAGTTCTGTCATAGCTTATCGTAAACAGATGCTATATAGAATGTTATTAAATGCAAGTCGCAAGAGCGTATTGTTGCATCTGGTCTAATGACTGACGACGACGACAGTGGTAGCGGCGACGGTGGCGACGACGACCACGACGACGACGACAATAATATTAATAATGATAAAAACAAATCTGCTGCGTGCGTTTACTTGCATTACTCGTATATGTACATACATATAATTATATCAGTATTTAATTAGTTTAAATTAGTTTTATTTACATAATTCAGATATGTTATCATATGCTTATTGTATTTACTTGTCTGTTTATTTGCCATATTGTAATGTTTGATTCTTGCAATAAATTATCTCTATCAACGTAGATATGACAGAGTCTGAACCGCGTCGTATCGTATTACCTACCAATGGACTTTTCCATTTGTAGCTATGCCCCACCCATCACTAGCTAGGCTCCACCCACACCTCGCCGTGTTGGGATTGATCGATTCCCAAATGCCCTAGCTATCAATTTCCTGAAAACTACAGGGAAGCTGTTGAATATGTTGTAACTAATTTGACTAAGTACTGTTTCTGCCTATGGCAGCAACAGCGCTCAGTCAAATTAGTTTCAAAATATTCGACAGAATGTTTATTAAATAGTAAAAGCAAACAATTTGTACAACGACGCATAGCCCGTCTTCAAATATGCGTTCGTGACGTACTTATCGACATCATTCATGCCGTCATTAATTATGATGTCATCGTACACATCACGCAGTTCATTATGACGCCATATAATGGGTGGGTACTCTGGAAAGGTGAATTGTGGTCTTTGTCAGCAAAGCGCTTTCCAAGTCAGCACCAGTCTTCCCCTCCAGCGCTCACAGAATCTGGTGTTGTGCTTTCAATGGAGGTCTGTGTTAAAACGTAGGCGAGTCATTAGCTATACAAAATAGCAAGTGTGTGCTAATTGTTAAATACACACTATAGCACTTTCATATCATAAACGATAGCGGGATAATGATAGCGCACCAATTAGATGTACAAGTCAGATCCGATCTCACATTGTTTATAACTTCATTTCGTTGTCACTCCTCAATTCATCACGAGTTAATTGTATAGAATGGCACGACGACATCATTCCGCTTCCTTCGATAATTTTGTAACACGCTTGTCACTGCACACGTTGAATGACAGTTTTCCATTCCTTATGCTAAGTTAATGAGGATCGGGACGTATTCCCGAGGAGCGGAATATCGTATTACGGAATATTCTCTGTCATTTAAAATGCATTTCATTAGGACATTTAGCAATATTCGTTATAATGGAATGATCATTGCTTGGCCTCGATGTCAGCGGTCGTGCTTATCAGATTCAAGTCAAATATGTTTCAGAATATTTAATGGCTTATATGTTTAATTGTCATATAATTGAAACCCTACCATGCAGAGCACCAACTGCCAATAAAAACATAACCCTATCTCTTGATTTAACAAGGTAGTGATTGACAGGTGATCAGGAAATACATTTCTCCTGGTAAAACCGTTGCATTGCAGCAACATAATCATATACGGATGTGGTGTGCTATGCTGCTATATTTCATCGCCTTTCATTTTGTTCCTCTACATAGCGGATTCTGTGAAATGAATAAATAGCCGATATTTATCGGTGCATATCTATCCCCAGTCCCATTATGCTCTGTAATATACTATGGTTTGCTATAGACACTGTTTGAGTCGTTCATATGACGTATTAACACCGACATCCTACGTCAATTCATCTTTCCAGAGTACCCACCCATCATATGACGTCATAATCAACTACGTGATGTGTAGAATGACATCATAATGAATGACGTCGATAAGGACGTCACGAACGCATATTTCAAGACGGGCTATGTGTTGTTGTACAAATTGTATGTCTTTATTATTTAATACATATTCTGTTGAATATTTTGAAACTAATTTGACTGGGCGCTGTTGCTGCCATAGGGAAAATATTCAACAGCTTCCCTGTATGGTTTTCAGGAAAATGATAGCTAGGGCATTCGGGGGTCAATTCCAACATGGCGAGGAGTGGGTGGAGCTTAGCTAGTGATGGGCGGGGAATATCTAAAAATGGAAAGGTCCATTTTGTTTCCTAATTGTGTTTTTTATTTGAACAGCAGCCGTCAAATGAAAAAAAATGGATTTGTGCAAGTGAAATGTCCATGATTTAGGTAGTAAAACGATTAGTCTCACATGTACTTCAAAAAGACAAACATTAACCAATCCATTCGAGAAGTGTTCTAGCGCATAGGTGTTCCTAACTTTAATGCATTGTGCAGTGATCAAAAGCTTTTATGTATGATTACTATATTTTGCGGCTGTGGTAGAAGACACATCCAACAGCTGCGGTCAGTCTTTGCCCACTGTGTCTTGTCCTCAGCCGAAATCCATAGCTTCCTCAGGTTCATTCCTGACTTGAGTGTACCGAGTCCTGCTTTGTTGAGGTCACCTCGTAGCACGCATAGCAGATTTATGCAATGCCGTCCTCTCCGGCCTTTGTATTTGCTGGCTCCGAGCAGGGCGAATTCCAAGCCTGGTGTGCTGGTGTCTCTTCTGGCATCCTTAGCACATGGGCAACCATGGTCTATCTTTGAGGGGTGCCTTTTCGAGACAGCGGCGACGCATTGCACATCTGGTACAGTGCATCGTTAGAAGTTATGCTGTCTGGCATCGCTTTCCAGTGATGGCGCGCAGGTGTTTGCGGTGGAGGGCATCGGGTTTATCTAGAACTGCCTTTGGAGCTGCCCAACTGTTACATTTATGCAACATCAAGGAAACGCAGGTTGCATTGTATACACGTAGCCCTTTTATCAAGGGCATATCTGATCTACGAATCCATAGCTTCCAGAAGGACTGGAAAGCTGTGTTCCCCATGATGCAGCTTGCAGCAATGCCAGCAGTACTGCAAAGCAGTGGGCCCATACTTTTACTTTTCCTCCATGGTTTGCCGCCACGAAGTGGATCGTCAGTTTCTTTAGTTCCATGCTTTGTAAATAGATATATTTGGGTGAAATCTGTTTGGATTCGTTCATAAAGAGATTCTCAATTTTTAGTTTGCTTGCCGCTATTTCGAGAATTTCGGCAAAGGGTTTCTTTTCCTCGTCTATGAAGTCCACATCGTTGGCATATTCCTCTTTAGTGACATACCCGATATTGACACTGGGAGTTTGGTCTTGTGGAACGTTCCCGCACGGATTTCAATGCAGCAGCAAGGTAACAGGAGAAAAGTACCGGAGATAGTTCAGCTCCCTGTGGGGAGCCGATTTATCTCTCAAACTCTACAGACTTCACTGACCTGACTCGTACTCTCAGCTTGGTGTCTGCAAGCAGTAGTCTCACTAGTCGTAGCTCACCTTCATTGCAACTGACCTGGCGTGGTACATCTAGGATCTTTGAGCGTTTAATTGTGTTGAAGGCTCCTGACATGTCAATCGCAATTTTATGGAAGTCCCAGTGCCGGGACATGACTACCGACACAAGCATGCGTTGAACCCATACAATGTCTGCGCAGCTGCGTCCACGTTTGAAGTGACTTTTACATGATCCTGTGAAGTCATCGATCGTGTCTTGAATGCGGCATAGAGTAACAGTGGATAGGAATTTTCCGTATGTGGCTGAGGAGCACAATGGACCACAGATTGGCTTGGGGCCAGGTGACTTCTTGGGCTTGGGTAGTGCGATAATGGTGACTTGGCCTACAGCGTCGATGGGGAGGTGGTGCATAAAAGCTGAATTGAATAGCTGTGCGATCGGTTTTGAGATAATGTCACTGCATATTTGAATTGTTCATTGCTCATACCATCAGGTCCAGATGTACGCCCATTTTCAGGGCTTTGAGTGCCTTCTCAACTTCTGGTGTTTTAATTGGTGTTAGTAATGGCCGGCGTTCTCCTGAGACCGTGTGCAAGGGCTCATCATCGTGGTCAGTGAACTGTTCCTTGAACCATTCTCGAATCGCCTCAGCTTTTCCCTCTTCAGTCACGATAAAGTGCCCTTCAAAGATGTGTACAGTGAGTGGTGGTGTGTAGTCAGTAACTCTCAGGGCTCGGACTGCCAGAAACATTTTGTGACAGCCATCCGTGGCAGTGATTTCATCAGCTAGGTAGTCTGCTTGGTGAATAGGAAGATCTTTTAAGGGTTCGCCAATGTGGCGCAGAATGTTATTGCTCTCCCAGCATAATTTGGTGTGGTCTTCACTGTGGCAACTTTGATAGATGCGCGACCGTAACGATTTCTGCTCTGTGGACGGTTTTACTACTAGAGTGGCGTGAGTATCCCTAGTTTGGTTGTTTTTAAGAACATCTATGTTGCTGGTAACTGATGATTCCGTAGATTTCGGTATTTTGGTTAGGGTTTCGTTTGGATTGGAGCTGACGTCGATGTTAGCTATCTTCTCGCCGAGAGCCTTTTTGTATGACATTTGATTGTCAGTGTCGCTGATGAACTTGGGTAGGTTGTAGGTAACTATGCCCTCTTGCCTGGTATGACGTTTATATATTAGGTAGAGATCGGTCAGCTGAAGGCGTTTAATGTTTGGCTTTTGCTCAGAATAGAAGTCTGTGCCTCCATACGAATGGCCATTCCGAAGTAGGGTTTTTTGCTTGTCTTGCATAGTACGAAGTCTATTTGGTTGAAGACAGCTGTTATAGTCTTAGAACCTTTTGGGGCTTTGTGATCACCAATGTGTCCGGTACATGTTGTCCGGTGATGGCATTGGCGTTTGAAAGCCGTATTTGTAGCAAATACGCCATTGGAACTAGGGAATACTACCAGTGCACCTCCATTGATGTTGTGTGTGCCCTCTCCATACGATCCAATGCATACGCCAAGTCCTGAAATGTTGTCAACAATTCCAAGTTTAACCAAGGATTGCAGGCTGAGATCCGCATACAGAGGCAACTGTGATTATGTCTACCACATACCGGGGTTTAGGCTTCGTAATCGGACCAAGGGTCTTGGACCATTTCATTAGTTTTGAATACGACAGTGATCGCGCTGCATTCATTGCCCTGTCTATGCCTACGCGAAAGCACACCACCACTATGTGTCGCATTGTAAACGCGTATGGCCCAACTACCGAATAAGCCAAAGAGAGTCCAGCAATATTAGATTCCTTCTGTGCAGAACTGAGCTACGCCATTTCAATACCAGCTAGATGGCAACTGTTCCTGTGTGGAGATTCCAACTCTAAACTGGGTAATCTCGGAATTGCGGTCAAAAGTTCAGGACTTGGCTTATGCATAGGATCGTAGCAGATTGTAGCAGAGCTAAAATCCCCCTGATGCAGTGAGGATGCTTCGTAGCCATTGCTACTGAATTGATTTGGCATGCGTGAATAACATAGTTCCGCGTTTAAGCCATCACTTTAATCAATAAACTCGACATTCTGGTAAAATATTAATCAATACTGACTTTAGTTACTATCTTGACCATATTCTTGATGTAGAGCCAATATTACAAGACACCTTCTCAGGTCCATACACGTTCTTTCGCTTGCATTGCTTAAAGTTATGCATAAACGCAGCCTTTATGATTATGTTTTATGTTAAGCGGTAATGGGTAGTATTCAACTCTTTGGTAACACGGCCTTGAAGATGGGAATAATCACTTCTATAGCTCCGTGAACACTTTGTAATTTTCGGTGTCTCGAATCTATTTGTATGTACGGTTATAAATATGCGCTGAAACATGCCCTGGGTTTAATGTCAAACATCATTCACGATGGCCATTTCCATTGAGTGTAATAGATGTTAATGCATATGTTAATGATTCGAGCCAAGCCCCAAGTGTCATTCACCTTTTATCTTGCCTTCACTAAGTGAAAAGATATCTTGCAGAAGGGGAAAATGGTGGCGTCGCCGTAAGCTTTTTCAAATGATATTTATATCACCAAGGGGTTATCCGATTTAAATAAAACTTCTCAGACCGTTTCTATACGATGCTTAGAACTAGTCTGCATTATAATTATATTGCTTATTAAAATGTGTCCATACTTTCTCTGTGTTTGGGTTCAGGTTAAAACAGTTTTTTGTTGTGGTTAAGCCTTTTTCAAATCATATTTATATCAACAAGGGATTATTCAATTTGAATAAAACTTCAGAGATGTGTTGTCTGTATGCGATACTTATGACTAGTCCACGTAAGAAAGAAATCGATTTTCAAATTTTTTTCATATTTTTTCGGCGTTTGAACTTTGATTATTTTAGGGCCCATTTGCATCCAGATTATCTGTATTATGCCGTGTTTATGTTTTCTTCAAATTACAATTTACGCAACAAGGGGTTGTCCGATTTTAATAAACCTTGACAGATTTTTCTTATACGATGCTTAGGACTAGCCCATCTAAAAAGACATTGCTTTTCAAAGTTTTCCATACTTTTATAGCGTTTGGACTTTGATTATTTTAGGGTTGATTTGTATTCAGGTTATACTCATTATGCTGTGGTCAAGTAAATAGATTTTCAAAAGCTTCCCTTGTTTGTTCGGCGTTTGAAATATGATTATTTTAGGACTGATTTGTATCCATGTTATACGTATTATGTTGTCGGTATGCATTTTTCAAATGCCAATTTGGGCAACAAGGGTTTATCTGATTTGAAGTAAACTTTACAGATGCATTCTATACCTTGCCTAGAAGTAGTCCACATAAAAACAAATTGATTTTCAAAATCGTTCCATACTTTTACAGCGTCTGAGCTTGGATTATTTTAGGGCTGAATTACATACACATTATATGTGTTATGCTGTTTGGATATATGTGTTACGTTGTCGCTAAGCTTTTTCAAATGACACTTTACGCAACAAGGGGTAATCCGATGTGAATAAAACTTTACAGATTCGTTCAATATCCATCGTACTAACATACGCCCACTCACATCGCTTCGCCGTTCGATGCCATACTTTCAAACTCGCGATTTCTCGCTATGTTGACTGCCGGTTTTCAGGTAGCCAGTCAGCTTTCTGCCACCTTAATCTCACTATAAATCTAAAAATAGAGGTGTGGCTTCCCAATATCGGTGGAGAGTTCGTGAGAAACGAATGTCAAGCGATGTGATTGGGCGTATATTAGTAGGATGATAATAACCGGGAAATTTTATTGAGCGGATGTTGACTGACCTCCTTTATGAAGTTTTGTGAACTTAGCACAGACATCAAAAGCGTGTGAGCGCGGTACTCGAACCCACAACGTTAGTGGAAGAGCGAGACCGTGCGCTAGGACGATGTTCAATACCACGCGGAGGGCTAGTCCACATAAAAAAGAAATTGATTTTCAAAAATTTCCATACTCTTACAGCGTTTGAACTTTGACTATTTTAGGTCTGATTTGCATCCAGGTTATATGTATTATGCTGTGGTTAAGGGTTCTTTCAAACAACGTTTACATCAGCAAGGGGTTATCTGATTTGAATAAAACATCACAGATTTGTTCTATACGTTGCTGGGGAATAGGCCACACCAAGAGGAAACAGATTTTCAAATTCTTTCCATGTTTTTTCCGGTGTGTGAACAATCTTATGACAACAGGCTAAAGCCTTTTATGCGATATTTACCGTGTTTGGACATTGATTATCTAAGGGCTGATTTGTATCCATGTTATACTCATTATATTGTGATTAATGTTCTTTTAAATGACATTCACGTCAACAAGGGTTTATCCGATTTTAAATAACACTCCACAGATTTGTTCTATACGATGTCTAGGACGAGTCGAAATAAAAAAGAAATTGATTTTCAAAATTTTACAACCTTTTCCTCTACCATATCTTCTTGGTTTTTGGATTTTTTAAATTAATTTAGGACCTATTTGCATCCAGCTTATACTAATTATTCTCTGGTTACCTTTTTAAACGGCATTTATCTCAACAAGGGGCTTATCCGATTTGAATAAAACATATGTGTTCTATACGATGGCTAGGACTTGTTCACATCCAAATGAAATTGATTCTCAAATTCTACAATATTTCTTTGGCGGGGTTGGAGTTTTCTTATTTTAGGTCAGATTTGCATACATGTTATATGTATTATGCTGTGGTTAAGGTTTATTCAAAAGACAATGACATCAACAAGGGATCATGTGATTTGAAGAAAAGTTGACAGATTTGTTCTATACGATGCTTAGGTCTAGCCCACGTCAAAGAGGAAATTGATTTTCAAAATTCTCCCATACTTTTTACTGCGGTTGGAGTTTTCTTATTTTATGGCTGATTGGCATCCATGTTATATGTATTATGCCGTGGTTAAGGCTTTTTAAATGAAGACTTTGGCAACAATTGGTTATCCCATTTGAATACACTTTCCAGATTTGTTCTATATGATGCTTAGATCTAGTCCACATCAGAATAAAATAGAAGTTGATTTTCAAATTTCCCCATATGTTTTCGTCCTTTGAACTTTGACAATGTTATGCCTTCAAGTTATGGATTTTTGCTGTGATATTTACAGCGTTTGGACTTTGGTTATTTTATAGCTGATTTGCATCCAAATTACGCGTCTTTCAAATGACAATTTAGTGAACATGGATTTATCCGATTTGATACAAACTTCACATATTCATTCTAAGCGATGATTACATCTAGTCTGCATGATAATGAAATAGGGTTTGAAATTTTGACATATTTTACTGGGTTTGACCTTTGATTATTTTAGGGCCGATTTACATCCAGGTTATCCTTTTTCAGACTTTGAACTTTGTCTTTTTGGACCATTTGCTTTTCGGCCAGATCGATGCTGTGCCAGTAGTCATTGTACTGCCGGTTGCTGCCAGACATTGAGACTTGATGTACCAGTAGTCATTGTACTGCAGGCTGCTACCAGGCAGTGAGACTTGGTGTGCTAGTAGTCATTGTACCAGGTTGCTACCAGGCAGTGAGATCTGGTGTGCCAGTAGTCATTGTACTGCAGGTTGCTACCAGGCAGTGAGACTTGGTGTACCAGTAGTCATTGTACTGCATGTTGCTGCCAGGCAGTGAGACTTGATGTACCAGTAGTCACTGTACTACAGGTTGCTGCCAGGCAGTGAGATTTGGTGTACCAGTAGTCATTGTACTACAGGTTACTACCAGGCGGCGAGACTTGGTGTACAGTAGTCGTTGTACTGCAGGTTACTACCAGGCAGTGCGACTTGGTGTACCAGTAGTCATTGTCCTGTAGGTTGCTACCAGGCAGTCAGACTTGGTGTACCGGTAGTCATTTTACTACAGGTTGCTACCAGGTGGTGCGGTTTGGTGTACCAGTGGTCATTGTACTGCAGGTTACTTCGAGGTTGTAAGACTTGGTATACCAGTAGTCATTGTACTGCAGGTGCTACCAGGCAGTGAGACTTGGTGTACCAGTAGTCATTTTAATGCAGGCTGCTGCCAGGCAGTGCGACTTGGTGTGCCAGTAGTCAGTGTACTGCATGTTTCTACCAGGCAGTGAGACTTGGTGTACCAGTAGTCATTGTACTGCAGGTTACTACCAGGCGGTGAGACTTGGTGTACCAGTAGTCATTGTCCTGCAGGTTGCTACCAGGCAGTGAGACTTGGTGTACCGGTGATCATTGTACTACAGGTTACTACCAGGTTCGTGCGGTTTGCTGTACAGTGGTCATTGTACTGCAGGTTACTACTAGGCAGTGAGACTTGGTGTACCAGCACCATTGTACTGCAAGTTACTAAAAGGCCGTGAGACTTGGTGTGCTAGTAGTCATTGTACTGCAGGTTACTACTAGATAGTGAGACTTGGTGTACCAGTAGTCATTGTACTGCAGGTTACTACTAGGCGGTGAGGCATGGCGTACCAGTAGTCATTGTACTGCAGGTCGCTACCAGGCGGTGAGGCTTGGTGTACCAATAGTCATTGTACTGCAGGTAACTACCAGATGGTGAGACTTGGTATACCAGTAGTCATTGTACTGCAGGTTACTACCAGGCGATGAGGCTTGGTGTACCAGTGGTCAATGTACTGCAGGTTACTACTAGGCGGTGAGGCATGGCGTACCAGTAGTCATTGTACTGCAGGTCGCTACCAGGCGGTGAGGCTTGGTGTACCATTAGTCATTGTACTGCAGGTTACTACCAGGTGGTGAGACTTGGTGTACCAGTGGTCATTGTAGTGCAGGTTACTACCAGGCAGTGAAACCTAGTGTACCAGTAGCCATTGTACTGCAGGTTATTGCCAGCCGGTGATGTGTTGTAGTTCAGTCTAAAAAGCTACGCATCTCCGAAACTATGATTGCCAGTTGGGTAGTACCATGCGCATTTTGAGTAGAATGTAAAATGTCAAAAGGAGATTGTATCCGGTGGTCCTTCATATTCTGTGCTGTACAATTAATATGCAGGTAAGCTATTTGCTATCTTCTAATAACCCTGGCTACATACATTTAGACGGCGTGCGCATTATTTCTGCGGTATTTGGTGCACTGCAGGCGACGTCCTGCGGCAACATACGAAGACCAGATATTTGGTATCTTCTGATACCTCTTGTTAAAGGAGTGATGGAGTTGACATATCTGTCTTTCAACTTTTGTATTCCATGGATTTTAATATACCATCAAATGTGTATTGAAACACCTTATATACTTTGCGGGCATCATCCGGGTACCTGAACACTGAATATGTATTTTTACCCTTTTTAACCCTTTGATCTTCGAATTTGTTCAAGAAAATCTCAATTTTCTTATAGAAAATGTTCATTTGCAGACCAAGAGAAAACAATGTTTGAAAATATACCACTGGAATGACTGGCTCAGTTATCGCGCCAGTCATTCCAGTGGTAAACTTTCAAAAATAGTGTTCTCTTCGTTCGCAAATTGGCATTTATCAAGCCCACCACAGAAGCGGTTTTTAGCTGGCATCAGTGTTGAAGGGGTTAAGACCTAATATCCGCCGGTGTGTGACCTTTCCGTTTCCAATAGTTAAAGAACCAGCATCTAGTAGCCTAGATTGTATTAAAGGTCCAGATTCGCACTAGAATGCTTGAAAATAAAACTGTTAAAATTGCATACATTTAGAGGCTTAGATTGTGTGGCTAGGTGTAATGACACGAACTAAATCTATAGATATGATGATTTTATTATGCATAAATTAATATAAATTTTCTTAGCTGTCAAATTAAATTAGAGACACACGCCCCTATTTCATCATCACAATTAAAAATTATATAAATTTATACGGAATAAACTTATCAGTTGCTTAGATTCAAATCGTTTCATTACATTGAAGTGTACAATAATTAAGCTTCTAAATGTCCACAATTTAAATAAATCGAACCCATAACTCCCTGAGACTCAATTTCCAGAAAACTAGATGTAAGGTGTTGAATATTTTGAAACTAATTTGAATGGGGGCTATTGCTTCCCATGGAAACAACAGCGCCCAGTCAATTAGTTTCAAAATATTCAACGGAATGCTTGTTAAAAAGTGTACTCAAAAGTGAAAACATACAATTCGTAGAACTTGGCGGACTATTACGCGTTTATGACGGACGTACATACGTCGTTCATGACGTAATTGATTGTGACGTTTAATGTGACGTATTTTATTATGACGTCATATATTTAACTTTAGATCGGATTCCTCTATGGACCTTGAATGAGGGCAATAACGACGTTAAGCTTTGTAACCACATAATTACGTTTTATATTGATAACTGAAAGTGTAGATTGTAGCACAATCCCATGGACCATCATGGAAGACCATCGGTTTCAATATTCAAGTTTCAATTGCCATTTAAAATCGATCTGAAAGTAATTAGATCTATCTAGATGACTAAACAGCAAGCATTGGCCTCATGTTCAATGATAAATATTGTGTCCACGAATGCGTCCAGAAATAGACAATCTCTATGCATAGTCAGTATAGAACTATGGACACATTTAATTTGTTTGCTCATATCCTATTATTTCACTCGCTAATGCCGCTCACTCGCTCTGGTGTTGTAATTATGCGATCAATGGCCTTTTCCTGGTAGGAGGAACACGTCTGTGAAGATCAACCAAGCGATAGTGCTCTCCGTATACGCAGCCTCAATTGTACTAGTATGTGTGAGTCTGTCCAATCAAACACCCCTGCTCTATTATTGACAATTTGACACCAAATCAATCTTGCTTCAATACAGATTCATACTCACTCGGTGATAAAGCACGTTGATGGACCAGTTAATAGGCGTAAATCAGTAATTGGTAGGGATTTGGGAAGCAATTGGATATATGCATCGAACAGCTTTGACTTAATAGTAAGTAAAGCGCTTCTCAGATGTATAGAGAACGTCAACGTAACATTGATGATCTGGATTCAACCGCCAACTCATAGAGCAGGCGATCACTTAGAAATAGAAAATGATGTTGAATCGGAAATTCACCTTTCCAGAGTATCCATCTATCAATTTAACACCATATGACGTCATAATCAGCTGAGTGGCGTGTAGGATGACGTCGTAAGCATTACGTCATAAATGTTTCTATTTGGTCCGTCTTTAGCTCGTAATAGTCGGACACGTTGTACGAATTGTATGTTTCTACTATTTAATAAATATGCTGTTGAATATTTTGAAACTAATTTGACTGGAGGCTATAGGCAGCAACAACGCTCTCTCAAATTAGTTCCAAAATATGCATGCGCTTACCTGTATAGTTTTCTGGAAATTGATAGTCAGAGAGTTCTGAGATCGATCGATGCCAACACGAGCGAGGTGTGGGTGGAGCTTAGCTAGAGATGGGCGGGGCATAGCTAACATGGAAAGATTCATTGACGATACGAGCTGGCGGTATCAACAAGATGCTGTTTTACTCCAAATCGCTTTTGTGCAGTTTAATATTCAATATGGTTAGGATTAAAGGCACACAAATATATAAAGCCACGATAGTATACACCGCAGCAGGCTGCCAATTAATTTTTTTCACTAAAACGTTTTATCAGCGCCCAAGTATCGATAAACAAATAATCTGTTTTATTTCAATTAAAACGTGCTATTAAATACGTGTTACTAACACATTTTAAGTTGAATACTATCATCGTAGAAATTAGATTTGAAATTGAGGCGTAAATCTACACGTCAATTATTACATACCATTTAGTGAAATGTAAACACTTATCTGTCACTAACAGTTGTCGTTACACAACACATGTGATTGAGTTAGAAAAATGGTACTGAAACAATTATTGTCTACACAGTGAAGCTGGCGGACTCCTGTGGACTGGTGTCTCGTGATTCTTCTGACTGCTCAGTTGGGGGTGGTGTGATCTGGAATCGGGTGAGGAAGTTGGTTGTGATGATCTCGCGCCGTCGTCGTCGTTGCCATGGAAAGTGATTTTTATTCAATTTCCATGAATTTCGCAGAGTGATGCCATTACGTGGATGTTGTTGATAATTGACTGTTGACAAACGCATATTCAGAAAACGTCTTATAATTGGGATGCAAAGGAATCTCTAGTGTTTCCTAACAAATAAAAATATTGTTTTAATTAATAAACAAATTTTAATTTTGGCAGTTATTTTATTGAAATTTGATTCTCCTTTGTGTTGTCATTTACCACTGTAACAGTTAAATTTTAAGTTTTTCAATTTCATAGCAATTAAACAGGAAAGCTTTTGGATATGATAAACAAATTTGACTATAATCTGTTGAGCACTGCAGTTATGATTCCGACCTCTTCAACGACCATTCAATGGACCTTTTCGGTTTATCCATCCGTCATAGGACGCCATAATCAACAACGCGACGCGTAGGGTTACGTCATAATCACCACGTCATGTATGTCTCGATTTAGTCCGTTTTAAACGGTTAATAGTCCGTCAGGCTGTATGAACTGTATTGATTTGATAAACATGCTATCAGTTTGACTGGACGTTGTTGCTGCCGTATGCAGCACCAGCACCAGGTTAAATTAGTTTCAAAATATTTAACAGCTTACCTGTATATTTCTCTGGAAATTGATAGTCAGGACGTTCTGAGATCGATAGATCACAACACGAGCGAGGTGCGCGTGGATCTTACCTAGAGATGAGCGGGGCATAGCTAAAACTAGAAAGGTCAATTATAAATGGGATTGTTAAATGTCCCCTAAGAGACTTAATCAGCAGCGTGTTAAAAGATAGAGCGTATTCAGTAATGCGAAATTGCACTCCCCAACCAGACCCTCATGAAATAAGCATATGGAATGGAAGACCGCCATTTAACTTATACAGTAACACGTTTGTTACAAAGGGATGAAAGACAATGTAATGATGTCGCCGTGGTCATATTCCCATAATCAATATTCTCTACTATCCCTGCGACTCATGCTGGAGATGCCATGGAGAAATGAAGTTATAAACAATATGAATTCGTTCTGGCTTCTACGTCTAATTAGTGCGCTGTCAGTAACTCGGTATCATTTGCGATATGAAAGTGCTATAGTGTGTATTTAACAATTAGTACAGACTTGCTATGGCACATAGATAATGACCTGCCCACGTTTTAACACATGCCTCTATTTAATGCAAATTACCAGTTCCTGTGAACTATGGTGTGGAAGACGGGTGACGGGAAACTGTTTTGTTGTCAAAAACCACACCTGGAAGCAGTTCTCCATAATGAGACGGCATATTGATAGAATGTGGAAAAATACCTCTCACCGCCGTTAGCTATGTGTCTTCAAACACAAAGCTCAATGCGCACTTTGGCCATGTTACAGGGCTGTTATCTGGGATTTGGCCATGCTACAGGGCTGTTATCTGAGGTTTGGCCATGCTACAGGGCTGTTATCTGGGGTTTGGCCATGCTACAGGGCTGTTATCTGGGGTTTGGCCATGCTACAGGGCTGTTATCTGGGATGAGATAAATCCATACACGGTGTCCTGTTTTGTCTTGCCAGTGTTGTCTTGTTATTCCGAGTATACTGAACTGACAGGTAATCAATATTGCCATTTATGAATATCGGATCCCAATGTTACATGACTCGACCATCCATCGCCATTTGTCGCTGAGATTATCCGACACAGATTCAACATGGCAAAAGCTGTTATCACATTTTTATCAATTTTAATCCAAATTTGTCTAGGAACTATTACTGTATATAGCAGAACCAAGTTCCCGTGAGATTTGTTTCAATGCAACAGGTTACATGTATGAGTGACTAATAGACCATGCTTAGAACAAGGTAAACGCAAAATGGAATGCAAATTTATTACTTGAGCTCCATTTTTAGTTTTAGGGACCATGAATGATAAAAAAAACTTTCGTACAATTCTGAGACCTCTTGGCTTTATACAGCATAGACATGTTTTTCTAAGTTTTGACCCATACCGATGCCAATCCTCAGGGCTACCCGTAGCAAAAATTTATACATTTTCGATACCCTCATAGTAGACTGGCAACTGACAACTCGGAATGTTGTTTATATGTTCTATATTTTCCATAAGCAACGTGTTAATCAGTTTTGTAATTAAGTCCACATAGGTTGACCGGTCACTCATTTTGACCATGGCGTAAAATCTGACAACTGTGCATTGTTGCGGAAGGAAAACGACTACAATACATATTTTAGGTTAGCATCCCGAACATCGAATATTTCACACTAGCTGGTAAATCTAAATGGCCAGTGTTCATTTAGTTCATGAAATATTATTACTATGGTAACTGATAGTAATGTTCATTTCTTAAAATAGAGGAAAATGTCATTATGCAGTAATGAAAAGTGGAATGATCATACCATCACATCAACATAACCTAGAGTAATCGCCGACCACTCACAATGTCCTTTTACAATTCCATATATGCTACATGCGAATCAGCTGTATAATTAGGCCAGCAATGGTCCAACGATCGTCAGCAATGTTGCCCACTGCTTAAGATCTGACACATGTGCATTGTTGTGTTAGACGGAATGCGTGTACAGCAATGTCGTGATGATATCATTTTGGAAAGTGCAATATGCGCACAGTCTGACAAAGCTGAACGGTCAATGTCCATTTATTACATGGAATTAATTTACTATGGCAATTTGCAGCACCTTTGAAAACAGTGGGAACGTAACGTATTGTGTACTGACCAATGAAATGCACAACACATTGCAAATACGGAAGAACGATAACTGCCACCCAAACGTCAATTAATCTGTTTGTGTCTGTGATATCTACATAGCAGACAATAGATGTGCTAACTGCACATGGATATCCCATCTACCAATTAGTCATTGTCATTATCATATGATCAGTCACCACTTTCATTCCTGGTAAAATCGCCAGCTGAACTGTCCACCAGTTCATTTTCTACATTATCATGTTCACTCTCCAGTATGTCGGCTATTGTATGTGGCAATAGCCAACCTTCACATCACTGCTGCCATTATTGTTGGCCCATTATCGTCATTATCCTATGACATTTGACTTTCGTGTAAGCGTGAAAGCGTACCGTATCATAGGGAAAAGTCTGTGATAAAACCAGGTCCACACCTAGGCCCTCATAGTTCATGATTAGTACCGTAAAATTGGCATGTTGATGTGCTTGTATAAAATTGAGATGGAAATGAGTGTTTCTGGTTTCACTGAGGTTCTACCTGAATATGACTTGAAGGCAAGTTTATCCAGGAAAAGTGGGGTGTCTGTTGCGAATAATGGTGTTCTATTGCAACACGGCAATGGCTGAAAGTTCTGAACGATTAATATTATACACATATCGTATTGCAATAGGGCGGGATGGCATATTAGATACGGCATAACCATGCTCATTAGTAAGACAACCACATTATTACAAGTAAGAAACAATGCTAATTAAAAAACCCCTATTTAATGATGTAGCTTTTTAGTAATATAACTGAATAAATACGAAGAACCTTGATTATAGGTTAGCAATGACAATGTAGATAGTATTAATCAGGCATATATATGTTACATCGAACATGTTTGTATGGTGCTCTCAATCCCCCCCCCAACACACGCCCAACACCCCCAACCCAAACCCCCCCCCCTCCCCACCCCACCCCAACACCCACAATCCCGCCCCTTCCACCTATCTCTCTCTCTCTCTGCCTCCCTCCCTCCCTTCCTCCCTGCCTCCCACCCCCTCTCTCTCTCCCTCTCCCCCCTCTCTCTCTCCCCCTCTCTCTCTCTCATTGACATGTCAATCTTCTGAATCTTGGAAGACGAATAGTTAAACCTGAGGACCACCACATAAGATGTTCTAGTTCTTAACCGTTTCAACAAGATATATGACTCTAATAGCGATGTATTACCAATCTGTCTTACAAACATGTTTTAATTAGAAACCTTTATTACATTCAAAGAAAAAGTACAGATAATTGTTCAATGTTGAACAAACACACATGTAAGTAAGCTGCACATATTCGTCATTATTATAATCTATTGTATAGTAAATTTGGGAGCGAGTCGTAACTATGTTGGAGACAAACTGTGACTCAATCGCTATTTTACGAAAGCCCAGAAGGCTCATTCGTAATTCAAAATTTAAAATTCAAAATTCAAAATTCAAACTTCGAAATTCAAGATTCAAACTTCAAAATTCAAAACTCGACTTCGAAATTCAAAACTAGTCTTCGAAATCAAAACTCGACTTCGAAAAACAAATCTTAAATCCACCAATTAGGAGCCGTCTTACAATTATGCAAATGTATGTTAGCCAATCAGATTTCTAGCCATTTTTTGTGGAAATGTGTATGTGGATTATATCCTTGATCGTTTTGACCGAGAGAAGTGGCCGCTACAATGATGGTGGTCGTGGGCTGCTGCTGCTTGTGGCGGTGGTGGTTGGGGTGGAGGTGGTCGTGCTGCTGCTGCTGGTAGGGATGCTGATGATGATGATGATGATGATGATGATGATGATGATGATGATGATGTACGGGCGGATGGGTTGGGTGGGCATGCATGTGAGCGCCTTGTGCTGGTTTGTCTGACTAGCTGTCTGACTAACTGGCTATAATTGTCGGACTATTGGGCTGGCGGTCTAGTGGGTAAATTGGCGGGCTATTGGGTTGTCGGAGTAGTGGAACATCCCCGAATTTTAAAGCAAGGGGTGACGGTATTAGTTAGTGTTATTATGTCTAGATTCGAACCATGGACGCATACATTCGTACGCATTAAGTTTCTTCTTAACAAACAGGCCAGTATGCTATTTTTAGACCAGGGACGCAATGCCTCAGCAGTAGAGGTAGCCTTGCTCAAGAGTGACTGATCTATATCCTGCCATTAACTACCTACGAAGTATGTATATAGGCATATAGGTGTACAGGCCACGCATATCAGCAACATGAATAGCCGAGTTACCGAGTTGTTCAAGCGATAAAGTTGCATCCACAAAGAACGCACATGTCTCTCCATCTCTTTCTGAAACAGCAATCTTCATCGGCGCAATGATTGTTTCAAACGTACAACCGTTTAGCAGAAACGTAAACTAGCATAAACGTACCCTCGCGTAACCTAGAAATCCGATTGGCTAGCATAAATTTACATAAATGTAAAAAGGCTCGTTATGGGCTAGTCTAAGATTTGAATTTCGAAGTCGAATTTTGAATTTCGAAGTCGAGTTTTGAATTTCGAATTTTGAATTTTGAATTTCGAATGAGCCTTCTAGGCTTTCGTACTATTGTCTTTTGAACAATAAAAATATGTTTAAATCAAGTGAGCAAGTAAAATAGCAATCAAGCAAACGACGACCGACGACGATGGCAACATTTGAATTGCTACGACTACTGTTAATATTACAGCTACTACAGCTACATTGACTGCTACTAATTCTGTTGCAACTAATTATGTTGCAACTACTACTACTACTACTACTACTACTACTACTACTACTACTACTACTACTACTACTACTACTACTACTACTACTACTACTACTAACCCCCTCCTCATCCTCCTCCTCCTCCTCATCCTCCTCCTCCTACTACTACTACTACTACTACTACTACTACTACTACTACTACTACTACTACTACTACTACTACTACTACTACAACTACTACTACTACTACTACTACCACTACTACTACTACTACTACTACTACTACTACAACTACTACTACTACTACTACCGCCACAGAATACAGCAATTATACATACAGAGCATCCCAAAGTGTTATTGTGAAACTATGCAGGAAATTTGATAACGCCTGTGTTTGTAATACTATTATTTGCCAGAGTTGAGCGTATGCTGATTAGCTCCCACATCTTTATGTAGTAAAGGTCACTTGTCCCTACTTTTTCTAGTCTTTTTTGCATCCAATCATTTCAGCTATGAAAGGTATGGTTTGTACTATTTCCGTCAAATGGAACGTCTATACGATCGTATGCTGCATCAATTTTGCAAAGGACAACATGAAACCCTCTCATAGTAAACTGAAACAGTATATGGTGCAATATGTTTATCGAAACCACCTGTCTGCAGGATGCGCACGTACCTGGTAGGACCATTGACAAATCCATCTACAATCTAAAGGTGGTTCTTTAGTTTACATATATATAGCAATCTCACCAATGATTTGCTCATCTTAAAGGAGACTACAAGGGAGACTCAAATTGTGTCGCACAATGAAGCGGGTGTGAATCAAATTCGAAGTGATGAAGAGGACAGGGCCGAAACAAAAGCTAAGCTAAATCCTTGCTTAGAAGCAATAGACTGCTCTTCTCACCCAAGCCCAGTGGCTTATTAAACATCGTTACTGGTTCCAGTAGTATCAGCGCATAGGATTCTGTCAGACTAGGTACTGTTTTATAGAGAGATTGTGAAGTTAAATGACTAGTGGGCTTCCATTGCTCACTCCCCTCTCCCGTATAAGGATTATCACAACATAGTACAATTAATCCTGTTTACAACTATCGCCATTTATACCATCAGAAAAGTTTTGCTAACGGCACATCGTCATAAGTTTTGGATATTAGACGATAGCCGTTCTTTAAGACAGGTGGTCACTTGAGCATCTGTCGTAAAGAATTGCTATATTCTGACACCAATGAAAAGTTACCATTATATGCAGATCGGAATGTCTAGTACAGCCTAAGCCAGCAAAGCACAACAATAAGTAATCTACTGTAGTAAGCTTTGCTTTGTAATAACACACACGTAACACAGTAGGGTAGCATAGTGTGGCATCACATCCTACACTATTTGCTCTACTATACATCATATCATATTGTGACATGCTGTACTAAGGCATTGTATGGCATGGCATGATATAGTATGGCACATGTGCTGCAATATGGTATAATAGTAAAATGCATCATTTGTTCTTTAAGTACATGTAATTACCATCGCGAAAAGAGAAGAAAATCCACGCGGACAACACATTTGTAGCACTAACGGACTCACGAGTGATAGGCATACTAGCTACAAGAACAATGGATCTAACTTATGTTCTCTCACATGATCTTTCTCCTATTCCAACCTCAATGCTTGCAGAAAATGGTGACATGAAAATAACCAAGTCACTGTCCATTATGAAAGAAAAGCCACAAGTAGAAGCATCAGCACTGTCTATATACGTGATGTGCACATCATCTACCGGTGTACACTGTTATAGGCGCTTTATTGTCCCACATCTACGCGCCAGCACGAACCACATCACTACCACCACAGATATAACACCCAGCGTCACGGAGAATAAGGTTCAGTTAATCGTTTGCATCTATGAAAAAATCGTGTACATTGTCAAGATGAAATATGCACTAATAATCTTGTTAGCTGAATGACCCAATTACAGTCCACATCTTTTGCAAAAACACAATCATGGGGCACGAGCCTCGCAACACTCACTGTTGTCATAATCATCCATCAAATGCTTAAAGTATCTCAAGGAGAAAGTAGAGTTAGTGTCAGTAGTGATGATTCATATGTATTTCTGCGTGTAATTCACCAATACGTGAAAAATCAACCAAGCAATAAAGTGATAATGCAAAATACGCGGGGATGTTGTACAATAATTTTCACCTTTCCAGAGTATCCATCCATCATCTGACGTCATAAGACGTCATAATCAGCTAAACGGCGTGTAGGATGACATCATACTCATTACGTGATAAATGATTCTATTTGGCCCATCTTTAACTCTTAATAGTCCGACACGTTGTACGAATTGTATGTCTCTGCTATTTAATGAACATAAGCAGCAACAGCATCCAGTCAAAGTAGTTTCAAAATACTTAACAGATTACCTGTATAGCTTTCTGGAAATTGATAGTCAGAGAGTTCAGAGATCGATCGATCCCAACACGAGCGAGGTGTGGGTGGGGATTAACTACAGGTGGGCGAGGCATAGCTAAAACTGGAAAGGCCCATTAACATGAGGTATTGCACATTGTGCTTTTGATGATGAGATAGTGAATGCACATGCATTGGCAGGATATGATACGGCAGCATGCCCAAACATGATCAACAAATGAACTGTTATCAAAGTACTAAGTTCTGATCACATACTTACTAAATTGGATGGTCTGGATCAAGGCATGAGTGGCATGTCCCTGAAGCTTTAGCCTTCATTGCGCAATGGTACAGTATTCGTACTATAGACTCGCATACCATTCTGATATACGATACGTTGTAGAGAGAAAATGAAATGCTAGAAAGAGAACCCCCACTGCACCATTACTGAACGCGTTACCACCTACTACAGAAGTATTCTTAGAACATATCAAGCATATGCATCGGTAAGATGCTGAGCCACCTGATCCACCAGCCATCACTGCCACTGACTATGGATGGGAAAAGGATACAGCATAGAAGCACCTTCTTCCCATCCCATTGCTTGCTAAATATGTCACCTGTGCGCCCGTGGAAGTGCTCAAACTTATACAATGTAATTGTGCGCACGGTAATATGGTTGGTGCAGATCGTTGTAATGTAACACGGCGGCTCTCGCATGTACAGTATTCTGTCACTGTAAAGGGGAGACCAAATGCGATAATTGGCTAACAATGGCATTATTAACAGATGAATTTCAGAATAAGAACTCTTTTAAAAAGGATGCGTGAAGCGAACACTACTCAGAAGCAATGTGAGATTTGCATTTCATTCTAACAGCAGTAGTCTTATAAATGTAAACAATGAATTCATTCATCTATTTGTCTGCATGTTACTGATAGTACTCCGATGTGTACTAACTGGACAGCCTTTGCATGTAATGGACGACTTTGATGGTGCAGAATGGACTAAACACTAGACAGACAAAGTATGGAGTGCTTTGTCGGGCCAGTGGCTTTAGTAGGTTCTGGAGCAGGCAATCCAGTGCCCATCCAGTCCGTCCATCATCAGTCCATCCAGTACATTTGCAGTCCGCCTAGTCTGTCCAGTGAGCACCTGTGATCTACTTCTGATACTGTTATCCATCAGGCTAATCTATTAGCACTATCCGTTCATGGCCATATCAAGATCAGGGTTTATAAAATGATAATTTAGTCGTGTACTTTGTGGATCTAAACATCCCCAGACTTCAAACCACAAATGTCAAGTTACTATGTTATTTGGCCTTGTTTATCAATATCATTCATATGACCTTTATGTAATGCAAATATCCTTTATGTTCTGTCACCATGAGTAACTATCAGATTTCAGTAGCATTATATGCAATCATAAAAGATTTTACTTGAAGTTGTCTCATGTATCGATAAGGATATAATGTGTACATTTTATAATTGCCGTAACAAATTCTGCCCAAGTGTGTCAAGCTAGCACCTGGCAGATTTGCAATTATTATACCCTAAAGATAGGAAAAACAACAAGAAAACCTTGCATATACACCAAAACAAGCTTCAGTACAGAATGCCCCTTTCTCCCAGACTACATGCAATTATCTAAATTTTGGGGAACGCCCTGTCCCCTCCTCTATCAGCTGGCAAGCTCCATGTCGATGACACAGGGACCCATAATTTTTGCGATGGACTATGCGTGCTGGGTCAGTATTTGACAGCAGCAGTTACTAATTGTCAAGTGCTTCTCGGAAATTAACTGTGTAATATACTAAGGGCACAAATGCAAACAAATTGATTAATTATTAATGATTGTTTAGATGCTATCGGTAGGTCCTTACCATTTGCCGATATGAACATGAGCATACATTTGAATCTTGGCGTTGCACTATTGACCAACATATCAAGGGTCAACATGAACACGATGTTAACGAAGCAATGCCACTCATTGCCAATTATTGACGATATCATGCACAACCTTAGGCAAGTCATTGATAGTATCGGTCTGTAGGCCTACTAATACTGTTATTCTTGTTCCTCACACTCTGTTTGTCAAAACCAATACCTTCCATACAGAAATCTCTCTCAGGCAACGCCCAGACCCTACAAGCATGCATATATCGCATTACGTAAGGTTGCAGGTGTATTGTAGCTTTATCTTCAGGGCATGCTCCATTGAAGCCCTCCCACACATTATGATTCAAAGCAGCCACATCGGCTTCGTCTAAATTCTGATAATACAGTGTCTTCTTTCTGCACGAGTATGCACGGATTCTATCGCCATTGCCGCTAGCTCAGAAACATAATATTCACCTTTTTCTTTAAAGATGTGAGATTCTGTACACAAATCGTGAAAATCACACGACTAACATGTGCCCACCCACCCTAAGGCTGATATTTAACTCTATATTGTATATCTGTTATAATGTTTAATTGTGTAATTCTGCGCAGCTCTTTAGAACAGTAAAACATAATATGTTGACAGCAACGTGTTCAAGTGACAGTAAGTTGAGTAAGAATCTTTTAATATATCGTTTGATTATGTTTGGTCAAGTGGACGCCATTTCTGCCCAAACCGAAAACGGGTGACTTTCACCCCATTATAAAATATTTTTCGCGTTTTTCATCTTTCCTGATTAAATGCTAATAATTTCCCCAAAAAACGAAAACTGATAATTTTGATGAGTATCTGTGACCCTGAATTAGTGTACCCATTTTGATTATTGTTTTGTTCTTGGACCATAAGGGATGATGGCCTTGCCATTTGACCCCATTTTGAAACGGTATAGTTTTACTTCTTTCAATTTGTCTTGTGGAAAAGAAAAAAATGTTACTTAAACGAACCATAAAGGGTGACCGTGATGTTTAATCCCTTTGGCACAAATGATTTTTGTTTCTTTATCCTTTCTAACGATTTCTGTTAAAGACGAAAGCTGGTAATTTTAAACTTTGACACTCAAGTCACCTGGCATGGTTGAGACACCAGAGAGTAGCATCCTAGCCAACTACGATGATGATCCGATACACGAGACTGGAAGTCAGTGCAAGTATCGACATTGACAATTCCCCTTTCATTTCCTACAGGGCCTTTTCCGGGCCAGGAAAAGTGGATGTATCATGAGAAAATCCAAAACCAAAGCATAAGCAATCGATTCCTCAACGAGTAGTCCAAGATGGAAGCAATCGAATAAAACATGTAGAAGGAGATGCGGTGCAAAGTTTCTTACTACGACTAACGAAAGGAAAATACAGATGAAATCAATAATCTCCGTTTGCAGACAGAGAAATAATGTCATGGACCAATTCGTAAATGTTAACATTTGCAAAGTTTGATGAAAGTTACAACAATACTGTGAGTATGCTGTGTTTGTACACGTGTTCATTAGCGAAGAACAATTCTCTGTGCAGTCTATGCTATTCATCTATCCCAGAGAGCTTACAACACGAGGTAAACTTCAAAGAATTAGCTTAGGCCATGGATTTTATTCTTGATATGCCTCCCCCCCCCCTCTCCGCACCCCCATATCTCTAGTGTTGGGATTGATGGATATTCTGTGAATACTGAATGCCCAGAATCCAAATTTAATGGTAACATTCCAGCTAACCTGTTAAATGTTTTGATGTTAATTTGACTGGCAGCTGTCATCCAGTCAAATTAGTTTCAAAATATTCACCAGCATGTGTATTAAATAGTAAATGCATACAATTAGTACAACAGACAGACTATTCATGGGCCATGACAGAGTATTTCTGTCAATTATGATTGCGTAGGCAGCCTACAAGTGACGTAATTGATTATGACGTCATAAATTTAACAGTCAAATCGGATTCATCAACTGTATAAGCGTACTGGTAAACACGACCAGACTGAAAATTTGTGTGGTCAGAACTCCGTCGAATATTTTGAAACAAGGTAATCTAGATCTATGGTGTCCTTGTTAGCCTTAGCTGGCATATTGCAGATGCTATCATGCAGTGGCAGGTCAGATGAGAACTTCTCATTGAGAAGCATCAGATTCGATCCATGCAGTCTATTAATAAAAATTACTTACCATATAATATTTTTCTTTCAATTATGTAGCAATTTCTCTATGGTGAATGTTTGGAAAAGGTGATAGAGAATCTATTATGAATGATTGCTGTTCGATCTGGTCAGCAAGACACATTCACCATTCTGTATCTTCTTGACCTAAGAGGCCGTGCAAGAAAAGTGCAAGAATGCAAGCGTGTGTGAAAGTAGGAGCACGATGGCGTAGCAAAACCACTCATCTTAGCATTATCCTGAACAATATGGAGATGCGATACAGTGGCACCATGGGCTGAAATATCAAATGAACAGCACGGTAACTCGTCTTCGTGTAGAAATGGCTCTTGTTGTATTCTCCGTCTCTGAACGCTTTAACCATATACTGCAAAAGTGTATGCATATATTATTATGGGTTTTTTCATGTTATATCCCATTTCACCAACCATACACAAAGAAGCAGAATCGCAAACAGAAAATATGCCAGTGATATCATGATAACCCCAACCCCTAACCTTCACCTACCCCCACACTCCAATCCACCCACACCTCCCGCTTCTGTGAAACGAAGCATTGATTAGCGGCACCTGCTCATGCGTGCGTACCATTGCACCTGTGTACAGTCAAAAATATAATTGGTGTCACTCTCACCTGAATTTTCTCGTTAACGGTTAACAGTTTTATAATGTATTGATAATCAAATAAACATTCAAAATGGGTTGCGAAGACTGCGAGCGGTCTGATATTCCTACCTTATTAAGCAAGATCGGCGTAATGCGTTGTAGCATAAATCATTTTGTATGTCCCACTTAGACAGAATCTATGTGTGCATACTGGTCATTTGTGTCCATCAAACCTCGTGTGTGTGTGTGTGTGTGTGTGTGTGTGTGTGTGTGTGTGTGTGTGTGTGTGTGTGTGTGTGTGTGTGTGTGTGTGTGTGTGTGTGTGTGTGTGTGTGTGTGTGTGTGTGTGTGTGTGTGTGTGTGTGTGTGTGTGTGTGTGTGTGTGTGTGTGTGTGTGTGTGTGTGTGTGTGTGTGTGTGTGTGTGTGTGCACGTATATATATATATATATATATATATATATATATATATATATATATATATATATATATATATATATATATATATTTATATATATATATATATATATATATGTGTGTGTGTGTGTGTTTGTGTATGTGCGTGCGTGTGCGTCTGTGTGTCTATGCATGCATATGTGCGTATGTGTGTGTATGCGAGGGATCTGTTATTAGATACAAAAATGACGGAACTGATTTATGAAGCCTAAGTATTTAAAAACGCCGACCCAGGTATTTACATTGTTACCTATGCATACCTGCCAGTCTGCAAACTTCCGTGAAACCTCCTATGTGTGAGTGAGTGAGTGAGTAAGTGAGTGAGTGAGTGAGTGAGTGAGTGAGTGAGTGAGTGAGTGAGTGAGTGAGTGAGTGAGTGAGTGAGTGAGTGAGTGAGTGAGTGGGTGAGTGAGTGAGTGTGTGAGGGAGTGAGTGAGTGAGGGAGTGAGTGAGCGAGTGAGTGAGTGTGTGAGTGAGTGAGTGAGTGAGTGAGTGAGTGTGTGAGTGGGTGGGTGGGTGGGTGGGTGGGTGAGTGGGTGGGTGGGTGGGTGGGTGGGTGTGTGAGTGAGTGAGTGAGTGTGTTATGCTTTTTTGTTTATTCCGAACGGGTGAATCGTTTCGAGTTCTTTGATCCAGTAGTGTTCTCTGTTTAATCTTAGTTTTTTGTTATCTGTAAAAATTCTTTCAATTGATCTTATCGTGATGTCTTTCATAGAATGTCTTGGTTGGTTGAAATGCCATGAGATTCTCGTGTCTGTTTGGTGTCGGATTGCATGGATATGTTGTGTGAGTCGTTTGCTGAGTGTTTGACTTGTTTCTCCTATGTATTGAGAGCTGCATTGTTTGCATTCTATGAGGTAAATAATGTTGGTGGTATTGCAGCTCATTTGTGTGTTGATTTTGTAGTCTTTACCAGTGACGTAACTAGTGAATTTGTCAGCAGTGTTCATGTATTGTTTGCATGTGATGCAATTGCTGTTGTTGCATTGTTGGAGTGTCCCTACTATGTCGTGAGTGTCATCTGGTGTCGGTACGATCTTATTGTTAGCATCTGTATTTTTTATTTTAATTAGGCTAGAGTGGACTTGGTGGTCCCTAATGCTTTTATTTTTCTTGAATGCTACTACAGGGTAGTTGGGAAAAATTGGTGATAAGATTGGTGAAGACAAGATGTACCTTTCCCAGTAGGTCTGAATGGATTTGCCTATGTGTTCTAATGATGGGTGGTATTGTAGTATGCAAGCTGGCCTAGGCTGTTTTTGTGTGGGATGTTTGTAAAGAATGTCTTCTCTCTGTGTGTTCTCGGTTTTTTCGCATCCGTAAACACAGCATTAACTAAGCAACTGGATATTAATGGTGGCCCATTTGTTCTCGCGATGAGTGGGGCAGCGGAGACAATATCAACGATAACTGTTACAGAATCAGAATCGAATATCCAACACAGCCTATGTACAGTAACATACATGGTAATCAGTTGAGCATCACAGATGGGGCATGCTCGGTGCATGTACCAATAGCTTTGACTCGACGTATTGTGTAACCAGTACAATTATGATACCCAGCTGGCACTACCAACCTCAGCCATATCCCACCCAACTGACCTTATCCAACAATAAGCCTCCTCCAGCGAAGTTTCAATGGGCGTCCATTCATTGATTCCATCAATTCACCGAACCACTAGGCACAAGAGCACTACAGGTGGGGTATCATCTGCCTAACCACACGACACACGCAGAATCATCCCAGTATCTACTGCCAGCTATCTCAGCTAATACAGGTAGGACGAATGCAATGCACCCTGGCGCCTCAGCTAATGAGGGAGTTACAAACCAAACATTGCTTAGCGTATTAAAACAACTGGATCTGAGACGTGACCGACATAATTTACACTGATTGAAATCCATAGAGGCCAACTTGCGAACGTTCAGCGCAGTAACTGAACAGATGGATACCAGAATTGGCAGTTTTGGATGAACGATGCGACATATATGAGGGGAAACAGATGGAACAAAATGACAGTGTCGATGCTCTTAGTGTGCAATTAAAGCAAGCCACCATTCATATCAACAATGCATTTGCAGAAACACAGGAAAGGCTTGCGAACCAGCCGTATCAATCAATGAAGTAGAATATATTATGCATGGACATCCGTGAAGAACCTAACGAAAATATATATGCCGTACTAGAATCATTTATAAAGCACATATTAAACATTAACGAAAAACTGTGTTTCCAGAATGTCCATAGCATGGGTAAGCCACATAACAACTCAACAAAACAATTATTGGCCGTTTCGTTGCTTACGCAGACCTTAAACGAGTTCGTAAAGCTGCTGGTGAACGGTTACACAATGATCGGACATATTGTGTAGTGCAACAACTGCCTCCCGATTAGCGTGAACAATGCACATTATTGGTATCAGTAATGCGTGATGCAAGACGCCAGAACCATCACTCAAATCTAGTGAGAAATTAATTGTACATAAGCAGGAAACTTAATAACTCAAATTAACGAACAGCCAATTTAAGATACAGAGACGGCGTGCGCAGAGATTCAACAATGAGTGACATGTCATCGGATCGATGGCATCGCGGATAGGTGTGGCGTGTGGGTAACACAAGAACCATAACATATTGCTGACATATAAACAAACAGTTACCCAAGAACAATAGCGAAAATATTGACAGCAGCGGAGACGATAACAACAATGACAGCACCAGAAAAACTAACTACCGGTACTGCAGCTTCAGCCCCAAGAGGGGTGTGAGGGGTGTGGTGAACACAGTACCAACGATGACAACAACAACAACAATAATAATAATAGTAATAATAATAATAATAATAATAATAATAATAACTAGAAGGTACAGATGCAAGCAACTGTAAGTCTGCGTGCTGAGGCTATTTTGACAAGAGTATCATAAACAGAAAAGCATGGATAGTTCTGGGATGTGGAATTCTCTTCCTAATATATCCCTGTTACGGCGGTGGGGGGGATTTTACTGAATTGGATGGGAATCAGAACTTAGAGGATTTAGTTACTTTAGTGACAATTGGTTGACAATATGTGGGAAGTCCAAATATCCTGCATAATTTTGAAGCATGATATTTGGAGCACCTCTTTACTCAATGGTAGGTGGAACAGAAAACTAGCGATGGTCATGAGATATGAAATGCTCTCCTTAACATATGTGTGTGGTGATTGTGTCCCCTTGGTGACAATATGATGTCAAATTGGGGTGGAGTGTCCAATGTCATGTAGAATTTTGAGCCATGATATATTTTTGAGTCGTTGAATTGCATCTGAATCAAGCATATTTTTTAATTTGTAGAATTTCCAGAATATACGGTTGGATTTTTTGTGCCTCAATTATCATTGTTATTCATCTAAAATTTCTTTATTTATATTTATTTGGGCCATTTGTCTATCTGTTATCCCACCATCAACTTATTCCTTTGGACGAATTCTTCTCAACAACTTCTGGACTGATTTCAATTAAATCGCCTTTATGACATTGAACAAATAAGAGACCAAAGGGCCTGTATCGCTCACCTGGAACATAAGCATTTCAACTAAAATGTCTATAAGTAGAATCAAATGGCTTTTGGAAAACCATAAGGAGTTGACCATAATTGTTCCATAAAGGCAGTGGCCATGTTTCATTAGGTATCAACTTTGAATAAACCTTAATGGACCTTATTCACTAATCGTATCTCCCAAATTTCGGCCCGATCTATTCAATGGTTCTGGAGAAGTAAGCTTTGCAAAAACTATGTCATCCAAGATGACCGCCAAAGCATTTGGCCAATCAAGTTCCCTTGTAAACACTTCAGTATCTGCCCTAGATGGCATTTCATGAGTTTTGAATCGATACGCAAAGCGGTATCGGGGAAGATTTTTAAAGACGTTTCTAAAAATTGGACAAATCCAAGATGGCCACTGGCCAAATTGGACGATTGGCTTTGTTTGAACAAACTTGGATCTCTATGCCCTAAGGGTGCTTTCTGCCAAATAAAATTTATATCGGCCCAACAGTTCTTGAGAAGACCTTTTTAATTTCCTATTGCTTTAGCATGGGAGTTTTCAGCGGGAAAATGATCCAAGATGGCCACGAAACCGTTTATCCGACAGTTTCAAGGGGCAAATTTGAAATTAGCATACCGGTACCCAAAAACCTGTATGAAACACATTTCTGCATCAAAATTCATTAAATAAAAAAATCTAAAAAGACCGCCAAACACGCTATATTTTGATTGATTCATGGCGGCTATGTTTTTTTCTACCTATTAACTCTTCTTGAACAAACTATACTGACCCTTAGTTCCTAATCATATTTTCCAAACTTCAGCCCGATTCCATCAGCGAAGTTGTGTTCACAAAAACTAGGTTATCCGACATGAACAAACTTGGCTTAGTTCTTGCCCTAGATGATGTTCATCAGTTCTGAATCCATTCCCCAAACGATTTCAGAGATTTTAAAGACATTTATAAAAATCGGATAAAATTAAAGATGGCTATCGGCCCAATTGGCTGATCAGCTTAATTTGAATGAACTTGGATCTACATGCACTAAGGATGCTTCCTGCCAAATATAATTGAAATCGGCCACGTAGTTTTTGAGAAGTTATTTAAAGAAAAAGTTGACGGACGAATGGTGGCAGGATGCCAGACAGTCGTCATGGAATAATCTCACTCATTCTGGCCAGGTGAGCTAATAATAACTCAAATCATTTTTGGAACATTCAACAGCTTTCAAATATGCAATGGATGAATCCAATGTCATAATCATAATATCTTGCATGTATATGTAGACTGACATCGCAATAAAAATATGTAATGAATGACGTATCTCAAATCCGTTGTGAATGCTTAATGGTCCGTCAAGTGTACGAATCGTATGTACATGTACTATTTAATAAACAGTCTCTAACTTGACTGGGCATTTCAAACTAGTCAAATTAGTTTCAAAATATTCAATAGTTTACATGTATAGCTGCCTTGATTTTGGGATTCTTAGAATGCAGGGTTCTAATTATATAAATCGATCCGAACACACTCAAAGCGTTGGCAGATCCCACTTAAAAATGGGCGGAACAAAGCTAGAAATGGCTATTGTGGATCGCTATGGTGGAATAGATAATCAGCTGTTGGACATTTAGGGAAGAGTCTCAAGAACACCAGATATTTTATTTAATTTAGCCGTAATTGCCGTGGATAAATTACAAACAAGTGGCCCAAGGAATGATATGTATATACAAAACCGTAATGACCCGTCTTTCTTGCCTGCTAGGACTATGGGACTGGCCCATGGAGATGCAGACGGCTCTATAATGCCTGTTCTCAATATGTCATTGACTTGTTGGTGTGCTTCCACTTCCTTATGAATAGAAAGACGGCACACTGGCTGCCTCGCTGGTCTATGATTACTGGTGTCAATGGAATGACGGACTAGGTGAGTCTCACCTAAGTTCATATCACTTGCTGAACAACTATGTTTGTACTTATATAACAGGTGGCGTTTGCAACTTTTCTGTGCGCGGGTTAATCCAACTGTGGCATGCAAATACAGGTTATGTAGGTGTTCTGGTATATCCGTGTCGGTCATGGTGGCATTTGTAGGAATGGTGGGAAGTATTTCCACCGAATCTATGTCCACCAAATGGCAACAGCAAACCCCATGATCTAAGGTAATGGGATTAGCTGTGCCGTTAAACACACGGTAAGGTATACAGTCCCTACTGGTGGTGGTCACTAACATTCTTGGACTAACACATTTAGAGGCCAACATATATTCTTGGTCAGGCTCTATCAAAGCAGTATGAATATCTCTTTTAACTGTGGGGGAGCAACCCATAAAATCTCTTCTTGGCCCAGCTTAACGGTGGTTGAGGAGGCCAATATTAAAGCACAAGTACGATATCATGTTGATTCCGGCCCCAGTGGAATACGGCGGCCGTGTATTTCTAACTCGTGTTGTTTGCAGTGAATTACTGCTTCACTGGCTCTGAAAAAGTCAGAGCCCAGTAGTGCATCGTATTGCATGGATGCAACTATTACCTGCTGGATATATTTTAATCTTTCTATTTGTATTACAATATTTGCTATACCGGCCACGGGAATATCAGTACCGGTGGCCGTTTGGAATTGGAGATTAGATGGTTTAAGAGACAGTTTCCGATGGGTAGGGATGCTAGAATATAATTGTTCGTTAAACACTGTTATTGATGTACCGGTGTCTGCGGTGACATTTGTAGGCATACCGCCAAACAAACGGGCATATTTAAATGTTATCTTCTCCGGCTCAGGAGAAAGGTTCTCTATTTTAATTTCTTGATTATTTGTTGGTGGTACCGTGTACTCTTTTATATATACGGTTTGCTTGCCAAGTACTTTGACAAGTGCGCTTGGTGGTTGAGTAAAAAACGGAGCAATTTTACGTTTCTGCTGCCTGATTGGTGTTTGAAATAATGGTGCCAACGGCGCGGGAGAGAGGGAACCGGTGGGTACCATAGATTTGGCGGCAGTTTGTTTAGCAGCATGTTTTTAGTCACTTTTATGAGATGGGCACTGAACAGCCTCTCCCTCCATGTTAGTTTGGTTGATTTTCTGATGGTGGTTTACTTCTGCTCTAACTGTAATGTGGCACAGATGGTTGGGACACCGTTCCATCCAGTGTCCTGCTTCACCGCATCCAAAATATGGGTTTGGGTGCGTGGATGTCGGTGAAGGACGGTTATGGTAGACCTATTTCTGCTTTGTACTACCGTTGTTGATAAAGTAATTAAAAGATTGGTCAGAGAAGCAATTTGTTTTGTGATCTCCTCTAACCGTTCATCCATGTTAGACCTATTTGAATTATTTTGTTGGTTACCCATACCGGGGGCATTACTGTGGCCTCCACAGTGGAATCGGCCACGGCCTCTATCTCTTGGTGCATTGCGTTGCTGAGGTTGTGTGTTTCGGTTACCGTACTTGAAGCAGGAGCGGTGTCCATAGTTGTATTTCTACATGTGTCAGCTAACTCATTAATAGGATGTAATTGTCATTTGGCAATCTTTTCCCATTCTAGGATGTTTTCTACGCGAACGGCAGTAACCGTTAACGTTTGTAGACTTCCGTGTTCTAGCAGAACATGTTTCTCTTTTAGAGAAGGTTCGCCGCTCAGGGCATCAATACAAGTATTCAGTTGTAAGTGAGTGACTCACTCTGGATTGGTACTGGGATAAGCTCGTGCGACTAATCGCCTGATACAGCTTGCCAGTTCAGGGAGAGTTTCCTTTGCACGTCGCTGTAAGTTCTTTAATTGTAAACGGCTAGTTTCTCAAAAGGCCGTATCACCAAACCGTTCTGACAATGCATTTTCTAGTTCACTATAGGTTGATGTTACTTCAGACCCATGTCTGCTAACACCTGTAATGCTTTTCCCGATAATTTTGCGGCCAGATATTCTCCCATTTGGTGGTTTGGCCAACCATTCGTCCTGCTGATGATTTCAAATTGGCACTTCTATTTGGCCCAGTCACCGTCCCCTCTGAATTCAGGTGGAAGTATGACTCGGCCGGTGCACGTGTGGCTCCGCCGCTTGCCGCTGTTGTTGCTACTGCTGCTGCTGCTGCTGTTGCTGCTGTTGCTGCTGCTGGTCAGCCAGCCTCGGGGATGAAGAGCGGTTGCTACGCATCTCCGGTGTCCACAAACGCCGACCTCCAGGGCCGGGGGAACGATCACATTCCAGTGGGATCGTGCAGCCATTGCTGCGAAAATTAAACACGACCATATCATCCCAGATGTTCGTGTCTCTGGTGTGCCTAGCCGACATTGCCAAGGTTAAAAGAACGGCTCTAGCACAATGTACTTACTTAATTACGGTGACAAACAATTTGTGTATGTTTGTCACTTATGAGCGGTGTATGTAGAAACAGAAAAGGTGGTGTGTTAACTTTGTGTCTCGCCAGTGTTACCTAACCGATCTAATCCCATGTAGACGGTATCAAGAAAGACACCCCCGTGGTGGTGGGTGGGGTGGGGTGGGGCGGTCCGAGCAGGGCACCGTCCGTTGGTTTAATATAAACTATATCTGCCTCGGGCCGGCCAAAAACTGCGGCCCTCCGTCACAGGAAATGCCCACCACACCATGGCGGAAGAAGAGAGCTGATAGGAGAGAGAGAAATAGAGGTCCAACATGGAAATGTTGCGCTACAAGCAACGGTGCTCTCAACAAGAAAGAAAGAGTCACCCGACAATAAGCCTGCAGGGCAGTAATGGAAAACTCATATCAAATGGTACCAATAATGATTGAATCTTTACCGTTTGCTTGGGAGGAGATTTATGATGGTGCAGTACCATACTCCGTGCGGAGAATGGTCGAAAAAAGAGAGCGACCAACTGTCGCAATGAGGGGGAAAACGGGAAAACCATACTACATTTAGTGCCAAACATAACTATGTTCTTTCCATTTGTTTGAGAGGAAATATATGATGGTACCACACCGTGGCGCCTTGTGAGAAGGCAACCGATGGGAAGCTGACTATAAAAATGTGAACAAGAGTGTCGATGTAATCTCACCGTATGTGTGCAAACATCAGAGATACATCCCACGGTAACGAAAGATGAAGAGGTAAATTATGTACAAAGCAGCGACTATACAATTTTGCGAGAGGAAAGTGCCTCATGCGGGCCTCCATCAAAAAGAAATATGCCTTCAATGCCGAAGCACAGGGGGAGAACAGTAAAAAGGGCTGCCCTCCTATCCTACCAAGAGAGAGAAAAATATCACATGTGTTTATCCTAATCTAGTTATTTTACTGATGCGTGCCTACGGTGTGTATGTGAAGATATGGTGGCTGATTCATTTCAGCACCGTTGTCTTAAGTTAGAGATACTATTGTAGTTGGTACCGTTCATTTTTGTGGACCTAAAATGTCCTAGACTGTCTTTTAGTTATGACTTGAAAAACACATATTTTAAAGCCGCAAATAGCGTAGAACGAACTGTCTTTAGCGAATACGTCTTCCTGGCGAGGGTGCCCGGTACCGTTGCCGATACCCCACAGAGCTTCTCTCCTCAGACCGATAGCGTGCAACATGTTGTCTGGTGGTAGTTTCAGAATTGCAAAGCAATCCCTTTACATACCGTATCACTACCACAAGTAACAACACATGGACAAATCACATTGACAGAAGCATGTTTAGAAAGCGGTTGTAGCTTACCTACGGTGAGGAGAGAGAAACGTATTTCCATCTAAGGTGGCTATCCCGTAGGCGTGTTGAGCTCTAAGGCTTCACCCAGTTGCCGTGATAAGTTAGATGGTGATCCGTGTTTCTATCTGTCACCTAAGGTTTCGAGTATGGACTATAAGAGATCTGTACCCTGGAGTTACTGTTTAGCTGCTTTAGGTTTGGAGAAAGTTGCCCTAAGAACACTGCTGGGATGGCAACGGTGTTGCCGTATTTATATTTTCGCAGTGTTTCATACTTTGGCATAAAATGTCCTGCTTAATAGGTATCAGAACTGTAGTTTCTTGAGATGGTCCTAAACATTCTGACGGTGGGAATTCTAACAATTATTTCGGCCAGACGGCCAGAGAAGCATAGTCAAAGGCAGTTACTCTATTCTTTAATTTAGGAGGCCTTAATATGGACGGCCAACTATTAAAATCAGTAGAACCGTTTATAAAACGGTCTTATTGACCGTGAAGAAGAGTTTTTAATAACAATTCTCCATTTAGAGAGTAACCGTTCTTGGCTACCTTAAAAACATGTCCTATCGAGCTATCATAGTTCCAGGTTTAACGGTAGCATGCCATGGTCCCTGACGGGCGCATGAGCAGCGACCTTATTGTAAAATTGGTGCCGTTGGGAGAAAACATGCTGATGCATTTGTTGTTGATGTATAGTGTAACCTAGGTGTACTTCAGTCCAAATATCTTTCTAGTTTGTACTGCTAACCTATTAATATGCAGTATGCCTAATTACAATTTATACATTCATTAAAGTACAAGGTCACCTTGGCCTACGGTGCCGTGTAATTGCTGACACCATTTACAATGCATAATATTATGTACAATATTGCCTTAAAGCGGAGGTCGCATCGACCTTACGGAACCACTTAGGGCGGTACTTTATTTGCTATTATTAATAACGGTAGACATAACTAAGATATGTCATTATGTGGGGAACCTATTGGTCATCAGTGCAATTTCAACGTCACATGTAGTCTTTACACAGTCTTCTTACAGTGTGAGTTGATGCACGGCGCAGCTGCTGCCTGGAGATTTACTGCATGATGCAGGCCGGTGTGCTTCATACTTTAAGGACAGTGAAGAATAAAGCCACTTTCGGTAGCTAACAGGTCCCAATGCATAGCACATACTGAATAATTCACTGTAATACCGTTATACTCTTTGTGCTTCCAGAGTAACGGATGTCTCCATTGTGAAGCACGTAGAGATAATCACATCCAAGGTAGCAAGGAATATTAGTATCATACGCAGAATCAAGTCATATCTTCCAGCTCATATTTTAAAAACTCTGTATAACACATTGATACTTCAACACATAACCTACTGCAATGCTATCTGGAGCAATACATATCAAAATAAACTAAAAAAAGTAAAATCACTACAAAAGCAATCTATCAAACTATTTTATCAAACAGCAGGGGGACAAGATACCTTCAAAAGTAACAAAATCCTAAAACTCGAAGGCATTGGAAGGGTTCAATTATATGCAATTCTAAAGGACTACCACAATGGCAACCTACCCTCATATCTACCCCATCTTTTTTCAATAAATGCAGACATACATACGCACAACACAAGAACAAGCTCAAACCTACATGTCACATACCACCGAACAGAGGCAGCTACACGAACACCATCCTACCAAGCAATACAATTATGGAATAATACAGATACAGACATACGTACACAAATGCTCACGTTAAAATCATCCAAAAAATACATCAAACACATAATTATTGACAACTACTAGAAACCACACCACTAACCACCACCGCCATGTCCATTGCACAGCACAGCTCTGGAACGATTTGGCATGCTTCCAGAGTGAGCTGAGGTGTCTTGCTGGGCATTCTGGGCACGGTGATGGAAGACATTGCTTCCCAAAGTGGCGGTGCCTTCCAATCCGATTGTGCTCGGATTGCCCAGCGGAGCACTTCTCACTAATTAACATGTTAACTTACTGTCTTGACCTGGAATGTTGCCAACTTCTTTTAGCATTATTAATCTTATTATGAGCTGTGCTGCAGTCTAACTATTCAAGGCACCTGCTCACCGGAACAGAACATCAAATGCAAAACTGTATAGGAATAATAATAATAATAATAATAATAATAATAATAATATGGTAATATATAATCCTGTTTTCCTGTTGTATCCTACATGTATGTACCTACTGATCATATAGCATCACGTAATATATGTTTATTTATGTCATAATATATTGTGCAATTAATGTTTATATGTTAGGAGTCCACCACTGCATAGGCTTGCCTTTGGTGGACTGCCTGTTGTAATCTCTGATACTGACGACTAAATACGAAAATAAATAATCTTGAATCTTGTGTAGTGATGGTAAGTACATATTATATAGAATTATTTTCTCGGGACAGGACGATCCACACCGTTTAGCTCATACGCTGGGCAAAGCAATGTCATTGTCTGGACTACAGTGCAAACATAAATTTTAATGACGCTGGATACGTACATTGTTTTCTACCACCGTTTCTGTAGTGGCACGACAAGTCTGGCAAGACATGATAAACACCATCGGGTTTATATACTACTTTAGATGGTAACGGCCAAAAGCCTTACACCGCTTATGAAGGCTCCACTGGTGACGGTGTTTGACTTAAAGAGCCGTCTTCTAATTTAGATGGTTACTCCTGTTGATCTACCAGGAGTGTACAAAAACTGGGTGCGGTGTGGAGCGTTGCCGTCCGGAGAAGGAACCTGACTGTAATAAGCTGCGTTTGCCCTGTAGGTGGGGCTTAGAATACACCTTCCGTATCCTCTGCGTGTCGTAAGAGGTGACTAAAGGAGGTGAGGGTGAGGTAACCCTGACAGAAACCTCGAGTGCTGAAGACGGAGGTTCCAGGCCGCACGGCGCACCCTAATAAACCATGGATCCACGCACTTAACGCTTATGATCATGTCGATAGTCACTTACAGGACTGGCGGTATGATCAGGGAATGAAAAGAAGAAGATAAGCTGCGTTGGTGTAGATTGCAGAACGTGAGCTCTACGCGGTAGACAGATGGTGAGAAAGTTCCCCTCTCAGACGAGTCCGCCTCCCTTCTATCCGAGTTTGGCTTGGAGACTGCCTTTTATACTCAGTGAGAGGCTGCGCAAGCCGGCTCAGCCAATCAGAGCATGTGTTGTGTGCGAGACATTGTAGCTAGAGCAACCATGCCTAGGCTCTCTTTCTCCTCTCTCTCTCTCTCTCTCTCTCTCTCTGTGTCTCTGTCTCTCTCGTTCAGGCACACGCTCGGGCGATATCTACGCTGGGTTGGAACACCAAGAGTCCGTTTTAACTTTGCTATATCTTCGCTAGATCTGTACCGATTTAATTTCTGATCAGTGTGTTGCATTTCTCATTCAATTCTAATATTATTACATACCAAAATCTTTGCGAACGTTTCCATATTATGGAATTGCCATAATATGAGCAAGTATGTACATAAGTTGCCAGTGTCCAACGGCTAAAGCGTCAATGTTTGTTTACCTCTCATGGCCGTACATGCGGGTAGGGCGATTTCATGGTCTCTATTTCTGTTCTCCTGCTGGAATGACCATTTATGCGCAGGCCGATATATGGCCAGTGGAGGGGTGAGCAGGGACCACCCGGGCCATGTATGCACCCGACTGTGATCCGTGCTACACCTACACATACACGCATGCACGTATTCACTCGCTCACCGCCCAATCGCTCACGAAGCCACCCGCACACCAACGCACCCACTCGCCTGTCTACTCATTCCTCTACCCACCCACCAAAGCATACACACCATCCCCTTCCACCTTGCCAGTGATCAGATAATTCCCGCTCAATGTTCACATAAAATCCCACCACCTACGAACACAATTGTCTTCTCTTCCATGCCCATCTGTTGTTACTGTCCAATATCTGTACATATTTTTTAAATTATTTTTTATTATTTTATTGACGCACTGGCAACGTGCGGCTTCAATATCCACATGCTATCCAGCCGACAGTCATACACCCATTAGTTTAATTTGTTGATCACCATCTCCCGGTCGGGGGGGGGGGGGGTTCGAACCGCCATACTGCAACTCCGCATAGCATCAGCAACCAGACATCTTTCCACTGGACCACCGCTCCAAGACAAAGTCTCAGGTTAGCAGACCAGCTTTCGCATGTCTGATACACTGACACACTGACGATTCATATGGGACTATCTGTGGATGCACCTGCCACGATTCAATCCTTGGCTTTTAAGCCTATTGTACTCTGACTCCATCACGGCTCTGGCAGTATATGTATTTTATTTTATTGATGCACTGGCAACGTGTGGCTTCAATTTCCACATGCTATCCAGCCGACAGTCATGCACCCATTAGTTTAATTTGTCGATCACCATCTCCTGGTCGGGGGATCGAATAGCCATACTGCATCTCCATATAGCATCAGCAAACAAACATCTTTCCACTGGACCACCACGCCAAGACAAAGTCTCAGGTTAGCAGACCAGCTTTCGCATGTCTGATACACTGACACACTGACGATTCATATGGGTCTATCTGTGGATGCACCTGCCACGATTCAATCCTTGGCTTTTAAGCCTATTGTACTCTGACTCCATCACGGCTCTGGCAGTATATGAATTTTATTTTATTGATGCACTGGCAACGCGTGGCTTCAATTTCCACATGCTATCCAGCCGACAGTCATGCACACATTAGTTTAATTTGTTGATCACCATCTCCCGGTCGGGGGATCGAACCGCCATACTGCAACTCCGCATAGAATCAGCAACCAGATATCTTTCCACTGGACCACCGCGCCTAGACAAAGTCTCAGGTTAGCAGACCAGCTTTCACATGTCTGATATACTGTCACACTGACGATTCATATAGGACCATCAGTGGATGCACCTGCCACATTTCAATCCTTGGCATTTAAGCCTATTGTACTCTGACTCCATCACGGCTCTGGAAGTATATGTAGTTTATTTTATTGATGCACTGGCAACGCGCGGCTTCAATTTCCACATGCTATCCAGCCGACAGTGATGCACCCATTAGTTTAATTTGTTGATCACCATCTCCCGGTCGGGGGATCGAACCGCCATACTGCACCGCTGCATAGCATCAGCAACCATACATCTTTCTACTGGACCACCGCGCCAAGACAAAGTCTAAGGTTAGCAGACGTGCCTGTGCGCGTTCATGTGCTAGCACAACACATGCATTAGCACGTTGATTCTATGTTCCTCTTTATTCCCTCATCATTGTCTCTGTTCTGTTGAAAGCATATTACAGGACGCCTGCTCCCTCCCTCCCTCCCTCCCTCCCTCCCTCACTCCTTCCCTCCTTCCCTCCCTCCCTACATCCCTCCCGCCCCCTCCCTCCCTCCCTCCTTCCCTCTCTCCCTCTCTCTCCCTCTCTCTCCCTCGCTCTCTCGCTTTCTCTCTCTCTCTCTCTCTCTCGCTCTCTCTCTCTCTCTCTCTCTTTCTCTCTCTCTCTCTCTCTCTCTCTCTCTCTCTCTCTCTCTCTCTCTCTCTCTCTCTCTCTCTCTCTCTCTCTCCAGTCTCTCAATTCAAGTGATTGAGATAGATGTGTTACAGTTCAGAGGTGCATGGGTATATAATGAAATTGACGTACCTCGTAATGGACCTTTCCATTTTTTATATGCCCCGCCTAGCACTAGCTAAACTTCACCCACCCCTCGCTCGTGGTGGGATCGATCCATCTCTGAACACCCTGATTATCAATTTCCAAAAAAACTACACCGGTAAGCTGTTGAATATTTTGAAACTAAGGCAGCAACAGCGCCCAGTCAAATTAGTTTCACAATTTCAACAGCATGTTTAGTAAATAGCAGCGAATTGCAAATACATACAATTCATACAACGTGTCGGACCATTTGAGATTTGATGACTGTCTATATGGAACCCTTTGTAACGTAATGATTGTGACGTTTTCATACATGCGCTGAGCTGATTATGACGTCATACGTGGTCAGATGATGGATGGATACTCTGAAAAGGTGAATTGTAAACATTAAAACTTAATTCACTAATCAACTGCTTCATTAACTCACGTTCGCTTTTAATCTGTATCGATTATGAAGCCACATATTACAGGACAAACCTCAGTCACTTTCCTAAGGTAGCGTCATTGCTTGTATCCCGTGAGCCATGCCTCATAGAATGAAATAATGGATTCTAATCGCATGACATATGAGAAATATCCGTCCAGTCTGGCCTTGATAATATGTTAACTGCAGAGATACGCTATAATCTTCATAATACTAATAAATTAGATGTATATTGATCAATAGACGATGTATCAATACTGATAATAAAGGAAAGGGCACACGAATTCTGATCTAATAACGAAATTATAGAGATTCTGATTACCGGAAGACATTGAATTGTCTGGGCACATGTTTTATTGTAATAACAAACCATCCGCAATATAAATTCGGATGTTATTAACTAAATATCTTTAGCCACAAGTTTGGCATTCCTTTCCCATTAAATGGCGTCTACATTCATCATAGCAGACACATTATCGTTTCAAATTATCGGCAGCACATGATTTAACGGAGCGAAAATAAGAAGCTTTATTAATCACGACAAGAACAGAAAGCGATTATAGAAACTCAATAACTGAGGAATCCAATTCTGGCTATGTTCCACCGCCCATCTATAGCTAAGCTCGGCCACGCTTTGCGTGCGCTGGGATCGAATTATATACGCTGGGCACTGTCTTCCCATAATCCTCATTTCAATGTAAAACTACAGCTAAGCCTATGGCAAGCAGAAACAGTGCCCAGTCAAATTACAATCAAAATAGTCACCATAATATGTATTAAATAGTACATCCATAAACTATGTAGTTCCCAAAGCTAATCTACTTATTAATGCCTAAGAGTTGAAATGGCGAGGAACACGCGATGCGCTCCATCGTTAGTATTAGGCTGTGCACTCTATTGCAAAGCAGGTCATAGTGATCCCATCAAAGTTTGAATGGTATAACTTATTATATCATCTGCGTAAGATTATATTGCACCTGACATACACTTTTGCAGATTTTGAAATATTGATCGTTAGCCACTACTCAAAATTAGAATGAGTTTGACTGCCGGTCTCTTGAGTAGTTGGTCTGTTTGTCATGGTGTAAAAAACATTTCTGACAAAGCGTCCTAAGTCGCAATTACTGTGAGTTACACTTGTTAGTCCGTGAGCCAGACCGAATTTCATTACCAGACAGGAGAACATATACCACCATGAGTTTTGGCAAGCTTTATATCAGAGTGTCTCAAATTAGTTGGCCGTCTACAAGGTCATGTAGCTAAATGCTAATCTGGTGTCCATCTTTAAAGATGCAGTTTCGTATTATTTTTGACATCACTAAAGATGGCTTCCGAAATTTCAACAAAATGGAAGGAATCGGAAAAACTCTCAGTGTGCACTGCTGGATCCCCAGGTATAATCAAGTAATATTACTACCATATCAACATAAGTCATCCAGAATGCAATGAATTCGCCACTCGCATGCCGCAGAATATCCAAGCAGGGCCGGATCAAGGCATATGCGAACTAGGCACTGCCTAGGACACCAGATTTTAGATGGGGCGCCAAAAAGGGAGTGGGTGCTCCTGTCATCACCCAAACACTCAAAGCAAATAAGATATCCAAAAAATCCACACTTAGGACAAGAGCCATATTTTGCTCTAGAAATGCAGGAAATGCCCTCTCTGAGCATCTGGATTTCAAAATTTTCCGCTTAAGGGGTGGTCCTTTGCCTTTTCCTAGGGCGCCAGAAACTCCAAATTTTGAAGGTTTGTACTATGGTTCATATCCAACCATTTAGTGAATCCCGCCTAGGCAAGTCGCATCAGAGCTTCATATGCCAGCTTTCGTGGAGACAGACACAACTGTCGTTTTGGTTTCCATCTAACCCACTGCCAATTGACCCACCGGCTATAACTCTAAATTCAATGACGAGGTCATTAACCTGGCCTCACAGAACGGTTTCCCGACAATTGACAACAGATTAAAATTTACGTGAACATTTTCCATCATCAGCACAATACTCTCAAATTTAAGTTTTAGTTTCCATGCCACCTCTGTTGCCTTAAATACAGCGCTTGACCCATAGCAACAGCAATTTCCTCAATATATAAGTACGGCTGAATGGAAACTGACTTAGAAAGGATCTTATGCACACTAGACATTTCTTCTGCATTGATTGTTCGTAAGTAGCCAACCTTATCTGGCGTGACCGTTAGGTTATCGCTTGTCCTTTATATTAAAGCCAGTCCAAGAGATGATCGATTGTTCCTTCACATCAAGCAGCCTTGCGATTACCAATACGAAGTGATGCTGCTTAGCTCTATCAGTTGTATCTGTTAGTGATACGGATAGATTAGCGGGCTTCTATGGTGGGTGGGATAGGGAAGGGGGCTTCCCCTTTGGCAGAGCAATAAACTGGCGGAGGTTTCTCAGACAGTACTATGGAGCGTCTTTTCTCCTTCTTCTCCACGGTTGGTGCACTTCTTGCTGATAGACACGATAAGGAAACTAGTTAAACAACGATACCCTTGATACGATGTCATACCCGTGGCCCGATTAGTGTTTCTTCTTGCCTATCGATATACGCCTGAACGGAGCATATGCATGTCTTCATCCTGTAGTCGTGTACATGAATATGACTCACCACGTGTCTTTATTAGTTCAGCATTGCCTGTCAAGGGCTTGATAACCCATGAAAGGAGAATATGCTTTGGATTCATGGCATCAATATGTGCAATGGCACTAATGATGTTCTGACTGAATGAGAATGGGTGTATGTGGACCCAATTAGATGTCACAGACTGCACTTCACCAAGGAGAACTTCTAAGAATTGCATAAAACATTCTGGAAGATCAATGTACTTGACAGTCAATTCCTGTTGATGTGGTGGTCAGCCCTGTTCTTTAACAGCGTTTTTATTTTGCAAGATTATGTCCTTCACATTGTTGTTTGCGTGTGTGTGTTTCAAGTTTATCCTTCAAGTTTATATATTCACAGGCAATGGAATCTCTTGAAAGGTTGTGGAGGTCTTACATAAAGTACCAGCAGTAAAAATGAAAATTGTCACCAAATTTGGATTCGGATGTGTCTTCATAGTGCATAAAACTGTGTGCATAACGCAACCTTCTCATTATTCAGAAAATATAAGGAAATAAGAATGCAGATCTAGCTAATCAATAACAGATTTTCAAAATTTACTTTGGGAGTCTGTTTCCAAAATTACCTCTGGCAATATCATTTAAATCGATATAGATGTCAGATATGCACCGTCGTCTATATTATATAGAGTGGATTAAAATCATTTCAGTCAAACCAATGATTCAGCCATATTACCCATCCTGGGGTGGGGCGGGGTTGGTGTTAGTATGTATGCATGCTTACTGTATTATGCAGCTGGAGAAGTAGAAACATCCTACAGCTGTAATCAGTCCTTCTTAGCTTTTGCCCACTGTGTCTTGTCCTCAGCCAAAATCCTAGGGTAATCAGGTCCATTTTTGACTTGAGTGTACATAATCCTGCTTTCTTGAGGTCACCTCGTCGCACGCTTAGCATATTTATAAAATGACGTCCTCTCCTGGCTCTGTATTTGCTGGCTCCAAGTATGGCGAATTCCAAGGTTCTCTGTGCTGGTGTGTCTTCTGGTATCCTTAGCCCATGGCCTCAACATGAACCATCTTTGCTGCGCGACCTTTACAGACAGCAGTGGCGTATTACACATCTTGAAATTATGCTCTCTGGCCATCGGTGTCCAGCGACGGTGAATAGGTGTTTGCGATGGCAGGCGTCAAGTTTGTCTAGATCTGCCTTGGGAGCTCCCCAGCTGTTAGAATTATACATCATCAAGGATACGCAGGTTGCATTGTATAAACGTAGTTTTTTCCCAAGGGCATCTTTGATCTACGAATCTATAGCTTCCAGAGGGACTGGAAAACTATGATGCAGCGTGCAGCGATGTCAGCAGTACTGCAAAGCAGTGAGTTCAGGCTTTTACTTTTCCTCCATGATCCATGGGGTGGATCGTCATTTTCTTTAGTGTCATGCTTTGTAGATAGGTATATGTGGGTGAATTCTGTTTTGCATTCATTCATAAAGAGATTCTCAATTTTTAGTTTGCTTGCAGCTATTGGGAGAAGTTCGTCAAGGGGTTTATTTTCCTCATTTATAAAGTCCACATCGTCGGCATATTCCCTCTCTAGTGTTGACCGCGGGGGGGGGGGGCGGTTGATCGTGTCGAATTTTCCCGCACGGATTTCAATGCAGCAGCCAGTTAACAGGTGAAGAGCACAGGGGATAGACCATCTGTGGGGAGCCGATTGATGTCTCAAACTCAGACTTCACTGACTTGACTCGTACTCTCATCTTAGTGTCTGCAGACAGTAGTCTCACTAGTCGTAGCTCATCTTCATTGCAACTGGCCTGGCATAGTACTTCTAGGATCTGTGACCGCTTAATTGTGTCGAAGGCTCGTGACATCTCAATGCCCATTTTGGGGAATTCCCAGTGTTTGGACATGACCACCGACACAAGTATGCGTTGGAGCCCATACATTGTCAGTACAGCTGCGTCCACGTTTGAAGCCACTTTGACATGATTCGGTGAAGTCGTCGATCTTGTTTCGAATGCGGCATAGAGTAACATTGGATCGGGAATTTTCGTATGCTGTTAAGGATCACAATGGGCTGCAGATTGGCTGAGGGGGGGGGGGGGCGGGGGCGGGGGGCAGGTGGTTTCTTGGGCTTGGGTAGCCCGATAAGGATGCCTTGTCCTACAGCGTCGATGGGAAGCTGTTGCATAAAGGCTGATTTGATTATGTGCGTGATCGGTTTTGAGATAATGTCACTTGCATATTGGAATAGTTCATTTCTCATGCCATCAGGTCGAGATGCACGTCCATTTTTCAGGGCTTTAAGTGCCTTCTCCACCTCTGCTGTATTAATTGGTGTTAGTAATGACGTGGGCTCTCCTGAGAATTGGTGCAAGGGATCATCATCGTGGTCAGTGAACTGTTTCTTGAACCATTCTCGAATTGCCTTGGCTTTGCCCTCGTCAGTCCCGATAAAGTGTCCTTCAGATGTGTGTATAGTTAGTGGTGATGTGTAGTCAGCAACTCACAGGGCTCGGGCTGCCCGAAACATTTTGTGGCAGTCATCCGTGGCAGTGATTTCATCTGCTAGGGCGTCTGCTTGTTGGATAGCAAGATATTTTAAGCGTTCCCTAATGTGGCGCAGAATGTTATTGTGTTCCTGGCATAGTTTGGTGCGATCTTCACTTTGGCCACTTTGATAAATGCGCAGACGTAACGCTTTCTGTTCTGCTGACAATTTTACTACGAGAGGGTCGTCAGTATACCTAGTTGTTTTTAGAACACCTATGGTGCTAGTAGCTGATGATTCCATGGATATCAGTATTTTGGTTATGGCTTCGTTTGGATCGCAGCTGACGTCGATGTTAGCTATTTGCTCCCCGAGGGCCTTTTTGTATGACATTTGAGTGTTTGTCATTTGAGTGTTGTTAGTGGTTCATATATATATATATATATATATATATATATATATATATATATATATATATATATATATATATATATATATATATATATATATATATATATATATATATATATATATATATATATATATATATATATATAGATATATATATATATATATATATATATATATATATATATATATATATATATATATATATAAATATATATATATATATATATATATATATATATATATATATATATATATATATATATATATATATATATATATATATATATATATATATATATATATATATATATATATATATATATATATATATATATAAATGTATATTAGCCAAGTAAGCATAGTTTCGTATAATTTTTGACATTTGAAGCGGACTCTCTCTTTGAAAAATAGCCAACCACATAAACAATGCAGAGATTTATTTTAGTTATGATGCACCAATTGCTGTGTTGCCTTAGAGCAAGTTTTCAGAAACCAGATACTACCCTACCACAAGATGGTAAAACACCTGCTAATACGTACCCCGGTATGTTGCCTGCTTTTGCTCCATTAGTACTAGTGTATGGCCTGTCTGAATGTGCTGCTCTGAGTGGGTAGCTACTTTAGTCTATTGAATGCATGTACTATCGATGTTATGGTGTTCACAGTCCGCATCTAAGGTTTGCCTCTTTGATAGTGTAGTCAGACAACGTGCATTCCGAGTAGCTATGGTAAAGGACTAGTAGAATGAGCCGGCTTTTGAGCGACCTGGGGAAAATATTCCAATGTTATCAATTCCTGCTATTCTTTAGTCACTGATGTCCCTAGTACCACAGAAAAACCTCCTGACCGATAAGCCTTTGGGAAATCCTTTGACCCCACAATGAAATTTACTAATTTTTGCCTTCTTGCAGAATGTGACTATGGGGTAGACCAAGGCAGGCTTAAATTTCCGAAACTTTATATAGGATTATAGTGCTGAGAATCGGCATATATTTCAAAGATACAATACCCTAACTGGCAATGCAACACTTGCAAGCTATGTTTATGTGATAATAGGGAAATTTGCGATCAAAATCAACCAGGATAAGAGAGGGTTTGATAATATTGCAATCTTAGCATGGCCCTGGTGTCAGATAATTCGTAGGGTTGATCATTTCATGATAATATATTGACCAGGGTGATTTTAGAAAATGACGAAAATTTCTTATACTATACGCTTTTATACATTCACAATCAATTCTGTAAACTGATGCAACCAGCATCCATTACATTTGGTATAAATCATTAGAAATTATTGAAGCAAAAGTTCTTACTTGGTTAGTTTGTCTACTTGGTGGATTTCATCTTCTTATGAGCGCATGCAGCAGTGGTAATGTGATGAACGCGTCAGCTCTTGAATAATTCTATGGCCCAACACCATTAATCATATCTTGGCAGGAAAAGCATTTTCCAGAGCCTTACGTGCACCTTTTATTGTTGAAAATGCGCTTATGACTAAACTGATTTCTGATCTGTTACCTACGGATGTCGAACTATTCAATTCTGAATGTTCACAAAACACAGATAGATTAACACTCGATCAAGTCAATACACTGGAAGAAATGGTTTGTTGTGTTGTTGAAGATAATTCTATAACAATCAATGAGATTTCTGATTATGAAGACCTGGCAGCATTAGACCAATGTATTATTAAGCACAAGGCAACATTAGAGACTGAGTCACGTACAGCCAAGTAATGGATGTTGTATCTGTATTACATACGCATCATCAAAGAGGTCATACATTGAGAGAGGGTCTGCGATTGTGAAGGACATCTCACAGCTGTTGGAAAAGCTGTTGAATCTTTTCGCTTGTTCCGGGCATAATAATTATGCCAAAAGTGCTAGACTTTACCTACAAATGATGAGGGACCTCCCAAACGAGCACCCGTGGTTATACCAGAAACTATGGACTGACTTATGCATAGAACACATTCTTATGATGTGCATGAGATGGAGGAAAGGTCTGACACACGGGTGCAGTTTAACTGAAAGTATTAGGCATCAATGGATGTATAGCATGTATCACTGTGCAGTTGTTCAACAGGTAATGGCGAGTCTAACAAATTGGCAATGCAACAAGTCGCAGATCTTTCAAAATCTACGGGCAAGCGAGACGCTGCAGACATGGAGAAAATCCTTGATTGGTTTGAACAGCATAACCCATTCAATGACGAGGTGTCCACGCTAAGGTCATTGGCCACTGAGCTAACGGCAGCTGACGAAGACGGAATCAACTGTGATATGGCAGACCAAGTGGGATTGAAGATCCGGCAGCCACTTGAGTGCGTAGCCTTTAGCAATATTCACATAACACGATCTCAGCAAGTTCAGACATTGAAAGACCTCCAGCGCGGTATCAAGATTGAGCCTAGTGCTTTATTCATGCACTGTACTGCATTAGCAAAACTAGAGGCTGAAGACGTCATGTCATATTTTAAGTACAAGCTTTCAAGATTATTTCATGCGAAAGTCGGATAAATCGGAATTAGCCAGAGAGATTAAAAACTATCTCACCAATTTCAGCCACGAAACAAATAATGCTACGAAGGAGAGTATGCCAGTAATAGATGGTGGTTGGCTTCCCAATCACATTAGATATGAAGGACCATCCACACAGGGCTATGAACATCTGAGGACGTTTGAGGATGTCTGGAACAAGATCTGCAGATATCACACAATCTAAGGAACATATCACTAAATTCACTGATGGCGATGCAGACACGAGCTCTGAACTGTTCACAAAACGGCCAGTCAGTAATGGTTCATCATGTTTATTCACCACTGCAAAGCATATATGGCTGATATATTTCTGATTAAAGAAAAGAAGGTAAGCGCACAGAATAAAACCGTGGAAGTGTACAGCATTCGCCAAGCACATGAAGTGATTGATCCAGTATTGTGTGAAAATATACTGTTCACACATGCATGGAGTGGTTGCGATATGACTTCGTCTACCTTTGGATAAGGAAGAACTCACGTGATGAAGCATGACACGCTGCAGTCTTCAGCTCGTAAATTGGCTGACATAGTGAAGACAATGCAGGGCTTTGGTAATGCCGTATCTCCATCTTCTGTAAACTGTACGGATGGAAAGACTATCAAGTGGGCTGAACTCAATAACAAATTCTCAATTCTTATGAATGGGGATGGAAAATAGAGAACAATGCTATGAGCCCAGCCATGGCAGATTTTAATGCCACACCTGCAAATGTTTTAAAATCTATTCGCTGCAGTTATAAAATCCCTTTGTGCAACAACCCAGTATTCATGTCACACGTCTGGGTTAAACTGTGTTGTTGTGTTCCTGGGATGGGGTGGGGGGGGGCGTGGCGAATCATGTTACAACGAGTTCGATACTGCAGAATTTGCAGATGATGATGATGATGATGATGATCTCGAATACTATATTACAGTTTGATCAAAGGTAGCCGAGAACATGCGACTATTCTGTATTACATACTCTTTGTTTTTTCATCTTTCGGGCTCTGCAGTTCTCAGTATTAACACTATTTGCCCATTCTCCTAAATACACATATGAGGTTAGAACTCTTAATAGGAATAGTGAAATATGTGTTTACATTTTTAGTTAGTATTTTAAACTCATTCTGTTCATTTTATTAGTCTGTCTGATCGCAAGCACGCGACAAATCTGTGGTTCCTTATAAAAGCATACTGGCGGCCATCTAGGGTTTAGCCGCGTTGCCATAAAAGGAACTAAACAATTCCATCACCATTCGATAGAATATTGTAAGTACGATAATTATGCCGATTTTCAGCCATATAGTCCTAAATAAATTGCCAGGAAATTGGATTTCCCTTCGACTACCCCCTAAATCACGTTTTCTTAGAACACAAAAAGCTGGAGAAAATTATTCTCCCCAATTGATATCGGTCAGGACTTTCTTCTGTGATAATATGGCCATGGGGGAGTAAAAGTACAAATCCGCAGATTTCAATAACATTGGAATTTTCCCAGACCATCGACAAAATCTCCTAGCCTCCTGGGAAGATCACGTCGTCTGAGGATGTCGAGCACAGTTTCTAGTTTGAAGAAGGTTAGACATAACCAGAGTTGCCTCTGCTTTGATGACTTAGTTTCCCAACAAGGTTGGTACTTATGGAGGAGACTGGCGTGGAGGTGTTAACTGTCTCCCCAATATTATATAGAGTGGGTCAACATCATTTCAGTCAACCAATGGATTAGGCATATTACTGTCGTGTCGGTGCGTCCAAGTTGTGCCTTGTATAGACGTTCAGTTCTGTACGTGGGGTACGGGTTGTCACGACGGAGTTGTTGGTTGGTTCTCAGGGTATCCCGTTCACTGGTGGTGGGAGTCGGATGCTCCGATGAGTAAAAAAGATGGCCTCTTGGATCGATGGAATGACCACGTTCCAGTGAGGTCGTGCAGGCATTCCTGCGCGCATCATAGGTCATGACCACCATCTCATCCGTGCTATTCGTATGTCCTGTATGCCATAAATACATGATGTCACGTATTCAAGTTGTTCTTGCTGTGACGGAGTTCGGCTGATTTGTGTTAGTTTAAGCCGATGGTTAACTGGCTGGTTTAGTGAGAATTATATAAATCCTAGCCACTAAATATCTCGCCTATACTTACTTATCCTAACGGTCCAATAGGCACGGAAGATTACCAAGGACCGCTATGCTTAATATAAGCTAGTTATACAATGTATAATATAAACATAACTTCTCTTAATAAAAGACTTTTGCAGAAGTGAGAAAATATTCCTCGCGCGGGCCTCCGTCTATATATCGCCATCCAACCGCAGTTGGGTAAAACAAAAAGTGTATTTGGAAGTGCTTGCATGACACGTGTGGTATACGCTGTTTACAGGAAATGGCTGGTCAATTCTCTGCAGATACTGGTCAGGTCTAATTTCCAAATTAATTAAGCTAGGTGGATGCCGCTGTAGTTAGTGGTCCCTCGAGAGGATGCTACCTAATGTTTTGATAAACACAGATAGTAACGCCTATTGTTGATATTGAGACTTCCTAAGTTTAGTGCACTATTGTTGATGTATTATTTTAAACGCTGTACGTAAGTACAATAAATAACATAAAATGATTGGTGGCAAAGATATAATTATATATAAGTTTGAATAGAAGAACGGCACGGGCCGTAGAAAAATGAGACAATAGATAGTTAGTAATGGGCCATGACTGGCCGTAAAGATTACGTCTAATAGTCGTCGGCATAACTCTAAGAACTTTACAAGGGAAAGGACTTTCAAGTTGGCCTATTAGTCATCATCGCATGAAAGTGAAAAACATGTGCCGAGTTACAAATGGTACAGAAAATCTTTATACTGAAAAAAGACAATAAACTGTTACGGTTGTGAAAAGAACAACGGTGTGAAGTGGTCCGAGTCTGTTGAATGATGCAGGTTGATGATGTTGGACATAGTATGAGAGTTCTGCAAAGGAAAACGACAGCTTCGCTAAGAGGTTGAAGTTCGGCCCAAGACGAACGGTACGGCGAGCTCATGTGTTGCACGGCAAGCAATGTTCAGAACAGTGCAGAGAGATGCAACATTAGTAACGAGTTCAGTTCAACGATTCTGTTCTATTCTACACGTATTCGAGTAATCCAGAGGTTTGACTTAATCGAAAACAGGTTGATACAGTCTTTTCTGCCCAAATGGAATTGGCCAGAAGTGTGGTAGCACGGTTTCGACGCTACTACGCTGAGTTGTTATACCACCTTCAGTTGTGGTACGGATAAGACATGGCTATAGGGCAGTTCACAGATCAGTTCACAATACAAGGTTGAGTACGAGTCCCGTTACGAGATATATTATTCTGTTGATGCGCCGTCCAGAGGGTTCGGGTTCGCTTTTCGGCGAACCTACCGTACTGATTGATATAGTTCAGTTTCAGCCTAAATATTTAGACAGGAATATTAATAATCAGAAATGGCAACGGGTGAATTCGGACGGTACGAAGAGTTACTGGTACTACGTCGTGGCTGATGCATATGGTTATCAACGTGTGTTGGATAGCTTCTTATTATATGTCAGTACTGAACGATTATATAATCTCGACTTTTGTTATGGCCCACTGGGGGACCGTTATAGTTTTGTGTGACCAATGCAGCCAATCCAACGTAAGTTGTAACAACCAGGTAACACCTAGTAATCACGTGTTTATGACGTTATGGCACTACGGGGTTAACCGCAGTGCAGAGCGAAATGGACCCGTATTAGCGATTTAGCAAACACGGGAAATATCTACAGTAAAGCGGGCATCTCCGTACCTACACTACAGCGTGGTTGTCCTATCTAGTTTACCGCGCATGCCCAGTAAGCGATCTCACAGACTAATGTTTTCCCTATCGCGTCATATTACACACGCTATGGGACTATGGATACGACCCGTTATGGTCGTATTAGAGAGGTGAAGAGGGAAAGCATCGGTGCCAGCCATTCTGCGCAGCCCAATGCAATCCATGCTACAATACCCATCCGGGGAGTGGGTGGGCCTGTTAGTGGTTCATACATATGCATGCATTTTCATATTACTTTTCACAATTGAAAGAAACTATATCTTTAAAAAATAGCAAACTACATAAACATGCAGAGGTTTATTTTATTTGTGATACACCATCTTGCACTCATTAGTACTATTTCTGTGGGGCATTGGATCACGTTTTCAGAGCTCAGGTATTGCCATACCCGAAGAAGGCCAAAAACTGCTAATACATATGGGTAATGAAACGTGGCTACATAATCCTATAACATCAATAACATGATATAAAACTGCTTTATATATACCTTATAAACACCACAAAAGACGACATATGGCAGAAATAGGTCTAAATGGATATGGTAATTAATTGGGGGACAACTTTTGAAGACCGATTATGAAAGAAACATTTAAAATATCACTTTTTCAAGGACTAAGATTATCTCTGAACAGATAATACAAAGATAAATGTTAAAGATATGTCAAATACAGATTGTGATTACATAAATTTACAGTATAACTGGATGTTGATAAGTTATTCCAGTAGTGCGTCATGAGTGTTTTCTCGATTCCTTCAATTTAGGTGAAATTTTGACCCTCAAGCGTGTATTTAGCTTCATGACCTGAAAGTCCATCAACTAATTTCGGACACTTTAGCTATCAGACTAACCAAAAATTATCTTTTCTCCCATCTGGCAATGAAACCCACAATTTAGAGGGACGGCTCATGGATACTGTTCACAATCACAAATGAGCTGATATTAATTCTTAAATGGTTGAAGAAGACGTTGTGAAACTTTTAGACCACAACTCCCTCTAATTTTCTGAGGATTCAGCAACCTTTGATGACTAATGAAAACAAAATCAAAATTATTATTTATACAGTTCCCTAATGTGTACATTATGTGTCCCAAGTAATCTATTATCTCCAGAAATCTAGTCAATCGCATGGTGGCAATGTCTACGTCAAATTTGGCTTCTCTTCTCACCACAAGAATATCATTTATGGTGATGGCAAAAGTACTCGTTTGCATATCACAACCGCCATTCAATGCAGGGAGAGAAACCCCAAGGCGGAAAAAGGGCTAAATAGCTACAATGGTATATAGGCCGTCCCACTGAAAACTCCAGGAGAAAGCGCTGTTCAAATATCGTTCTAATACATTTCTTACAGGGATCACCGTGGGCAAGGAAAAGCAGTTTTTCTAAAACAACAAAATGGATCCAGTTTACATTTGATAGCAAATCAAGTCAAATTAAGTCACAAAATTTGACCAAGAATGAGCAAAATGTTATAAGCCTATACTATAGCAAAACATTATACATGTCAAAAAAATTAAATCTGAATACACGTGTCTGTATATATGCTCAAAATAAATTAACCTGTAGGTGAGTAGAAGGGCGGTGTGATAGAATAAATTTGAGCGGATATGATGCGGAGGTGATTTTACCTATTTTGAGGGTTTACCCAAATACTTCTTTTTGGTATTTACACCCTAAATATGATGTCAGGAGGGGTTCCCAATAATTTATCGTTGGTGCTCAATATATGGGATATGAGAAGGAGGGTATTCCTATTGCCTTTATCTTTCAATTTATATAATTAATGCTGCCATTGCTGCCGCCACCCAGTTAAAGCGAAATGTCCCAAATGACCTACTCTTTATTGTTACTAAATATGATGTCAGAAGGAAAAGGAGGGTATTCTCATAGGCAATATGTAACTCACAATTTTGTGGAGGTAGGTGTCAGATATTGAATGGTCCTTTTGTTCCCTCTCAGTGAGCTCTCCCTAAAAGAGTAAAAGATAAATGGATAACAACAGGGGTCAATTAGGGGAAAGCCAGTCAGTCAGTCAGTCTTTTTCTCTCTCCAGCTCCATCCAATCTATAACTGAGATCCAGGGGGAGGGGGGGGGGTGGTCAATGCAAGAGCCTAATTATGAAACTAAATTGTTAAAACAACCCCCGGGAATACAGTACATAGCATACATCAAATTACAGATTAAAACTCCAACAGATTGTCATGCAGGACAATGCGCTGGAATGGTCAGGATTAATGATGGAAGCAGAAGATCACCATTACCATAAGGCAATTATGCCACCCAGGACTGTTATAAGACATTTCCCCACTCAAATGCAAGCTGCTTCCTGTGGGTAGTATTCAATTATGTTTGGTCGAGAGATCTGAATGGGATGTCTGTGCTATGGTAACATCAAGAAAACAGTACAGCTAAAGAAGCTTAGAAAATAAATAATCCAGGATTTACTCTTCACTCCTGATTTCCTCTCAGCAAATGCCTAACTTATGCCAATTATGATACGAAGCGTAAATAATCAATATTACAGGATTTACCCTTCTCCTCTCTCTATACAATGCATAGCCTATACAATATGTAAAAATGTAATTCAAGGCAGGAACAGCCCAACAGGTAAGTAGGTGAATATTTTGCAAACAAATTGACTATGGGCTATATATGTACCACAACAGATTTTTTGTTGTGGTCATAACTATGTCTATATGCAGTCTCCATGCTCATGTGTTGTCACCATGCAGTCGCACATGTGTGTTGGTGGTGGGCGTGCAGATATGTGGGCATGCGTGTGGTCATGCAGGCGTGTGTGCGTGCGTGCGTGCGTGCGTGCGTGTGTGCGTGCGTGCGTGTGGGCGTGCGTGCGTGCATGCGTGTGTGTGTGTGTGCTCAGGCGTGCGTACGGCCATGCAGGTGTGCGGCCATGTGCGTAGCTGCGCAGGTGAGCGTGCACATATGTGCCCGGGCAGGCGTGTGTATGTGACCATGTGGATAGGCATGCAGCCACGCATGTGTTTGGGCATGCTAAATATTGTTCCACTACCCTGGGCTGTAAATTACTTTTTAGCGTTTTATAGATTGTGATCTGGATATCAAGCGAGGTGGATCCCAGAGCCCAGATGAATGTATGCCAACACTCACCAAAGCAACATGCACACGAAGAAACAATATTTTATTTATATCCACATTTATTTTTCATATTGAAGAAAATATTACATAGGATAAACAAATAGTCAATGTTGTAGAGATCTATGAGTCGATGTGTGCACTGATATATTATGTATCAGTAATATCAATACTTTAAGTTTCAGAATGATTATCGTCATCATCAGCGTAGGGCTGTTCGATTATGGAAATAAATAAGCGATTGTGATGTCTGGAAAATAATCAATTCAATCGGATAATCGATTAATTATGATGACGGACTGGGAGAGTGTGAGAGAGAGAGAGAAAGAGAGAGAGGGAGAGAGAGAGAGAGAGAGAGAGAGAGGAGAGAGTATAGATTTCTTAAAATTAATAATAATAATAATAATAATAATAATAATAATATTATTATTATTATTATTACTATTATTATTATTATTATTATTATTATTATTATATATATATACAAAATAAAATAAATAAATCAATAAATACATTAAAAAAATGTCCAATGTCGTAAATTGGTTCCTAGTTAGATTTAGATTACCTCAACTCAGTAGGCCTATGAAAAGGCCACACAATGCTCAATAGGGCAGGCTATAATATCAACCAGTCCTCTGATTGGCTGAACGTGAGGAACAACCCAACCTAGTATAATGAAATCCGTTGTCCACTCGTTCCATTTGGATAATGGTTTTAAGAAACCGGCGTGCATGTCCAGATTTTCAAGCCAGTAAAAAGGCGCCAATTTAATTTTAACATTGCATAGATCAACTTTTAATTATACAGAGCTCGCCCATAGCGCCTATCTACAACGTTTCCCTACCTTCCAGTATTGGAAAAGCTGAATATTTTGAAAATCAGTTGACTACAAGTTGTTGCTGCTTTGGGCATCAACAGATTTATGTCAAATAATTTCAAAACAATTAGCTCAATTTTTGTGAAAATTCACATCGAAATTTTGTGAATTTACTATGAAAAACAGTACGCCAATTTTTTATTTTTAGTATGATATAGATCTACAGCGTTTTCCGATTTTCCATCATTAGAAAAGTCGAACAATTTGAAAATCATTTGACTACAAGATGTTTTATTTCATTTTAATTTCGATTATATAATCGCCAGGAAAAAAAATTGACTATCGATAACATATCGATTATTCGAACAAGCCTACCAGCTTCAGAATCTAGATTGCTGCTTATGTACTCGTTGATCAGAAACTCTCTTTCTTGCAAAAAGCCGAGAAGACTGTTTCATTATATGCATATCCATTGGTGATAAAATCTTTAGTTTTCAGACGAATTATTTTAATGAGCATAGAGTTTTGTAATCGTCTCCACTGTACCATTATGGCAGTCCATTGTATAACTAAAGGATCAGCATATACGGAAATAGACGCACGCACGCACGCACGCACGCACGCACGCACGCACGCACGCACGCACGCACGCACGCACGCACGCACGCACGCACGCACGCACGCACGTACGTACGTACGTACGCACGCACGCCCGCACGCACACACAACACACACAATGGATCATGCGGAAAACCTTCCATATCAAAAATATATATAAAGGACTGACGTGCAAATCAGACAATGCACAAACAGTAAACAAACATCAAATGAAGAAGAAAAATAACTGTACAAAATCCATCAGTCTTCCATTTTAAATAATAAAAATAAAATTATAGGCTCAATATATATATACTAATAAAATATCCGCCATACTTGTATTATTATGACTAGTTAATGAATTGGCTCGAGTAATTTTGATATTATCTACCTGACAAAGCGCAGGTATTTAAAAACAAACGTTTTGCCAGCTGTGCAGCGAACAATAGTAAATATCTCGGCTACCCGTATTATTCCAATTTACTATGAATAACAGTTTCCTAAAATATCCGTGAGTGCTCGTACTTGGTAATTTGATAAGGAATGACCTGAACCTCATCAAGAAGTACTTTGTCGATGAGCTGACTGACAGTACAGGTACAGTGAAATTCGCCAAGAAGGCTAGTCAGACCATGTTCCTCATAACACATGAGCTACGGTTTCTCGATATGCTGAACTACCTCGGCCCAGGAGTCTCGTATGAGGTATGGGTCAACGCTTACGGGTACACACAGCAGAAGAGCTGGCTCCCGTATGAATGGTTTGACACACATGAGAAGCTCAACTATCCAGGGCTTCCTGACTACTCAGCATGGACATCTAAGCTCAAGGGTGGCTACCTCTTGACGCGAACAGAGTTGGAACAGTGTAACCAGACATTCAACGAGCATGGAATGCGGACATTCGGCGACTGACTGTGATACTACAACAACCTGCACGTCAGTCCATTCATCGATGCCCTAGAGCGGATGTGGGAGTTCTGCACAGAACGAGAAATAGACATCCTCAAAAGACACGGTGTCTCTCCCAGATGTGTCACTGCAGTACATCCAACATGGAACCGCTCAGCACATGCCGGATGTTAGCCTCTATTCACCGGGCAAGGAAGCCTACGAGATGCTGACGGGTGCTGTTGTTGGCGGTCCCAGCATCGTGTTCACCAGATACCACGAGGCCGGTGTGACTCGAATCCGCCAGAGTGAGCTTGTCTGCCAACGTCTACTCGGCTACGACGCAAATGCTCTGTACCTGTCAATGATGGCGAAAGAGATGCCATGTGGTAAGGAGAAAGTACGCCATTGGTCCGGTGCCAGTGGGGTAGCTAGCTTTAAGGAGGCTCTCCTAGCAGACAGCTGGTTTGGGTTTATTGAGATGGAAATAGAGGTCCCCAAGTCTCTGTGGGCAAAGTTCGAGGAAATGCCTCCTTTCTTCTATAACCGCGAGATCCCGGTAGAGGCAATCTCGTCTGAGATGCTGGCATATCTAGGGTAAACAGGGAGGAAACAGCCCACCACCAGAAGCTGGTCAGTGCCCTCTCTGGCAAGAAACGGCTGCTGTACGCCCCGACCCTCAAGTGGTATATAACCCATGGCCTGGAGATCACTGCTGTATACCGCACCATAGACTATGAGATCAAGCGCCCATTCGATTGGTTCGTGGAGAATGTTACAGAGCTCGGGAGATGTAGATACGAGCAAAGCGCTCTTGGCAGATCTCTTCAAACTCCTCGGTAACAGTGGCAACAGTGGCTACGGGAAGCTCATCGATGCCCTAGAACGTCATAGCAACACCAGCTTCACGATGGATGATCGCTTGGTAGACAAGGCCCTGCGTAGTGCATGGTTCGAAGATCTCGAGGAGATCAGTGAGTCATACGAGCTCCAGCGTCATAAGCCGAGAATCATAATTCGATGGGCCTTCCAGGTGGGCATAGCTGTTTATGAGCTCGCAAAGCTGCGAATGCTGGAGTTCTACTACGAATTCCTCGATTGCTATGTAGCTCGTAACAGCTTTGAGTACCTGCAGATGGACACTGACTCTGCGTATATCGCTATAGCAGGCTCCAACCGTGACGACGTCATTTGCACTGAGATGCGAGCAGAGTACCAGGCTCATAAGCGGGACAGGCTAGCTTGGGACAAATGGTCTGGACGAACTCCAGGACTGTCCAAGCTCGAGTTCGAAGGCTCTCGTGGCATCGCTGTCTGCTTCAAATGCTACTACATGGAGAGTGCAGCTGCAAGTAAGTGCTCGGCTAAGGGAATGTCAAAGCGGCAGCATGAGGTCTCTTGGCAGAGGTTCTACAGCGCCCTACATGGCGGGGTGGACAGAGCTAAAAGCTGAGGCCTACGCATGCGCAACCTGGGTATGGTGACGTATGCGCAGGAAAAGCTTGGACTCTCCGCTTACTATGATAAGCTTCACGTGCTGCCAGATGGGGTCCATACCGAGCCCATCGAGTATCATGTTAGCACCCTATGGGGTGGGAGCTGTGTGTCTTCAGGGACTAGCTGGAATCTCTTCTACGACAAATGGTCGCCTAGGCACTCCGTGCTGGCATGCCAGGTAGTACAGTGTAGGCCGCCCCTCCGCCTCCACATACCTGTCAAGCCTGTGAACATCTATCGACTAGTTATGGTATATTGCACGCCGTCGACCACCTTGCAGCTCACCATACTCATACAGGTACCGAACTAGAGCATCAGGTGGTAGGCACTCCTCTCCCTTGTTCGCTCCCCCGGAGCTGTGACCAGCAGAGTGTCTGATAGCCTCTACCAGCTTCTTCCCCAATTAGCCTAGTAACCTCGGCATTGGATCTCTCCACCACAGCAGGCAGCCCTCTCATCCATACTCCAGAGCGTTCACTCAGCGCGGCCATTTCCTGGGCGTATTGGTGTGGGAACGGTCTCTCTGCCAGTGTCCGATTCGACCGCTTAACGATAGCCTGGGAATGGTGATGCCCTACCTCGCCTCGCTTAACTACCACACCGTGTTTCCGCATGAGGGCTGCAGTCTCCCGTCTGAACTCCTTACACTCATGCAACAATTTCCGCCGCTGGATGGGACTTTCCGAAGCCTCGTAGACACCCTGGAATGCCTGGGCCACCTGGCCAGCTGACTTGTCTGTGAGCCATACTGCCACCTTGAACCTGCTGGCGACATCGACGATGGTGAGGGCATACTTGTAAGTATTACGACCAACTGAGTCATGTGGAAGGAATAGAACATCTGCCTGGTGAACTCTGTTCGGGACAGTTTCCTCGAAATGGTCATGCCTGATGTGCCATGGACAGGGTCTGTATATCTGTCAAATTACCTGGCGGCTGAGCCACTGGCTAACTGTCTCCAATGTGAAGTTGTGGCCCTTGTGACGTGCAACCTCGCATAGTTGAGGGGGCTCATGGTAATATCCGCCAGGCTGATAGTAGAGTTCCTCAAGAAAGACTGTTGATAAACTCCCGGATTTCATCACTGACGTCCACTCCCGTCATTCATTCGACCATCACTGAAGACCACATCAAACACCTCCACACACTGGCGTCTAATCTCTGCTAGATCCTCACTGAACAGTAGCTTATCGACCAACCCTCGGAAGTTAAAGGACCAGGTCGTACAGAGATGCCATCCTTATATAGTATGGCTTAAACGTTCGGCGGCCCAGATGGCCGCGAGCACTATGGCAATGTACGGTAGCCAAGGGCCTGCAACTCCGAAGAACGTACCTACTCCTTAGGCGATGGCTGGTATGGCTTCAGAAATCTTCTCCACCCCATGGAGAGCATTGTTGGCGATCTTGCGGACCATCTCGCCAGCCTTCGTTGTGAACAGAGCGATCCGAGCCCCAACTGCTGACAGCGGACTGATAGAAGCTTTTACGCAAATGTGATAGATTCCTTTCGCTCTGTACTAGCTTTCGGGATTCAGGCTGTACATCATCATACTCACCCGTAGTCTCTGCTACATCGTAGTCGTCTGCATCACCATCATCATCCTCATCATAGTCCTCCTCATAGTCCTCGTCATCTATATCCTCGACTGGATCAGCCTCTGGTTCATACATCGCTCTGGGGATCCGGCACTGGGGCGGCTATATAGTAGCTTTAAACTGTAGTCTATAGCATGGACTCTGCAATCTTGAATGCGTGCATGTTTGCCTTTGCGAACCGGGGACTCAGCTTCGCCGACAAGAAGGCGTCAGAGGTCGAGCGTGAGAGTCATAACCAGGCAATGGAGAAGCTGTCTAAAGAGAAGTTTGAGTACAGCAAAGTACTCGAGCACATGCGCCAGAGGGAGGCACGCCGACGACAACTTCGAGCTCAGGCCAACCAGAGCTTCAAAGAGGCAAATGAGGGTCTCGATGAGTACTACGAGGCTGTAAAGATATGTGAGCCAACGCTCGACTATGAAGCATTGACAGGTCAGAAGACAGCAGAGTTATAGTAGTGTTGGCAGCTGCAGAGGTGATGACAGGAGTCGTGCTCTACGCACGCTCACGCTGAATACCTAATGTGTTTGACACGCATACTTTAGCAAAGCCAAAGTAAAGTACCGTCACACCTAATGAGTGAGTCCCAGCTATGAGGTTTCCGATGTTGAAGCTGAGCCGGTTGCCCTGATTAGGTGGGATGTTCCTGCCCCCGAGGTGGTGACGGCCCTCGAGTGCCTTCCACTGATTAGGCGCAGAAGTACATATGACTTAGTTTTGTGTCTGTAGAGTTAGCAATCAGCCAGCTCGCGGTAACCACGAAGCAATTTCAGCTCTACCCATTGGTTAGCTGTGGCTTGGCCCTGCTGGTGTTTTCGCTCCACATGCACGACACCTCCTGTGGCCCAAACCAACAGTCCTGTTATTCTAGCTCTCCAAAGGGCGGGGATCGACCCCAAAGATTTACTAACGGTCGAGAAGTGGGCTGCCGTCTTTAGCCTCCATATCCAGGAAGAGCGAGATATGCTGGATAACCTCCAGTCTGGAGCAAATACCTACTTCAGGGAGGAGGCTAGTGCCACTGTAGCGGAGAGCCACGACGCCGGTCATGCAGAAGGGGTTCACTGATGGCCGCAAGGAGGCTGTTGAGCACATCTTCAACGAAAGAGGTCGCAGGAGATTGGCCAGTAATCTGCCAGTTCCAAGATAACTGCCAGGACTACCTCATCAAATCCGCTCGCAAATCAGATGCTCGTCGCACATGGACAAAGTGGATCTTCCGTGAGAAGGTCCATAAGAAGACACGGACCAGTGGGTATAGTTTCAGTGACAGTACTGAGACCGCTGACGAAGGTCCTCAAGCAGTGGAGAGCACGGACGAAGTAGCGGAGACTGCGGACGAAGTAGCAGAGAACGCGCAGCCTTCTGATGAATGAAAAAAAGTTGCGGCGGGTACCACCACAGTCTCCGCTCCGTCTGTCAGCGATGTCGCGTAGAGCAGACTAGTTTCCTGGCTGGATTCAGCTTGTAGGTGAAAGTCTGCACCTTTTCCAGAGATGGCTTGAAGTGTGACAGCTCACCTGTCTCCTTGTTGGTAAAGATGAAGCGGTAAAGCTCAGTTGCCCTCTGTACACCTGCGATAAAGTCCCCTTTGGTTTCCTTGAGGTTTAGGCTATCGTATATGGTCTCGAGCAGGGCACGTCCACACTTGGAGCTGAAGCATAGTAACCGGGCATTGTGGTGGATGTTTGGTTAGATCTCGCGGGTGTATCTCTGAAAGAGGATGAAGACAGTTATCTTTGTGTACCAAATGCACCTGGCGATGTTGCTGAGGTAGGTGACCGTCTTCTGCTCCATTGCAGGGCCATCGATAAGTAGAACAAGTGGTTCTGTCAGTCGGGCTGCCAGCAGCTTCTCCATAAGTGCTTGCAGGTTCTGCGTCTTGGTGATTGGGCCATTGTACCATTGAAAACACTGTCAACCGCATCAGCGGGTAGTCAGACACCAGAAGGATATATTGAGAGTGTAGATGTTTGGCCAGGAGAGCCCGCAGCAAGATGTTTTACCCGTGTCCTGATGGGGCAATGATCAGCACCAGCTGGCCAGCATCGGCTGGCCTACTGTCAAATGGTACAGACATACGTGCGGAAGATGGTTAGCACTTGGTCTGTGGTAGCCTCGTCTATATCTGTGAGACTAAACGGCAGTACCTCCTGCACCAGCTCCTTCGCCTGCAGAGCAGGGAATCCTGCGCCTCTGGCAGAGATGAAGGATGCGATGGAGGAGTCAAGCATGAAATCCCAGCAGCAGCTGAAAAGATAGCATAGAGGGCCTGTTCCAGCACACACAGTGTCTAGTACACCCAGTGTCGATATGATACATGCACGGGAAGCCATGACTATCCTGTGGTCTTAAACGGCAAACCAAAGAACACTGACTTCTTCACCTCTGGTAGCCGGAGGCTGGCGGTAGCACCTGTTTGGCCTTCGACTGTGATATGGCTCAGGCCGAGGGTGCTGTTAAACTGCTTCATCGAGTCACAAACCTTAGCCCACAAATGACTCATATGGTCCCAGGGCTACGTTTCTTAGCCGGCGGCAGAGTGAAGCAGCTAGCCCTGCCCCTGAGGGGATGAAGATGACTATCGATCCGGATGGAACAGGGCTCGATCTGGCACAGATATTTCTCGATGGGTTCACTCTGTTCAGTTTAACTCTTCATATTTAGCCATGATTCTCATCATACTGCTCGTGCTTGCGTCTACAGCAGTGGCACAGGGTGCTGAGACTGCCATGATATTGGATGCCAAGTGGGCCCACTTCCTGAATAACCCCCTGTACAATCCTTGGGTCGACCCCTTGCGGAGAAACATTTACGATCGCTTTCACTCACGTGAAGAGATCAAGTCTGTCTGCCACTTCTATGGGGTAGAGAGGGTAGGCCGTGGTTGTCTGCTGGAGACCCCGGCTCAGCACCAGATTCTCTGCGTATCTTGTGAACTTGCCAGAGTCTGCTGTGGTTCACATGCTAATCACTTCTAATGCTAATCACAGATGAGCGTTGTCAAGGTAGATGGAAGCCCATATGGGTGGTCCCATCATGCCGATGCGACTCTGGCAGAGACTACGTGTTTGTCTGAGCCCACACAGAACAGAGAGAGAGAGAGAGTGAGAGGCCGCGCTGTGGTTGATGGCGATCAGTGGTGTATATAACTGTGGAGGCTTGTCTCTAAATTGGCGTTCAGCCCCTGGTAGTAGTAGTGTCAGAATGATACTACCTCCCTGGCAGCCGTTCGGCGATCAGTGGTGGCCCCCACAACCTATGCCTCATGGATTGAGAGGGCGGTGGTATCATTTGCATAGTAGTATTGTCGGAATTAAAATGATATAACCTCTCTCAACTGGCCGCCGTTCGGCGATCCGTGACCCCCCCCCCCGCCCCCACCGCATTCTCAATCCCTGGGGCCTCCATCTAGCGGCATACCAACCACCTGTCTCAACAACCCTGGGCCTCCATCTAGAGGCATACACCAACCACATGTCTCACCAACCTATGCCCCAGGGATTGAGAGGGCGGTGGGGGCCACGGATCGCCGAACGGCGGGCAGTTGAGGGAGGTGGTATCATTTTAATTCCGACACTACTACTACTACCACCACCACTACTACTACTACTACTACTACTACTACTACTACTACTACTACTACTACTACTAATACTGCTATACATGATACGTACCCATTTGATAAAATTAGGGCACCGGCCCTATATGTTTGAGTGATTTAAAGAGAACATCCTATTCCAATCTGTCAAATGCTTTCTTATCATTTAGACTGATAACTTATCATGGAACATTGGCTTTCCCAATTACTTGAATAGTATCCCTAATTGACAAGGTTTTTGTTAGAATAGGCATGGTTTCGTATAGAGCAGTGTCAATGACCTCAGCTAAAATACTACTAAGTCAGAGGGCAAGTGTTTTTAAATGATCTTATTATCAACACCTAGAAGCTAAATGGGCTTGTAATTTTCTAAACTTTTACGACTGCGCTTTTTGAATGTTAGTCGCTAACACGTTGATACTGGATGCATCGATAACTATTTCCGATAAAGGTGCTAGACCTACTAATTTGACGTTCTGTAAACGTTCCCACTTGGTGTGCTCAAGGTGTCTAATTATTTGTGTCCTGTTCAGAATGCCAACTACGTCAATGTTTGTCATATTCAATACTGGCATCATTTTAGTATACCGGGGCTCATAGGCCATAATAGGCCTGTAATGCCACCCGGATCCACTATATGCACATCGGCTAGGATTTAGTACATACACCCCATTGGAAAGTTCCTGTTCCACCGTTCCCTCTCCCGCGCAATGCATTTTAACCTTCTCCCCAAAAGTTTGCAACATCATTCCCGAAAACTGCCCCTTGAATAATTTGCTGCTAAAATTATTGGATAGGGACAGCTCGGTTTTACACGCGGAACTGGTAGTGTTGGTCAACATACTAACAATGCAGGGAACGTGGCTAGCATCGATTTGTAGATTACCCTCGCACACATGTGGATTATCCCCTCGACATGCAGACAGGTTAAAATACCACCCTGTTTGGGTATCTAGACTGATGCTGGACACTGATAATTTAACTTGTACGAAGTGGCCAGGGGCACTCAATGGTACCGGCCAGGAGTGGATACCATGTTCTACATATTTCCCATCATCAATCAATGTAAGCACACCCATAAAATGTAAACATTATGATAATACCAATGAAAAGGGTCTATCAACTTTACTCCTGTATAGATTTGTTTAGCTACATCGGATAAGTCTAAAGGGCTGAATAATTCCTCAGTCAGTCTTCTTAGTTCAAGAGATGATGTCCTCCATCGAAACATCATTGTCATTCAGCGATACTCGTAGGCAACACCTTCGATAAAGTCATTTGCCTGGCCTATTCGTAATAAGATAAACATGCGTTGATTCCAAATGTGTTGACTGCCATAAAATTGTTTACTACATTGGTCACATTTCGGACTACATCTGACAAGTTGTTGATTTCGTCCCTATTAACATTAACATCGGAGTAGAGATGTCGTACATGAGATGTCGACTGGTTGCTATAGTGTGTTAATGTGTTAACCTTTAACATAGATACTTTAACAATTCCTTTTAATTCTTCTATGTCTCTGCTAGTCACTACTCCAAACAAAGATAAGGCTATGTCACCTACAAAATTCAGAAGGCCACGTCATTGTCAAGAAAAAGAAGCACCATTTGACAAAGGACTTACAGCTGCATTTTTGACACATTGAAGTCAATTTAAAAGACTAACTGAGTCATGCGAGGACATTATCGTTTTTGATTTAGCAACCTCAATTACTTCATCTATGGATTTATTATGATAATCAAACTTGGCTGGTAAACGGGGAGCAGAAATCGAAATAAGAATAGTCCATTTGGCTCTAATAACTGAAATAGGAACATGTTGAGTAATCAATATGCCATTTTTGATTTTCTGAATGCCGGGCGATGTTATTCCACCAACACCAGGAACAACCAAAAATGCTAACAATATCATCATACTGACATATAGCATAAACAGAGACATCATATACAAGATGTCTAAGCTTATACTATTATGATGTTGATAATTCGCTTAGTGCGCATGGAATGAGGTAAAGTGGTCAATGACAGCAGTAATAATGTGAAAGAACTGTGCATCAGACACTGGGTGACTAATCACACTGATGCGAGCCCGTTTTCCCCTCATGTCGCTGAAGAAATCTGGTCTATGTGGACGCTTACACAATCCATACCTTAAATTTGATGTTCGGCCAAATATGTATCTGGACTCAGCGGGAGTTAAATTCATCATTGATGCAGCATCATCTGTTATTACTGATTGCGCCATCTCCTCATCATTCATTATTGACTCACTAATGGGTTCTCCAACATCGGGTTGAATGGGCACCTCCCTTAATGGACTAGGTGGCTCCTTAGGTCATAAAGGACCAGTTTACCTTACCAAAACAATAGGTGGTACAGGTTCCTTACGGAACTCACTCAGTTTTTCCAGAGCCGCCCAGTCTAGTGCTGGTTGGCTAGCAGCAGTGCCTTTACCAGGCCTCCTGATGGGCCATTCTCGAACAGGGTCCCAACGCATTTCAGGGTCTACAATTCTGAGGTTGGACACATCAAGAACTCGAGTCTTTCCAGATCTCTGATGGCGAATATGGGCCACGGCCATTGATCCTATAGACTTCATACTCCGGATCATTGCTGGTAGTGAGCTTCATAGGCTCATTCGCCACCACTACGACCGAGTCTCCTACATGAAACTCTGCAGTGTTTTAGCCCATTTGTTGATTGCTTCCCAACGGTGTGCCCTCGATGCTTCGGTTGATGTATGGGCACGGATCAAGGCGTTATTCAAGCTGGTAAGACGATTGCCAAGATCCTGAAACCATCTACAGGTATTGCCATAAGCAATCTACCATGCTGGCGGTAGGTGAGATAAAGTGGAGTATAGCCGGTTATGGCATGACGAGTATTGTGGTACACAATCAATGCAGAACCCAACTCATTTTCCCATGCCCGAGCTTGATTATTAACTCCCTTCTGGATCAACTACTTCAGGGTGCGATTAAATCGCTCCATCCTACCATTTGTCTGAGGATGATATGGACAAGTTCTATGCTGATCTATCCCATAGTCAATGTACAAGGTTGTCAACTCCCGCTCATTGAACTCACCACCCCCACCCCTACCCCCGATCAGTAATCAGGATTTCTGGGACAACATGTCTTGCACAGTACTCATTAAAGAACTTGTCTTTAGCTTCCTCCGGATGGAACAGGCTTCCACCCATGCAGAACAATGATCGATAATCATGAGAATATAATGATTGCCCTTGTTTGACTCTACAAACGGGCTAGCCAAATCCATGCCCACTATCTGTCTGGGATACTTAGCCATAGGCATATCCATGTATTCCGGACGGGTAGAGATAGGGGGGGGGGTTACCTGGAATGTGACACATCGATCCAGAATCTCTAACATCTGTCTTCAAAGACTTCCATAGAAACGAGTCTCGAATGAGACACAATGTTTTATCTAGCCCTTGAAGACCCACCGATTGGTGCACTTCTTCCAGCATGCACTTGCGATACTGTGATGGCAACACCAGACGAAGGTACTCAGCATCCAAGGCTGATGGTGCACACGTGCAATACAGAGCACCATTATGCACTGCACAGTCTTCAGGTACCTCTGTGAATATCTCTCGAAATTCTTTGAGTTGGTTGACATATAATTCCTTATAAGGGATATCATACACTTCCAGAGGTATGTATGGGAGAATACTATCTTCTATCTCCGGAATCACATAGTCACCAGTGTCAAATGTTGCGGCTTCCCGAGGTTGTCTCAGACGTAACAACATGTTCACTCTGACATTATGGGAACCCTTGATATACCCAATCTTGCACCCATACTCGGCTATCAGCACAGCCCAATGTTGGACCTTCGTGTTTCTCACCTCTCCCACAAACACACTCTTAAGAGGTGTGTGGTCAGTGAACACGGTAAACTCAGCTCCAAACAAATAGGGCCACAATATCTTCAGGTCATAGACCACAACGTAGACCTCTTTTTCAATGACCGGCCAGTTTAACTGGCTGTCCTTAAGAGTACTGCTTACATATTAAAAAAAATTCTCAGTTCCATGATCACCCTCTTGCACCAGACATGTGCATCGGTATACAAATGGTATGGCTTTTGCAAATTGGGGTACGCCAGCACAGTTCTACTGCACAGCAAGTCGTTCAACTTGTTAAAGGCTAACTGCTGTTCAGTCCCCCCACTCGAACAGTTTATACTTCTTGGTCAGTTCTATCAGTGGCCTTGCTATTTCTGCATAGCCTGGCATGCATGGCCAATACTAGCCAGTTGCGCATAATATCATTCAGACTCTGCCGACATCCTGTGGAGGTGCCATTTCATAAATGACTTCCACCTTCTACTTCTGGGGTGAAATACCATCCGCAGAGATGTGATAACAGAGCAAATCAACTGACTGACTTGTGAAATCGCACTTCTTCTCCTTGAGCTGCAAATTATACTCGCATAACTGCTCCATCACGAGCATCAAGGCATGTCCATGCTCTTCAGGACTTCTAGAAAATACAATAACATCATCGACGAAAACGTGCATGAACTTATTTCCGTATCCACGAAAAACAGAATTCATTGCCCTATGAAAAATTGCTCCACTGTTCCGATAACCAAAAAGCATATGAGTCCATTCAAAAAGACCTTCAAAACAGATGAACACTGTCTTCTCAATGTCTTGGCTGGCCATTGTTATCTGCCAATACCCAGACTTCAATTCCATCATAGAAAACAGGTTAGCGCCTTCTATACTATCGAAATATCCGAAATATTTGGCAATGGATAATTATCTTAGGATACTACCTCATTCAATTTTCAGTAGTCCATGCAGAAATGGGGTGTCCCATCCTTCTTGGGCACAAGGGTTAATTGCTGATGCCCAAGGTGATGACGATGGTTGAATCACACTCGCGTCTAGAATTTCCTTAATCTGATTGTGGACAACATGTGCTTTTAACAATGGCATTCTATTTGGACGTTGTCTAATGGGAGAGTGATCAGTAGGGATCGTACATTCCACCAACAGATTCCTACCCAGTTCCCTGGGACAAGTGGTATCAAAATTATCAGTATAGTCACTAAGAACTTTGTCAATAGCTTTGTAAATGGTCGTCTCCGTGATACTGGCTTCAGCGTAATATCGCTTCTGGCGCCTATAGGGAATATGTAATGGGAAGACCTTACCAAACCATTGCATTTCCCCTTTCCTGTAGGTTATTACCACTCCACCCACGTGCAATGTGTCCACCCCAATTAATCCTGCATGATTCATACCTTTCACGATTATGATGGGTGTCGGCAGAGCACCTCGGAATTTGACCTCTCTCTCTCGCCTAATACCTCAATGGGTGAGCCGTTTACAGCTAAGAGTATCTGGGCTTTCTTTAATGGTCCCGAGCCAAGAATAATTTTCCAAATGGCACTTCTAATCAGTGATGTACTAGTACCAGTTTCCACTAGAATATCGATACTACACTTACAGGTATCAACATTGCGACGATATCGTTATCTAAGCACAGTCAGACCAGGAAGCTCTCAGTTGCATGTTCCCTCCGTTGGTGTTTTCCAGTCATCAGCTGTCTCCGGATAACACATAAGGTCATTAGTCCCTCGCCCCCTGGTATGTCTTGTCAGTGCATCACGGTCCCTCCAGAACTTTCTGTATGCATCTGTGTTAGCGCCGGTCAGTGTGAACCCATCTCTGTCAGAATATTCGTCATGATTTAAGCAGTTTCGATTGTCCCTTCTAACATTTGCTGATCCCATGCTGGTGTGACCTCGTCCACTTCCATACGGGATGTTTCCATACGGGGTGCGGATCTTGCTGGTACATAATACGGGCACTGATTATCAGAATGTCCAGGACTGACCGCATTTCCTGCATTGGTCATTGAATATCGTTCAGTCGTTCTGAGTTAGTTGGCTTCAGCACAGAGAGGCATAGTGTCCCCTTTGACTACAATTAAAGCATGTTACGTTGGGTTGACTGTCTGCACATTTTGACCACTAATATTACCATTGTTTGATTTTGAACTACGACAATTTTGGGAAATATGTCCTGCTTTACCACAATTGTAACACGTTTTGTTCTGATTTCTGTTCTGTTGCTGCTGATTGTTCTGTTGTTGTGGTCGGTTTGGCTTATTCGGGCAATTTCGTTTGACGTGTCTTTCTCCATTGCACACGAAACATCTTATCAGCTCTTTCCTTTGGTTATTGCGCAGTTGCGTTGGGGCTGGTGTATTTTCTGGGATTGACTTCATTAAGTGTTCTTGCATCCCTTTAATCATTGAATAGACATCCTTCATCATTTTGTCCTGTTTCATCTCGAGTTTTGCTAGTCGTTGGTCGGTCATCATTGCTCGTATTTGTCGATCTACTACGTCCACTTTCATGTCTTCTTTATTTCGTGTTGGGGTAAGATGCATGGCATCGAGTAGATTGTCTAAATCGCCTTGCTGTTCGGTGAACGTTATGGCTTCCTCTAATATTTTATTCCCTTTGATGACAACTCGCCATGCTAGAGCAACATTGGAGAGCACTCGCACGTAGGCACATACCATGATTTTTTTTAAATCTTCATGGACGTAGGCGTTCTTGACTAAGGTCCGAAATCTTCTGTTAAAGGTGTTGATTTTTTCGCATTGCTTCTGTTTGACAGTCTCTAGTTCACACTTAATGCGCTCTTCCCCATTCGCAGATACAAAGAATTTTACAATGTATCTATGAAGCTCATCCTACGTGACGGTTGTTCTGTCTTGGTTTGATAGATAGCCCTCAATATCCTTATGTAGTTGCCCCTTGTGGTTCAACTTATGATGTAGGCTGCGTCTCCTGGTTGATTTTGGAGCATTGTATCCATGGCGTAATGACACATTTCCACGTGTACCCTCACCCCTGACAGTATGTGTCCATCACAGGGCTGTATGTGCCATACATGATCACGCAACAATCCACGTCGGATTCGGTCTTCTTCCCCTGCATTGGATACGTTGGAGAATTCCCTCATGCTATTCTGTAAATCAGCAGTCATTACACTAAATACATTCCATAAATTTTCGGCAGTTGATGTAACTCCTCCTTGTGTAACTCCTCCTTGGGCCATTGTTGCTGGTGCCTGGTTTGACTTGGAATTACCTGCGGGCAAGGTCGACTGGGTAATATCTGCGAAAATGGTGGATCAGGTGGCGTATGGCGTGTCCTTTGTCTGTCTCGGAAAGCATATGCGTCCTGAATTATAGTGATGTATGCTTCTATCCCATCTATAATGATTAAAGGTAGTAGATCTGTAAATTAATCTGGGTGATGGTTCCGGGATCTTGGATAGCAGATAGATTCCTGGTGGCGGAAATACTAGGGATCTCTACGGTAACTTTGACGGTGTTGTCAGCTTTGTATTTGGTGTGTGTTGATAACGTGACTTCATCTCAGCAACAGACTAGGTCGCAGAATTCGACGATGGTGTCGGAAATTCATTGACTAGCTTGCTTGCTGTTGTATGATGGTGGTTGTGAACTGTACGTGGACTGAGTGAATGTTTCATGGTTCATTAATCGGTACTCATGGTTTTAGCTGATGATGTCCTTAAAAAATTATACACTTTTCACAATATAATCTAATGGTTCAATCTAAGATTAATCCGGGCAGGCTCGCCAAATGAGAAGTCGGGAACTCGGATTCGGAACTAAAAGTGATGCTAACTTATACTGGTTTAATTATGTAGATTTGTCAGGCTTGTATCTGACTGCAGAAGATTCTCTGGGTTCGGAAAAGATGAAGTATCTTTCTCTAATCACAGATTGAACTTAACACTTATCAACCATTCAACGAATATACTTTTATTATTCACTAATATAACTGAATTAAGCAAATAAGTCGTATTGCAGTCTGTAAATCGAACTAAACTTTATCTATGCAAAGTTGGTTCCCAATTGATAACTGATAAACACAAGAATTACAGAGACTAACTAATTTTAAATACTGAAACCTACGTTTACAAAGATGTACACTGACTTCAGGATCATCGGATGATGGAGTGAACTCGACACTGTCAGCAGTGCCTTATATATTGTAAAATGACGTTCATAACCATCGTCACACAACAGGAGCAAAAGAGGTAGTTCGGATTCGAATTGGTCAAGCCTCATTGCTCACCCAATAGAATCCCCACAAATTCCCTTGAAGATGCGTGCGTTCGACTACTTCTAACTAGTTCTCACTGGAACCGTTCTGAAGGATATATCACAACATCTTGTTGATATTGCACTATATTGACGTCAGAATGTTGTGATTCCAAACATAGTTTCATGTTATTGTTCAGCTTGACAACTCGGCCACGGACCGCTATCTGAATCCCTAGGATCCACTCATACATGGTTTGTCTATTTAGGCTTTGGCAATATGACGGTCACAGCACCACGGAACCTTATCATTCAGTGATCTCTGACCTAGCACGTACCGCTGATCTGGTCACGGGAAAATCAGTAGCCTACGCAGCACATGAGTCAGCAGCACCTGACAAAGGTCGATCGTACTAGCAAGCCAGTCATTTAACCACTGCCTCTGTTCAAAATATTTCCAGTCATAAAGTTATCAAAATAATCATTTCCCACTGTATATTGCCGAGCATTGACTACTTAAATAGCTACGATTGTTCTTATATCAGTCCTGTATTGAAATAGTCAAACCTCAGTCGCATTTTGTATATACCCGCCAATATGCGTAGCATCAAACTTCATTCAGTAATAACAAAACGAGTATTTCAAACAGGCCTAACTAACCATGCTTGGATTTCGGATAAATTCTATAACACGATCATGAAATGCGTTTGACCTTTAGAAATACAATAGTTTGCAGTCGTTGTTACGAACTAACAAATAGTTTGCGTTTGTCGTTACGAAGGTTTGTATTTGTTGTTACGGATTGTATTAAAAATAGTTTGCATTTGTTGCTGTCCAAAGATGAATAACTCTTTCATTCATTTAATTCCATTCACGCTGCATTTATTAACAATGACACTTGCTGTCTTCACCCGCGCCATTGCTAAATTAAATGTTCATTCTTCCTTCTACTATCTATCATTCCTTTTTGTCTGTTCGTCTGTCCTTTATTCATAGCTTCACTATATTCCAGTACACAGTGTAAAATAAGTTACCACATCACGCGCTCCTGACTAGGTCATCCTGCTCATATATCTATATACATGATATTTGTTAGATAAATAAAACCAAGTGCGTACATGTTTAAACGCACACATACACACGTACACACGCACACATATTACATAAATGTGTTCTCATAAACGCTGTACATAAATCACGATGACGCTGTCGTGACGTAGAGGATATTTATAAGTTGGATGAATCTATCAAAAAGACTACTAAAAAGACTAACAGAAGATTTGGGCTTCAGGCCCGCCAGGTCAAGAGGTCATATGCAAATAATGCTTAAAACCGGTACCGACAATCTTGAGGCTAGCTACTTCCTCAAAATCCCCAGATCCGAATCCGGATATCTACAATATGAATGGCTGAGCAATCCATCATCACATCCGAGTCACACAGCCTTTGCTCCATTCCAATGAACCTTTCCAGTTTTACCCATGCCCCCGCCCACCTATGGCTAAGCTCCACCCACACGTCGCCGTGTTGGGATTGATCGATCCACGAATGTCTTAGCTATCTATTTCCTGAAAACTATATATGTAAACTGTTGAATGTTTCGTAACTAATTTGACTTAGTGCTGTTGCTGCCTATGGCAACAACTGTGCCCGGTCAAATTAGCTTCAAAATATTCAACACACTATTTATTACATAGTAGACATACAATTCGTACAGCAACGCATGCTCCGTCTTCAACTATGCGTTGGTGACGAACTTGTCTACATCATTCATGGCGTCATAATGACGTAATTCATTATGATGTAATGAACACGTCACGTGGTTGATTATGACGCCATATGATGGATGGATAAAGTGTAAAGGCCCATTACACTGTGGATGCGGTGTTCTAATGGAGGTCAAAATGTAATGCTGCCACCACAATCTCCTATGTTATCCTCTTACGGTACTACTGCTGGGTTTCAACGTGTACGCGTGTGGGGCGTAAAGGGATCCATTTCTATCAATGATCACTTCTCATTTCTAGTTAGGCTTCGCCGACTTTCTATGTGTGTTGGAACCGATTTGAAACTTTTAAACCCGAATTCCCAAGTTATGAATATTTTGAAACTAATTTGGCTGGATGATGATGCCGTCCTATCGCCCGTTTTAATGTAAACGTACAATGGTAATGGCTCGCCGGTTAAGTATACATGAGAGAAACCAACCAAAACAAAAGCCTGCAACAATGCTGTCATGGTCTATCTACCAGAGTGGTTCAGTGTCGAACCACCAGGCACAAATGGCTTCACCATCTTGACGCCCTGGGTGATGAGCTATACAAAATCAAATTAACGTTCTACGTTTCTGAGATACCGTGTTTCCATGTCTTAGTAAGCAATCGAACGTGCTGACCCGAGACAGATGCAGCATTCTGCAGAACCGTCGCTGGTGAAATGCTAATATGTAATCGAATAATAGAGGTTGTTAATAATGTTGCCGTTGCCGTCAATCTCTCATTCTAGTTCCACATTTGTTATGCATTATACATTAACCATTTAATGACTAAAGAAAATCAAAATATGTGCTTATTCAATGTTCATTTACAGGTCAAGAGAATACTATTTTTGACAATTTACCACTGGAATGGCAGGCACGGGCTACGAGCCAGTCATTCCAGTGGTCAATTTTCCAAATTGAATTTTTTGGGACAGCAAATAAGCACTCCTTAAAGATTACTGAAGAGGCTTGTTTAGGCCGGCTTTGTCAAGAAAGGGTTACCTTAGCATAGTTATATTCTACATCACCACTAATGCACATGCATCCGGTTTCCTTTTATCCTTAAAAAATATCATCATTGATTTTCACATCTACTTAGTTTTGAGAAATGCATTGCGTCTTTAAAGCTGGTTGCCTAACACATTCCATCTTTGGCATCAATCTCACGTAATTACGTACAGTTTCGAACAGTTTGAATTAATCGATGTGGCCAGGTAACATGTCGTTATTAACCGCAAACCTGTCAGAAATGCACATCACACACATCACGGAAAGTGGTTATCAAAGGCAAACGTGTCCTCGTAGCGGCTATTTGTAAAAGGGGATTTATTGTTGTGCTAATCGTATGGACGTTTTTTAAAAGATATTATACATCTGAAATCGATTTTGAAATGCATCCTCATTCATGTCCTAACACGCAGGTGGACTTAACAGGCATACTTGAATTTATATTCAGAGACAAAATTGAAAACCCCATAGAACAAACTCCTTGCGCTCTCATATCACGGTCTGCCTGGCTGGAAGCATGATCTCGGGTATTAGGCCTACTCTCTATTTAACAAGTGCATTAGGGTAAATGGCCCCAGCGTTACTGCCCTGATCACACAGTAGTATGAGGTATAACGTATACAGTTCTACAAAAAGAAATATGCAATGCGTTAAATGTGCCTAAGCATTACGAAATTTCAGCTTTGAAATTTCGAATTCTTGCAATAATAGCACCGCCCTGCACTCGTATAAGGAGTAGCGACATCAAGATCGCATCCCCCGTATATTTTTATTTTGTGATAATAAACTATTATGTCTATTGGATATAGGCTACTAAAACACCTTTCGTCAGAACTAGCTCCGTTAGTTCCAGGAACTGAATTAATAAGGAAATGAAACATACTGCTCTGAGTAGGCCTACATTCTCTCAATAACGATCGATTTGACGAACATGGCTTAGCTAATATTTAGAACCTACCTACAACGGAATATAAGGGACATTTTGACGTCTCAACCCGTTAAGAGATTATAGCGCAGCAGGTGTTAACGCCAGAACTCGGAGATTAGCTTTGTCCAATATGGAGGTCTTAACGCTTTACGATAGCTTTGACATGAATAATTGTTCGTGAGAAAGATACTGAGCGCGTATCCTTTAACAGTTGAACGCGCTATCTACCATCTAGTCTGACACGCTTCGGCCATCAAATACCAGCGGCCATGTCGATGCAGTGGCAGTTAGCATGATGAAGTGTCACTGATTTAGTCACATTACGCCTGCGACAATATGCTGAAGTAAACGGAGTGCACTAGAGTTAACGCTTTGCACCCGAAACACCACATGCGATGCATCGTCAGCAATGTAAGATATATTATGTTGAATATGTCGAATCTAATTTGGCCATACGCTGTTGCTGCCCAAACGTTTCCTATTAAATTTGTTTCAAAATATCCAACCCCTTGCGTGTATGGTTGTCTGGGCAATGAGATAGAGGGATACTAGAGTACAAACGGATAACGATATTGATCGCCGTAGAACATTGGTGACTCATTTTACATTGTTTATGGAGCATGAACAAAGTTGGTTACTCTCTACTAACTAGACCACTGTCAGTAGAGGAGAGCGGGAGCCCATATAGAGGATGTCGTTGATGTTACCATAAACTGTTATGTTTCAATACCATAACAAGTGGCTTTATGTTGAGATGATGAACACACAAATCTTATAATTACTATCTAATTACTAGGCGGGCTATGTTCATTGATTATGAGAGCAAAGGTATGTTTCACTTATTTTGAAAGTAAAAAAGATTTGTTGTACTGCTCGCAGCAATTTTAGCTTATTCACTACACGTGATGTGTATCTTCAATGAATGTTATAATATCTAGCAACAGCATTCTGACTTTAGTATACTGTTTGATAACCAATAGAGGAATCAATTCCTAGTTATGCACCCATATCCATTATCACTATGTCCTGCTCATTTCTAACAATGACCGGCCCATTTTTAGCTGTTTCCATGTCCATGCCCAGTTATGTGCCGTCCATTCCTATGTGTGCCCCGTCCATTTCTGGCAATGCCCCGTCCATTTCTAGCTATGCCCCGTTCATAGCTAGCTATTTCTAGCTATGCCCATTCGATATCTAGTTAGGCCTCGTCCATTCCTAATTATGCCTTATCCATTTCTAGCCATGTCCCGTCAATTTTCAGCAGTGTCCCGCCAATTTCTAGAAATGTCCCTCCATTTCTAGCTATAGCCCGTCCATTTCTAGCTATGTCCCATCCATTTCTATCGATGCCCCGTCAGTGGCTACCTAGGCCCGGTCATTTTCTAGCTAACTTCCACCACGCTTTGCCCGAAACCTGAATTCCAAGAATCCCAATGTCAAGGTAACTATAACGGGAAGAAGTTGAATCTTTTGAAACTAATTTGAAGTTGCTGCCTATGTCAAAGACATACAATTCGTACGCTCCCTGTCTATCAATTTCCAGAAAACTATACTGGTAAACTGTTGTATAGTTTGAAACTAATTTGCCGGCGTGATGTTGCATCCTATGGCAGCACGAGCGCTTAGACAAATTAGTTTCAAAATATTCGAGAGAATGTTTATTAAATGGTTAAGACATACAATTCGTACACCACCGCTTAGCCCGTTATCAATTATGCGTCCGCGACGTACTTATCTACGTCATTCATGACGTCATTGAGTATAACGTCATCCTACACGTCACGTAGTTGATTAAGAAGTCACATGACGGATGGATACTCTGGAAAGGTCCATTGAATCACAATATAAATACATTTATAACATATCACGCAAACCTCCGCACGCGTAGATCATGTATTATGACAACGTGAAGACTAGAGGCTGGCTGCGTCAAATTTGCCAAATTGTGCGCTTTCTGTAAGAGTATTTATTGATCACAGGCGTTTGTACTGAATACAGCACAGATTGCCAATGGATTACTTATTATCTTGGACCAACCTCGACGCTAAATTCTGTGTCAATTGCTTATCCGCTTGGCATAGTCAAGAATCAAATCGGATTACCATCACTTATTTCATAAAACCGTCTTCGGAGGAGCACGGATACTCAATAGTCACTCTCGTGGTTACATTTATGGTTTGACAAACAAGTTGCTGAAAGACTGTTGGCCACTTAGCGGGTCACAACCAGGAGTGGATAGGATGTGTGCTGATTAACTGCCTCAATGATATTTCTGCATATGGCACAACATTTGTTCAAAGGGTTAATTAATTCACGTCAATCGACTGGTGGTCAAGAGATGCCATGTTACCAAGACAAAACGTTGTAATTAGTTGCCGTTCAGTGGGCCCCAGCAAAGATAATGTTGTATTTTACTGTACATAAATTAGCAATTTTCCACACACTGTGTTCCAATAGATATATTGATTGTCACTGGTTGCAAGCGTGACTGTGGCATTACGGACTCGCGGGGGGGGGGGGGGGGGGGGGGCGGGTTAAGTATTCCAAGTAGAATGGAATATATGATCTATCTGTCACAGAGGAACGAGCATACGTCTGCGCAGTATGCTTATCTACTTCAAAGGCAATGCCAGCAAGTCTGACAGACATTTGTAGGCAGATTGAATAACTGTCATTAATCGTATTAGACAGACGTCGAGGCACAGATATGTATTCACAGTTTGATGCCTAATGACACATTTAGCGCCGCGTTAACACGATTCTTATATCTGTGTTACTTATGACGGCTTAGCACACGCACACGCACACGCACACGCACACGCACACGCACACGCACACGCACACGCACACGCACACGCACACGCACACATACACACGCACGCACGCACGCACGCACGCACGCACGCACGCACGCACGCACGCACGCACGCACGCACGCACGCACGCACGCACGCACGCACGCACGCACGCACGCACGCACGCACGCACGCACGCACGCACGCACGCACGCACGCACGCACGCACGCACGCACGCACGCACGCACGCACGCACGCACGCACGCACGCACGCACGCACGCACGCACGCACGCACGCACGCACGCACGCACGCACGCACGCACGCACGCACACAAGCACGCACGCACGCACGCACGCATGCACGTATGCACACGCACGCATGCACGTATGCACACGCACGCACGCACGCACGCACACACGCACACGCGCGCACAACCACTCTTAGTTTCCACACGGTTGTTTATAGGTAATGGAGGAATCCAGTTTTAGCAATTCCCCACCCATCTCTAGCTAAGCACCACCGATCTCTAGCTAAGCTCCACCCATCTCTGGCTAAGTTCCACCCTTCTCTAGCTAAGCTCCACCCGTGTTCGGATCGAGCGACCCTGCACTCGCTGAATCGCAATTTCCAGAAAACCGTACCAGTAAGCTGGTGAATATTTCGAAACTAATTTGTCGCATATGGCAGCAGCAGCCCCCAGTCAAATTAGTTTCAAAATAGTCAGCAGCATGTTTATTAAGTAGTCAAGACATGTAATTCGTACAACAACGCCTAGTCCGTCATCACTTAAATGCGTTCGTGATAAAGCTAGCTACGTCAGTCATGGCATAGTTGATTATGACGTGATCTTACACGCTATGTAGTTGATTATGTCGTCATATGATTGGCTGACAAACTGGAATCCTCAATTATGTGATATTGTGGAATTGTGATTAATGAATTATTCACACACCTTGAGACTGATCCACTCCACGTCCGGTCTCTCACTGTTATAGTCCGAGTCTGCTCTGACTCAACCAACCCTTCTGACAGATATTTGAACAGACTTACGGGGCGGGGAGAACAACCCCCCCCCCCACACTACCCCACCCGTGAGTCTGTCCAAATATCTGGCACAGAGGTGGCTTGAGTCAGAGCAGACTCTGACTAACACTGTTGGTGCTTATCACGTAAGGCAGGATTCGGACCGCCTGATTCTTGGTGTACAATGCTAGCTTGTTACCCGAGGACAATGGGCGAAGGTGGCTGATATGCTGTCATTAGATGACTGCATAATCAGCATTCATCATGTGTACAGTATGTGCCAAGGCATCCTTAGCCTGAACAAAATCACGCAGAGACCATAATTCTATCCAGATATGTTACAAATTGTATGTAGGTAATATTGTAGGATTACAGAATTGTGAATAATTAATTATTCACATACCATTAGACGCATCCACTCCGCGCCTGATATCAGACTTTCGGTGCTCATCAGAACGAGACAGTATTAGAAACCGAGACCCTTCATGTACGAGTCCATGTCGTTACGAGAATACCACTTGTTTCACATGGCGCATAGGTGGATGATCGAACGTCTGGACCTTTCCAGAGAAATTACGTCATATGACGTCATAATCAACTAAACGGCGTGTAGGATGACGCCCTATACGGCCCGTCTTTAACTCTTAATAGTCCGACACGTACAAATTGTATGTTTCTACTATTTAATAAACATGCTGTTGAATATTTTGAAACTAATTTGACTAGGCGCTGTTGCTGCCATAAGCATCAACAGCACCCAGTCAAATTAGTTTCAAAATATTCAACAGCTTACCAGTATACTTTTCTGGAAATTGATAGTCATGGAGTTCAGAGATCGATTGGTCCCAACACGAGCGAGGTGTGGGCGGGGTTAAGCCAGAGATGGGCGGGGCATAGCTAAAATGGAAAGGTCCATTAGACAACTGTCGAACACGCGTTGATTATGTGTCTAGGATGTGCCAAGGCAACTTTACGACACTTTACGACACTTTACGATGAGGCCGGAAGTGTATCTAGTCCTGAATGTCAAATGCATATTATAAGTAATTGTGTTGTATTATGGAACTGCAATTAATGAATTATTTATAAACCATACCATGGGACTCATTCACTGCACGAGCAGTTTCGCACTTGTGGTTCCCGTCACGTAGATGCCGGATTCAAACCGATAGTGATCACGACTTTCCATACACCACTTGTACCGCGTAGCCAAGAGGACAATTAACATTCCTAACGATGTTTGTTCTTTGAAACTGACGCCCGAACTATCATGAGTGATGATCTTGAGACATACAGGTCCCAAAAACCTACTCAAAAAGGTTAAATAATAAGAAATCAGTTTCAGCAAGGACAAGAAATTTATGCTCAGCTCCAGCTCCATGGGAATAGTCACTGCGATAATAGATAATCGCACACATTGAGCAACACATCCATACAAGTTTCGCTTTTCGTCTAACATCGGTTGGAGTAGAATCCCTGATAATGCAGCTTACTGGGCCGATGCTGCGCCGATACCGGGTATGGCATGGTATCGGCCCAGCATCGACCCAGCAAGCTGCGATATCACGGATTGAGGCAGTTAACCAACCCAATCGGCCATAGCGACATGTCTCCCGACTCTCTACATCTTCTTCAACGAGTTTATGGCATGTCACACCGTGTGTCCTCTAGTCAAACTGACATTTCGTCTTTTACTATACTCATTACTCTCGTACAAGACCATTCGGAACATGCCGTCCCCTGAGTTTGACAGTCTTATTTCACTGACCAGTTCACGTTTTCTGGTCAAATTCTGTTTGCACGTACTAAAATTTAAAGCCTGCCTCTAAATTCAGATTCATATATTTGGAACACTTCAGATTAGATCAACCCAGTTTCTATTCTTATCTCAACACATCCGATTACTAGGACCTCTTACCTTTATACCATACGTAAAATAACCTACTCCAAGCACCAGCTTAATATCCGAAGGAATACAACGTAGACAGGTAGGCACTTGTACCTCGGGATCCTGGTCTGCTAGTCTAATCTTCTCCTGGAGCTGGGTTGAGACATAATCTGGAGATGAGTTTCCAATTTTAATGTCCTTAGAAACGTCAGGTTGTCAACGTTGCACATATTAACGTATTTGTCTGACGTACATACTCTCGACACTGGACTGCAGAAACCCGGCGATTTGCAATATCGGACGTAACATTATTATGTGCGGGGTCGCGCATTTCTTTCACCATTGGGACCAGAATGGCCTACTTCGAAAACTCATTTACAACCTAATAACTATTATATTGGAAATTGCGAACCGTCTCTGACTATGAGCCATTGCTGCCTATGGTAGCAACGCGTATTTGCCAAATTGAGCTTCGAAATAAGAAAATGTTTACATGCATAGTTACCTTGAATTTGAGATTCAGAGAATTAAGGGTGCAAAATGTGACCCCATCACGGTGCACTAATGTAGAGAGTAGCAAGCGGCGATGTGGCATGCACTATTCAGAAAGCAGTTTTGCAAATTACTGTATCTAATTTATTTCTAAGTTATGGAAACAATATCTGAATAGTCTTTTCAGAGTTCCTCCTTCCCATATTTATTCTATTAGTAAGTAGCTGCCATAAAACGGCTGCCTACTACACATATGATAATATAACCTTCCCACTATATACAAAGTGATAGGAATCCCACCTCTATCTATGTATCCTTCCGATGTGCCCGTCCGCTCTTGTTTCTTATTATCTATCAGTCTTTGCTTAAATTTAAGCGTATGATTCCGATTCTTACTTTTACGGTGACATTGACCTCGTTGCAATGACGTGTGCCACATTTTCCTTCCAACTGTATTTTCCGGTCACGATGTCTCACGATGATTTCTCACCAGCATGTATTTACTTTCATTCTATTATAGGAATCATTCACAAGCATCTCTCACGTATGTTCGTATTTTAATCAACTCTTTCAGTTCTCATTCATAGTTCTGTTTGCCGAATCCATCTACCCTATAGAAATACATTTTCTTTTCTGCTGCGAAAAATACACGACAGAAAGAACACAATTTATACCTGATTACTATGTAAGGCAGAACACAACAGAGAAAACGCAAGGCCTGTTTGCGATCTGTAACACACCAATACCGAATAGGTTATGAGAATATCTGCGGCTCTCAAAGAAAAAAGAAAGCCCTGCTCAACAACAACAGCAACAAGAAGAAGAAGAAGAAGAAGAAGAAGAAGAAGAAGAAGAAGACGAAGAAGATGAAGATGAGGAAGAAGAAGGAGAAGAAGAAGAAGAAGAAGCACAACAACAACAACAAGAACAACAACAACAACAGCAACAACAACAACAACAACAATAATAACAACAACAACAACAACAACAACATTGACAACGGCAACTACGACAATGAAAACTACGACATTAGGAGAACCTTGGACACACACCTCTCTACTACGCCCAATGCAACAACCACGGCTCCAGCACCAATATGCTACCATTATCACCACAACAACCACCACCACCACAACAACAACGATGACAGCGACAATGCAACCGACAACGACAAAGAAAGTGATATAAAAAACAAGATATTTCAAAGACGCAACGGCAGGAGCTAATCACGAAATAATCTCGATAATAATAATAACAATAATAATAATAATAATAATAATAATAATAATAATAATAATAATAATAATAATAATAATAATATTAATAGTAATAATAATAATAATAATAGTAATAATAATAATAATAATAATAATAATAATAATAGTGATAACGATAATGGTGATGGTAATGATATTAATAATAATAATAATAATAATAATAATAATAATAATAATAATAATAATAATAATAATAATACTAATACTAATAATAATTGTTTTTATTATTGTTATTATTATTATGAGGACCTTGGAAATAGTGATTATAATGATGATAATTGTGTTAATAATAATAATAATAATAATAATAATAATAATAATAATAATAATAATAACAATAATAATAATAATAATAATAATAATAATAATAATAATAATAGTAATAATAATAATAATAATAATAATAATAATAGTAATAATAATAATAATAATAATAATAATAATAATAATAATACTAATAATAATAATAATAATATTAATAATAATAATAATAATAATAATAATAATAATAATAATAATAATAATAATAACTACCTCCATAGTATAAATATATATAATAATAATGTCTTCCCCATATGCTGTGTAAATGGCCTGGGTAAATAAAGAAAACTGAAACTGAAAGTGATGGATGTGAATATTATTCGGAAGCTTTCCTGATAGAAAGGCGAGTATCTGTCCGTTTATATCTTGAGGTAAACTCCAGGCAAGTGGAGTCATCCCTCACCCCCTTGGACATGGATTAGTCCGCTTCTGCTCACACCTTTATTTAAAGAATAACATTTAATTATTAATTTGGAATCCTATTTTCTGGACCACACATGGTATGTAATGGATGAAACAGAATCAAATCGTCTGGATCAGAAATTTCAGATGGGAAACGGAACTGAAGGAACTGATCCGGCAATGGACCTTTCCAATTTATCTATCAATCAGATGACGTCAAAATCAACTACGCAACGTATAGGATCTCGTCATAATCAATTAAGGCATGAATGGCTTGATTTAGTCTGTCTTAAACGCGTAATAGTCTGGCACGTAATATGAATAGCGCCCAGCCAAATTAGTTTCAAAATATTCAAGGAGTTCGGGGATCGATCGATCCCAATACGAGCTACGTGTGAGTGGGGCTTATCTAGAGACGGCCGGACCGCAGCTAAAACTGGAAATGTCTATTGTTCAAACGAACCGAAATCGGAAGATTATTAATAACGCCTCTCAATACTTTTATGATACTACTGAAAATACAATACTTTAAAACTAAAATGCATTTTCGCTAAAGTACGAATGATAGTCTGTTCGCAGGAGGAGAACCACGCAAACTAGAGGCAGCTTTGAAGTAAGGATTTCCTAAAACGGGAGGGGGGCGCGCTTGAGAAAAAGTGACACCTCCACGCCCATCTCCTCCGTAAGAACCAGATTTGTTGGGAAACTAAGCCATCAAGGATTGCGGGATGATATCCGCATACAGGTGCAATTCTGATTATGTCTAGCCTTCTTCAAATTAGAAACTGTGCTAGACATCCTCAGACGACACGATCTTCCGAGGAGCTTCCCATAACTACGTGGAAGGTACGTGGTCTGACTGCAACATCAAAGAGGTAAACCTTATGTAAAAACTGTGGACACTATAACATCGATATTACATGTATTCAAGAGACTAAAGTAGCTATCCACACAGAGCAGCAACGGCAGACAGACTATACGCTACTACTAATGGAATAAACACAGGAAACACACCGGGGTTTAGGCTTTGTAATCTGACCAAGGTTCTTGTAACATGCCATTAGTTTTGCATACGTCAGTGATCGCGTTGCATTCATCGACCTGGCTCTCCAACCACTAAGTACCGCATAGTCAACACATATGGCCCAGCTACTGAAAATGCCAAAGAGAATCCTCCAATATTAGATTCTTTCTACGCAGAACTGAGCTCTGCCAGTACAATCCCAACCAGATGGCCACTGGGCAGCCCGAGCTCTGGAAGTTACTGACTACACACCACCACTCAATGCACAGAATTCTGAAAGACACATTATCGGGACTGACCAGGGAGAAAATGAAGCAATTCGAGATTGGTTCAAAGATCAGTTCAATGGCCACGATAATGTGCCCTTGCATCCGTTCTCAGGAGTTCCCAGGACATTACCAACACAAATTAAAACAGAAGAAGTTGAGAAGGCACTCATAGCCATGGAAAATGGACGTGCATTCGGACAGATTGCATGAGCAATGTACTATTCAAATACGCAAGTGATATTATCTCAAAACCGATCATACCCCTAATCAATTCCGATTTTATGGACCACCTTCACATCGTGTACCTAGTCACCTTATCGCACTAGTCAAGCCCATGAAGCCACATGGCATCCAGCCAAGTTGCAGTCCATTGTGCTCCTCAACAGCATACGGAAAATCCTATCCAATGTTACTCTATGCCACATCCGAGACAAGCTCGATGACTTCACTGGATCATGTCAAATGGCCTTAAACGTGGCTTTAAACGGGAACGAAGCTGCACATACATTGGATGGGCTCAACGTATGCTTGTGTCAGTAGTCATGCCCAGACACTGGGATTTCGACATCAATTCAACGCTCAGAGATTCTAGATGTACTACAATTGAAATGAAGATGAATTACGACTAGTCAGACTATTACTTATATATACCAAGCTGAGAGTATGAGTCAAGTCAGTGAAGTCTGCGGAGTTTGAGACATCAATCAGCTCTCCATGGGGAGATGGCTTATCCCCTGTGACTATCACCTGTAACCTTGCTGCTGCATTGAAATCTCTGTGGGAAAATTCCAAAAGCCCAACCGCCTGTAGCCCCCCCCCCTCCCCGTCCCCGTGTACATACATGGTATGCCACTAGAGATGGAATATGCCGACAATGTGGACTTCATATAGACGAGGAAAGAAACCCTTTACCGAACCTCTCACAATAGCTGGAAACAAGTAAAAGATTGAAAATCTTTGTATGAATGAATCTAAAACAGTGTTCACCCACATATGCCTATCTGCAAAGAATGAAAGTAAAGAAAATGACAATCTACTTCGCGGCAGAGAACAATGGAGGAAAAGTAAAATCCTAGGCTCACTGCTTTGCAGTACTGCTGACATTGTTGCATGCTTCGTCATGGGGAGCATAGATTTCCAGTCCTTCTGGAAGCTATGTATTTGTAGATCAAAGATGTCCTTGACAAAAAGTCTAGGTTTATACAATGCAACCTGCGTATCCTTGATGATGTATAGCTGTAAAAACTGGGTAGCTCCAAAGCCAGCTCTAGACAAACGTGATGTCTGCCACCGCAAAGACCTATGCACAATCACTGGACACGGATAGCCAGATAGCCTCATTTTAAATAATGATCTATATTAGATGTGTAATACATCGCCGCTGACAGCAAAGGTCGCTCAGCAAAGCCGTTTGACCATGTGCTAATGATGGCATGGGATACACATTCGAAGCTGTCTTCTTGCAAAAATGTATGTGCAAGTTTTAACAAAGTAATTTGTTTCCTGCGATATATATAGAGCGTGACGAGAGTGACGTGTCGGCACCATCTGTTTTGTATCTTGCTAAAAATACCTTATCTATCCTTATTTATAAAGAAGATACCCCTGTAAGGAAGAATTCCTAGCATGGTTAACTAGTTTAATAAAAACTAATGGCTTAAGTGGGCCAATAAATTGGCTTTGCGAGAGGAAAGTTCCTTTGCGCTGGCCTCCATCACAGGAAAATGCCGACCACACCGAAGCACAGGAGGAGAAACGGTCACGACTACGGTCCTTACCTAGAACATGGTTAAAAGGGCGTTGAATTATATGTGTATTGTTATTTATGTAACGGGATGCATGTTGGTTTATGTGGAGGCAGTGCGCCAACTACAACAGAATCTGGCGCAGTCGCCTCGATACTAGTCACTGGTTTAGTTGGCGCCACATTATTTTGCCGGTCCTTTGAGAGGACCTAGGTTAACAGTTAGTTATTGAGCCCAGAAATATACGTCTTTATGCCTACTTATCTTTGATAACGGGTTGGTTTTATGATGGATGAGCTCAGGTATCCATCTCGGAATTTACCTATTGAGCTCCTCCCTCAGGTTAATGGCGTGCACATATTGTCCGGCCGACAAGTCCGAAGCCGATGAGCGACTTCTAAGCACGTGTCAGCACAACCACAAATAACAAGACAAGGGCAAGACAACAACACAAAAGCATTGAATAAGCACTGTATCTATTTATGGCGGGCTGAAGAAGCAGATGGCAGACTATGGTGGCCTTGCAGGAATACGTCTAGAGCATATTCGCTTCTCCCAGTCACCACAGAGTTAGTCTGAGATCCACGTCATTTGCCGGCGCTGATCATATCAAGAACGCACCATCTAAGACTTGTTCCCTCAAGAGCTAACGTGTACCTGCTTTAGTGTTATATAATTGCCCTGCAGTTCACTGCTAGGCCATTCCTACTAAAATTAATGTTTGCGCAGTGAATCTTACGTTGGCTTAAAGGCTGTCCTAGAGGTACCAGTGAGGGTACCGGGGAAGTGAGTGAGACATGGCCGTTTCGATTCTAACCATCGAGAATCCTCTGCAATTTCTCAGGTCGGCTCTAACCAAACCGGTGGAGAGAATTTCCAAACACGTAGTTGGGCAGAATGTCAGAGAGTCGTAGAAAGAGACAGCTGATCTAGAAGCAACGTAGAAGGCTGTAAAGCCAGTGGCCAATTATGGAAACACGGCTTGCTATGTAACTTCAGCAGAGCTGGGAACGAGGCTTTACAATAGACAACACTCGTTGATTCGAGCAGTTGCCCCTAACTACTTATATCCTAACAAAATATCTGAGCTAATACTAGTTAGGAATCTAATGATGCAGGCACGAGAGACGACTCTAGTGAAAAGATGTTTTTGTACCTAGAGAAATAGGTGACGCATTTGTTGAAGCAGCATAAGTTTAAGTGTTGCACAGTTTAAAATATATAACGATTTAACTTAAATGAAAAATAAACAGTGTTTAACTTAATAAATGTTTAACGCCGCTCGCTGTATTACAATTGTATACAGTTCAATGAGGTCTAGCTGACCTAATGCGCCTACTTGTTATCAGCGCTTAAAGAAATGAAATAACTATGTTACAATAAAAAGTGTGCCTATTAGTCGTCGGTGCCGTATTAGAAAAAACAGAATTGTTGGTGCATGTTAGTCATCAGCGCTATATGTGGTTATGGCACAGTGGTTGTTGGCACCTGTTAGTCATCAGCGCAATATCCGGTTACGGCACAGTAGTTGTTGGCGCCTCCTTGTCATTGGCGTAATATAATATCACAGAAAGTTATAATACAGTCGAATTTGCTGTAGAGGATGAAGCACGCAGAACCTTTGGTGCGGAGGAAGTTGCTTCTATTGATGAAGAGACTGGTTTTATACTGGTCACGGCACAAGACGATGAGCACCGCATAGTTCAGTAGCGCCGTTGGAAGCAATGTTCGCAGTAAGATCAGTAGCTAAACATGGAATAGGGCACTGGATACGTGCACGTTTCTAGCTCCCACCTTTTCGCGTGGTACGTAAGGTTTGGCGAGATATTAGAGCTGACTAACCGTTTCACATGCTGATTTGGATGGTATTGACTAAAAGAATGGTGTCACTAGAAGGTCCCGCCGATCTTCTTAGGAACGGTCACCATAGATATTGGCGGCGTCGTTGTTCCTCACAAGTTGGCTTGGGTTGATCTGATTTTAAGTTCTTTTATTGACTCACGAAGAGGGGTAACAGAAATTAGTCGGAGCAATGTGGAGTAAGGCTTATGTTCATGGTTTCAGATGCTGGTTATTAATATGCTGGTGTAGATTGCTTACAACGAGCTCTGCATAGTAAGGCAATGTCTTCCGCACCGGGCAGCCACCCCATGCTGACTGAGGAATACGAAGTTATTGTTTTGATTGGCGTCTATCGAGTTCCTGGGTCCAGGTCCCATTCACGCCATTCTAGGCTGGTTTTTATTTTAGTCTATTCTTGGTAACTTCCCAGGTTTTAGACTGATACCGATTTATACCCCTAGGTGGAGAGAGGCAACGAGGAGTGAAGGAGATTGCCTATGTTTCCAGCGACCGCCAATTGACCGAACAGAGACGTGATCCTGGGGTCGACGGTTTCACAGCTCTGCTAGTTACTGCCAGAGCTACCGCCTTCACGGTACTGAGGAATACTGCTGGTGCGACGCCGTATATTCTCTATGGTAACCAATCAACAGTCACCATTGCAGAGCAAAACCAATCATCACGCATCTCGTGGAGGGGATAGCATGAGGAGAACACCTGTTTGTGACGTCACACTGCGAGCACACACAAGTACACACACACACACACACCCGTGTGCCACACGCGCGCACACGTGCACACACGCGCACTCACACGCACACACACGCGCACATGCGCGCACATGCACGCACACGCGCACACACGCGCACGCACGCACGTACGCACTAGGTTTGATACCATGGACCGAGCGATATCACAAAACTGGATCGCACGCTGTAGGATGAACGCTAGATGAGAATTATAGACATCCAAGGTTGGCACGTAGCCGAGAGGATATATTGGCGTGTGAGACGCACGTTTATAAGGGTTAGGCACATAGGCTTGCAAAGAGGTTGCGGTGACATACTTTTTAATTTTTGGCCCAGGTTTCTTAAGTCCGGGCTCTTTTTATTTTTTTTATGAGGTGCATACTTTATCCTGTATAAGGCATGTAATTTTATGGATAAACAATAGTTCGCGAGTACGCCTTCTTTCAGAAGTGGGTAATTATTCCCTGCGCCAAAGACGTCCAGGCTCCAACGTACCTAATTAAAAGTGTAACTCTCGCCGTCCTGTTAATATCTGTCTTTCTTAAGGAAGACTCTTAAAATAATAATAATACTAACATATATATATATATATATATATATATATATATATATATATATATATATATATATATATATATATATATATATATATATATATATATATATATATATATATATATATATATGTATATATATATATATATATATATATACACACATTATATAATACTATCAAAGATCTCAGCAGTCCCAGCCAATTCGCTAGGATGGTACAGATGTATAGATATATTTTACATCGTAACTTCTTTAGGAGTTATGTAGAATGGCTACTCGCCATCCTGTGGTGGGGTACAATTATGTAAATTAATAATAAGAAAAGAATATAATAATATAAAACCTATCCGATTAAAACTAACAGTTACTTAGATTAATTTCAGTCCAGTGCCGCGCTAATTTATAACTCATGAAGGTGGTTAGTAAATGTTCAAGTACGTCTGGGTCTACTGGTCATTAAACATCACAATAGGAACGTTTGCATAGTTCAACCTGGGCGACGAAATGTTCATATCCACGATGTCGTCACTTGCCGATGTTGCTGCTGTCCGGTCGATGGAAAGTGCTGGATTGAAAGCTAGTCATGGTGGCCGCATGATGGTGCTGGTTATGCGTGGTGTGGATGTAGGTGTTGGTGTGGCGCTGAACATGCTTGTGGTGCTGCTGCTGCTGCATGTTGGCGTGGTACTGATCGTGGCGGTGGTGCTGGTTGACGCCGATGCAGTTGGTGTAGGTGGACATGTCATGATGGTCATGGCGTGCTGTGGATGCAGTGCTGTGGCTGAGGTTGTTCGTATACGACGTTGAGCGGCGAGGAGAAGTCGGATCGTTGTAGTGCGTGAAGATCGGTGAACGGTGAAGATCGGGTTACTTGTATGTATGATTAGTGTATTCTGCGGCTGTAGTAGTAGAAACATCCTAAAGCTGCAATCAGTCCCTCTTCATTTTTGCCCACTGTGACTTGTCCTCAGCCGTAATTTTTAGCTTCCTCAGGTCCATTCTTGAATTGAGTGTGCCGTGTCCTGCTTTCTTGATGTCACCTCGCAGCATGCTTAGCAGATTTATGCAATGGCATCCCTCCTGGCTTTGTATTTGCTGGCTCCGCGTAGGGCGAATTCAAAGGCTCGCTGTGCTGGTGTCTCTTCTGGTATCCTTAGCATATGGCCAAACATGGACCGTCCTTGCTGGGCGACTTTTACAGACAGCAGCGACGTATTACACATCTTGTAAAGTGCATCGTTAGAAATTATGCTGTCTGGCCATCGGTGTCCAGTCATGGTGTCTAGGTGTTTGCGGTGGCAGGCATTGAAGTTGTCTAGCGCTGTCTTTGGAGCTGTCCAGCTGTCACAGCTTATAAACACAGCCATTTTCTATCAAGGTCATCTTCGATCGACGAATGCATGGCTTCCAGAAGGATATGAAAGCTATGTTCTCTGTGGCGCAGCGTGTAGCAATGTCAGCAGTACTGCAAAGCAGTGAACCCAGGATTCTACTTTTCCTCCATGGTTCGATTCCACGAAGTGGATCATCATTTTCTTTAGTCTCATGCTTTCTAGGTAGGTATATGTGGGTGAACTCTGTGTAGGATTCATTCATAGAGATTCTCAATTTCTAGTTTGCTTGCAGCTATTGGGAGAAGCTCGTCAAGGGGTTTCTTTTCCCCGTCTATGAAGTCCACATCGTCGGCATATTCGAGCTCTAGCGGCATACCCAGTATTGACACAGGGCGGTTTGTCTCAAACTTGTATTCTCAGCTTGGTGTCTGCAAGCAGTAGTCTCACTAGTCGTAGCTCATCTTCATTGCAACTGGTATGATGTAGACATAAGCATGCGTTGAGGCCATACAATGTCTGCGCAGCAGCGTCCACGTTTGAAGCCACTTTGACATGATCGGTGAAGGCATCACTCTTGTCTCGGATGCGGCATAGAGTGACATTGGATAGGATTTCCCGCATGCTGTTGAGGAGCACACAGATTGGCTGAAGGGAGGGTGGTGGGGGTGGGGGTTGGGGGGCTGCTTCGTCTTGGCTAGTGCAATAAGGGTGCCTTGGCCTACAACGTCGATGGGAAGGTGGTGCGTAAAAGCTGAATTGATTAGGTGCGTGATTGGTTTTGTGATGATACCACTTGCATATTTGACTAGTTCATTGCTCATGCCACCAGGTCCGTAATAGATATTTATAAGAGAGGTCAACCTATTCCTTTTGAATAGAAACATCTGTAACACTCAGGTTCCAATGCCCTGATTAAGAATCATTGCGCCAGGTATATTATTGTCCATTTGGCTAATGGACTATGGATTTAATATCTCTAGTCGTAGGGTCACCTCCTTGCTGGCTCATTGATTTAAGATCACCAAATCAGGTTATTATTATAGGCTCCATTCTTTTCTTATCTCAATGTACACTGTTTAATTACATGTTCATTTCCCTCTTATATACCTGTAAATGGACCGTTCCAGTTTTAGCTATGCCCCGCTCCACCCACACATCGTCCGTGTTGGGATCGATTGCTCTCTGAACTCCATGACAACCAATTTCCAGAAAATTATACACGTAAGCTGTTGAATATTTTAAAACTAGTTTGTCTGGGAGCGGTTGCTGCCTATGGCAGCAACAGCGTCCAGTCAAATTAGTTTCAAAAATGTTAACAGAATGTGTATTAAATATTAAAGACATACATGCAAGCTGTTGAATATTTTAAAACTAATTTGACTGGTAGCGGTTGCTGCCTATGGCAGCAACAGTGTCCAGTCAAATTAGTTTCAAAATGTTAACAGAATGTGTATTAAATATTAAAGACATACATGCAAGCTGTTGACTATTTTAAAACTAATTTGACTGGTAGCGGTTGCTGCCTATGGCAGCAACAGCGTCCAGTCAAATTAGTTTCAAAATGTTAACAGAATGTGTATTAAATATTAAAGACATCCACTTCGTACAACATGTCGGACTATTAAGCGTTAAAGACGGACAATTTCGAATCATTCATGATGTAATGATTATGACGTCGTCATACACGACATGTAATTATGACGTCATATGACGGCAGATGATCGATGGATAAACTTGGAAAGGTCCAGTATGTGGCCAAAATCTAAGTCCTGCTGTAGTAAATGCAAATGCTCATACCATCAGTTATTTTCCTTCTTATAATGCGATTTTTGTTGTACAGCGGACAGAACGCCTGAGGCATTACACTAATTCCTTCCTGCCTCCGGATTTACCGGCTACCTTGTTCCATAGACGTCGATTGTCCCTACGCACCTCGTAGGCCGGTGAGATTGTATTACGTTCCTCGCGAAATTAGTTGTACATGTGTATTGTGTGGTTCTGTAATGAAGGCATTACCAAGGTAATAACCTATGTCTACTTATGCTGTTTCTGACTGCATGCTTATGCGTTTATGGCCAGATCATCATCTTCATACTGATGTACACCTCCATGACTTCCGTCCCCCAGTGGCACAATAGTATTGCACATCAATGGCTGATTTTTCCATTGGCTAAAAAGCCAGGCTTTAAAGGCATTTATCACTGGGGTTGCCACAACACGTGAGGGCAGACTTTCCTATGATGTCACCACGCGTACTGAAAAGAAGGTCTTACTGATCGCCTGTGTAGCTACTGGCGGAAACAGCATTTGTAATTTTCTCTAGCCAGTCTTCTCTGATGTGCAACACATCATTGCGGAGCCTGAAAATATGTCCAGTTCCGGTGTAGTATTTTAATACGTCTATCATGCCCCCTCTGAGTCCACGGAATGCAAATGATGGTAACCTGAGCCGTCTGCGCCATTCCTCATAGCTCAACTCCCGAAAGTCAACAGATTGTTTGTTAGTTCGTCTCTGAACATTCTCTAGGAGGGCTACATGGTACTATTTGAAGGGACTCCACACAGATGCAGCATGGTCCAAGTGGCTCGTTACCATGGCTTTATACAGCCGTACTAAGCTATTTCATTTAGATTCATGTATGCGCCTCTGATGATGGCAAACATGATGTTTGCTTTATTTACCTTTCCATTTGTGTGCCCCTAAAAATGTAATCCCTCATCAATGATATTGTTTTCCTCCATAGGCTGCTGGATAGCATAGCTTCCTCTATCTGCAATAATGAGCTACATGTATTTGTATCGTCCACTCCGAGTTTTTACAAAAAAGCATACTGATACACTTTTCTGTATGAAATCGGAGTAGCCATGCATTGGACCACTTAGCTAGTACAGACTTTTACATCCTTTAAAATCGTACGGAAGATGCTAGGGTCATCTGCAAATAAGTATACTGCTGAGTGGATACACTCTGCTAGATTGTTGCCATATATCGCAGAGCAAGGGGCCTAGTGAACTTCTTTGTGCTATCCCACTGATAACGTCCATCCGACTTGACTCTTTTTCTTTTACTGTAACCTGCCGCATCATCTCACTAAGAAATGTCCTAATCTATCCAAAAATTGGGTTATTTATATAATATGCATTTATTTTGTCCAGAAGTCTCCCATACGGCACTGGATTGAACACACTTTGAAAATCCAGATAAATGACATTCACTGTGCGACCTTCATCTATCACCGTTGCCCATTTGCCTATGCCATGTAGACGATGAAGTGTTATGGATATTCCACAATAAGGCCGAATTGATTTGGATAGAAAGCCCCATTTTATAGAAGATAGTTCTTTAAGTGATCTCTCACAATCCCTTGTAGTAGTTTGCAGAGTATATTAGTCCGGATTACAGGTCTATAGATACAAGCCTTCTCTGATTTTCTCTGGTTAAATCCTCCTCAAATGTCCTCATTTTAGATAATACATTTCTTACATTGTTCCCCACTCTACAGATTTCTTGATACTTTTCACCACGCTTCGTTTCCATACACCATTTCCAAGGTGCCTGCTATTCCTTTCAATTTTTATTTTCTTCGGATCAAAGTGCTGCCTCCCCTTATTTTTATGTCAGAATTAATTCTAATGCCCCTGTGTATGATATCAGCCCATGCAGTTTATCCATGAATATTCTCAATCTCTCATGCATCGTCCTCACAATCCTTGATCTTCTCGCCCCAGATTACTTGGTACAGTACTCATACTGGAAAAGTCCGCCTTCTCATAATACACCTCTTCGCTAAGCCTACTACTCGAGTCTATGTAGCACATCATGTTGAAAGATGGTACCGCATGGTAATTTTTTACCATTCCTTCCTCATTCCCGAACACTAGCTCCAGTTGACTAGGCTCTGTACCATTTTCCTCCCTCGGGCCGCTATCCTTGCATGTTGAACTAGGTAGGAATCGTGTACACCTTCAGGAAATGTCATCAGCTGATCTTGATCTCCAGTATTCCCAATCTATGCCTCGATAGTTGTCACCAATTAAGAGGACACGGTTTCTCTCCCGTGCATTAGTTTCTTTGATCAGTTCAAGCAGTGTAGTGCTGTTCTCAGCAGTTCCACCGTCACTACGATGTATACATTCAACCAGAGGTGTGTCACCTTTTACCAATATAATCTCTAGTTGTCGGATATGTCTGCAGACATTCCTTCACTTCTACTTTGACAATCTCCTTTACTTCAGAAATACTGCGTTTACTGCCCATTTCCTATTCTACGCTATCCAGCCTACTAATAAAGGCCTCAAGGTATGGCCGGAATCTCTTTTCAATATCCATTTCCACCTTTATCTTATGCTCCATCTTCGCCGTACATGGTGCACAAAACCACATAATACTCGACAAGTCAGTCATTAATTCGTATTCAGCTGGTTTCATCTCAAGGCATCTGATACACAAGTGTTCATTACCGTATTCACATCATTCACATCCCAGCACCGTATCATCTCTTGTAAGTGCAGTAGAACAGTTCTTGCTTGCTTACTCGGAGCAACCCCTTCTTCTTACAAGCTGCTACTGTACTATTTTTTTTCCCATTTTCAACATTTTTATGATGCAATATTTATATCTATTTTCACTATATAAATAAAAAATATATGTGCAGAGATCTTATTGTCACCCAGAATATGCTGCCTATAACATGACGTCGCTGAGAATGTGACTAACCAGATTCTAGATATTACTAGATTATAGGTCTAATTGTACTGATTTAATTTGAATTTTCTATTGCCAGCCATACTACACTGCCTGCAATATGACATTCTACAATTCCAATATGTGTTAAAGCCTGTTGTTAGCTGCGACGTACCGCCTGCAACTAGCATACATGTTGACTACAAATGTCAATTCGCATACCTCTTAGGATAGCATACTTCACTTCATAACTCAGTGGTTACTTATCAATCACTTGCTTACTTTTCTGAATTCTATTCCCCAGCGCAAAAAAATTCCAACTTTTTCAACCGCTTCAGATACTAACGTGTCCTGGCTTGGATTGATCTGTTTCCTGCCTGTGGGATACACATTTCCCTTCAAAATCTTCTGGTATACCACCTCTCTTAACCTCACTTGTGTCAACAGCGCCTCAACGTGCTCAAAATATGACATATATCGATTACACGTTTTAATTGTCAACATTTTTTCAAGTAATTTTAATTTTAAAAGACATTGGAATTTCGGCCGGCTTGACCACCAAAATGGTACTGTTAAAGAAATTATTTTGTTTAGCCAGTGTCCATTTAATAGCCAGTGGTAATTATTCAAAAATACCCTTCTCTTGGCCTGCAAATAGACATGCATCAAGACCACTGCATAGTTGAACTAGAAGCTTTGAAGTTTAAATGGTTAAGTTGACACAAGAGGGATTAATCCATTGGTGTAATGCAACCCATCGCGCAGATGATCATAATCATTTATGTAGTTTTCTCTCCTTTTGTTTCTAAATCTCCGTAGAGGTGCTTTTAATACTTCTATGGATTTTTAGACCTGGCACTGATTCTTGCTGACAGATGTTGAAATTAAAATCCTTAAAATCAGCAATATATTCTCTAGCTCAGTTTGATGTCTTGCAACCTCTTCTTCTGAGAATGTGTTGTCTTTTAAGGACCCCTTCTCCACCTCCGAGGCAAATATTGCCTTAAAGAGCTTGGAGTATTGGTTCCATATATCAATAGATATTCCCTCTCCTTTGTGCATTGAAAAATATGCTTTACATTTATCTTCACTTTCTCAATATGTTTCTCTTTCTTTCATAGTAACGTTGTAGACCATCTTCTCCAATATCTTTTGCCATGAAATCACGTATAGCACTTAAGACGCAAATTATCATCCACATGTATGGAATCTATACTTTAAATCTATCATGATATGCTTAGCTTTCTTAAATGTCCTCACACTGTGCAGCTCGGATACGATATTCACACACAGGGCCATTTTTATTTAGTGTATCTTTAAGCCATAAATAGCCCCTTACCCCAGTTACTCTTGATTAGCCTACTACAATTATTACATTTGACGTTTATTCCTGTGTCCTAGAACTAAATGTGTCTGACTGGCACCAGCGGCACTCTGCTTTCTGCACCAGCCGAATATTAGATTAGTTCAAGTGTAAGTGCAATATGCTTCCTACACTTGAGCCGGTATGTGAATAGACACGTGGAAATGTCTAAGTAAGTGCCAGCTGTAGTATGCTACGTACACCTAAATAACTTGTTTCAATCAATAAATAAGAAAAAAAACCCTCACTAATACATTACAGACATTTGAAGTTGTTGATAAAGTATTAATAAATGGTGATGAATATTTAGATCTCTGATGATGTTATTGCCGATTGTTACATCCGGAAATGTACAATGTTTGTACGACAGAAATACAATATATCATCACCATTTATTAAAACTGTATCAGCAACTTCAAATGTCTTTAATGTATTAGTGAGTTTTCTTATTTCTTATTTACTGATTGAAACAGGTTATTTAGGTGCATAGCCATTTCCTGAATGAAAAATAACCCCATGTTCCTCACTGCCCCATGCTTAGATTCTTTTGTATTTTATCTTTTTCTCGAATTTCTTGCTCGAATGGATAGAATAATGTATTAATTCACAATCAAGTATGATGGCAAATAATTTACACGTTCATCAATGGGCACTGGAAGTATATAATGTGTGCCAGAAGTCTGTCCGAACTGCTGCAGCTTTCGCCCATATTCATATGTGTACACTTACCTTCTTGCGTAGTTCCTTTGATGTAAAATTGTTGCTATCGGGTGTTGCTATTGCTCTAAATAAGGTCTAAACAATCTCATAAGTACCTTTTGTCACTGATTACTACTCAGTTTACATTCTACTCTTCCATGTGAGCGTCATTACTGAACATTAATGGGTTTTATACACGCCCATTCTAATCTGCTTTTCGACTGAAACGTCAAGCCCAAACAGTGTTCTTCATCTTGTTGATTACTCTTGAATCCATGCGACGCTCATCTACGCCATGCTTCCTACGCCAGGCTTTCTGCACTGGAGGCTTCTCAATTTCACATAATTTTAACAACATCGTATTACATGATCAGCGATAGCGCACTCAGTCAACATTATAATGGAAGAGCTTACAGGCAATTCTTCCGATTTATGATTTAAGCTCATATAATGTGATGGTAATTCTAATTTTTCTAGTATAAAAGTGTCGTAAGTCTTCATTGATGTCCAAAAATAAACTCTGAACAACCAGCGATGATGAACGCTACGTCGCATGATTTTTTCAACATACCGTTAGACTGACTTATTTACCTTTGAGGGACAACAGATAAATACATCAATTTGTTCATCAGTTGGAGCAGGATCAGAGGTCGGCAGATTAAATTGAAGACACAAGACGTATTAACTAAGTCTTCGGATCAGGAAACTTTTTCTCTTTTCGATTGCTTCTTCCGTCACATTGCGTACTATTTGTTTGTTTTACTTTATGATTTTAAACATGTCAAATGCAATAAAGCAGCGATGGGAAAGAATATGGCTGAGACAGAGGGAATTGTACTCTGGAATGTGAATTAAGCCAGGGCAGAGCTATGTTTTAATTTCACTGCAAAAATTGAGAAAAATAAATTTGTATTCTCAATATGCTTTACTCAACATTGTTTTCCAGATCAATTTGCACTGTAAAATAGTGTTGTCTCACTAGAATCTAATGGTGCCGTTTAAATCTATAATATGTAATACTATTTAGCTTCGTCTCAACATAAAAAGGAAAAATTAGTTACCTCTTTGGAATGTAGAAATTGTTTGAGTGCATCTTTCGTTTCAACATGTTTCAATAAGTCGCAATAGAAACCGCGCTTCAGTCTGAGAAGTATATCAAGCGCATGTATTTCTCAATACATCCTACTGACACTTCATTTCTCAATACATCCTCTTGACACTTCATTTCCTCTCTACAAATGGTGTTGCTATTGCACCACCCATCTATATAATGCTGTTGTTGTTGGACAATAACCAACATTTTACGGAGAGATAAGCAGATGAAAAGCTTTTGCGTAAATTGAGAAAAGTGTTGCCATTTTGATAGTAACTAATTTCAGTAAAATAGTTTTTAAAATGAACAGCAATTGCCCTGATGAATGTATGGCAATAATATGTGTTTGCACTTCGTGAACAAAAGGTTACTTGCTGGAGGGGATCTGTGTCTGCACGAAGTATCATTTTTCCAAGGTTATTAAACAATTTTCTGATTTGATAATTTGTAACAATCTCCTCTAATTGGCTGATTTCCTGTCTGTGCGTTTCTTTTGGCCCAAGTGTACTGAGCTGACCGTGTTGCCTGTGGCACAAGAAAAGAAAAGTAGCTCAATTAATAGAACATCCCATTCCAAGAATGTTTCTGGTAGCCTACGGAAAGAAATCTGCTTGACAGTGCATGCGTTGTCGCAAGGCCTATTGGACACACAGGTCTATAAAAGGGAAATATTAATAAGATGTAACCATCTAGTCCTGATGCGCATTCCTTTTGATATTCCAATCTGACAGATCCGCTAGTCCAGTCAGCTGACGCGTAGGTGCTTTGGTAGTTCATCAGATAAGTCATTGCTGTTGGTTGCTACCCTCGCTCCATAAAGCGAAGAGTGTATTGTATGTGGGTCACCGTGGGCGCATATGCCCGTATATGTGAGTGCCTACGTGCGTGTGCGCGTGCGTGCGTGTGTGCAAGCAAACGTGCGTGAATACGTGCGTGCGTGCGTGCGTGCGTGCATACGTACGTACGTGTATACGTGCGTGCGTACGATCGAGCGAGCATGTGCGCGCGCGCGTGCGTGTGTGGGCATGTGCGTGTGAGCGAGCGGCCGTGCCGTGCGTGCGTGTGTCTCCCGTGATTTACCTCAAAATCCACCTATCAGATTTTGTTCATATTGTAACATAACAAAAGTGCCGAGCAAGAGGAGTTCTCAACCTTGGCCATCATCCGGATCTGATCAATTCCTGGAGTTCTCGGACCATCCTGTCCGAACATTTTAACACAAGAAAAGGTTTTGACCGCACACTAGGAGGAATCCACACATTTGAGCCTGATACGAAATATATTCCGAAAATCCGAAAAATCTGGAAAACCCGAAAAAAAGAGTTTAAATGTGATAAAGAAGTAAACTTGCTTATATAGCTGACGCTACACCATAGGCCGGGTTCGCACTACAACATAGGCCGGGTTCGCACTACAACATAGGCCAGGTTCGCACTACAACATAGGCCGGGTTCGCACTACAACATAGGCCGGGTCCGCACTACAACATAGGCCGGGTTCGCACTACAACATAGGCCGGGTTCGCACTACAACATAGGCCAGGTTCGCACTACAACATAGGGCGGGTTCGCACTACAACATAGGCTGGGTTCGCACTACAACATAGGCTGGGTTCGAACTACAACATAGGCCGGGTTCGCACTACAACATAGGCCAGGTTCGCACTACAACATAGGCCGGGTTCGCACTACAACATAGGCCGGGTTCGCACTACAACATAGGCCGGGTTCGCACTACAACATAGGCCGGGTTCGCACTACAACATAGGCCAGGTTCGCACTACAACATAGGCCGGGTTCGCACTACAACATAGGCTGGGTTCGCACTACAACATAGGCTGGGTTCGAACTACAACATAGGCCGGGTTCGCATTAAATCGATGCCCCAAAGTTAGGCTGATGTATCGATTAAGCTGATTAAATTACTTTTGCATGCATCGGAGTATCTGATTCAAAGTTGTTGCTCTGACCTAACTATGTCATGTAAACATAATACTTTTCACATCTACACAGATCGTCTCACACGATCATTCACAGCAACAACCTGTAGCATAATGGATGAATCCACTGTAGGCTATGGCTGCCATCTCTAGCTATGCTCCACCCACGCTTTCCCCCGTGCCCCAATCTATTGATCCCTGCAGTCCCTGAATCACAATTTCCAGCAAACTATACAGGTAAGCTGTAGGATATTTTGAAACTAATGTGTCTATGGCAGCAACAGCGCCGAGTCAAATTAGTTTCAAAATCTTCAACATAGTGTTTATAAAATAGTAAAGCCATACAATCCCTACACCTTGGCGGATTATTTAGCATTAATGACGGACTTAATTACGTCATTCAAGACGTAATTGATTTACGCCATTCATGACGTAATTGATTATGACATCAGCCTACATGTGACGCAGTTGATTATGACGACATATGATTGACCTATCGATTGGATTCATCTATTCCGTTATGATCTCAATGTTTCCAAGGTGATTTACTCGAATTAAAATGTACTAGTGTGCACACAAAACGTTAATCCCTGTTGTTTCAGCTTAATCTTATAATGGTTAAACCTGCAAAATAGAAAATATTTGAAAATGTATATATGGACTCAATATGTATATAGCATATATATGGAAAAATATTTGCATTATGATCCGACAGCGGGGTTCTTGCAATAAGCATGTCTATCTCCTTTTCATTCGCGCAATTACCCATGTGTTGTCTATCTGAATAATATATATTTTCTGCTAGCACAAAAAAACAGTCTGCAATTAAACCATGTTTGTAGTGATTCAGTGGCATACAGTATATGTCCGGCAGAGGTCAGGTTTCTGTGGCTTGATGATTGTGTTAGCTACTCGTATTTACACACACACACACCCCACCCCCCCACCCCCCACCCCCACCCCCCCCCCCCCCCCCACCCCCCCACCCCCTCTATCAACAGCGCCTCAAAGCCCTCAAAATGCTACTTTTATACGTTAACCCTTTCATTTGGCAAGCTTTTTATAGAAAGATCAAATATTTGCTCACTGGCTCAGTGAATCACCATTTGCTGGCCAAGAGAACGTGTTTTTTTTTAATTTACCACTGACAATTGGGAAAATATTTTATAAAGAGTTGGTTTTTTTGTTCGGCTTGGCGATTATAGGGTTAATCTTCCAGGAAATCTACATTTTTGCTCAGTCAATATAAATTTGCAGACAAAGCTAAGACTATTTTTGAAAATTTACCACTGAATTGACTGGCTCGGTAACCGAGCCAGTCATTTCAGTGGTAACTTTTCAAAAATAGCATTATCTTGACCTGCAAATAGATAGACCTCGAGACTACCGCAGTGGCGGTGTTACCAGTATAGTGGCAAGTTGACACAAGAGGGGGTAATGAACAGTTAACCTTTAGCTGCTAACGACAAACAGCGATGTACCAATTTTCCCTTAAATATCTTGAAGGATTGCAAAAAAAAAAGTGCGTACCCTTCACTTACTGCGCTTATCGGTCTGACGTCACTTCGAGATAACGCAGACTGGTCCGATTTTAAAATGGTAAACAGTTTTGAAATTCTTGCTTCATTCCGGTCATAATTGGTGCCAAGAACGCCGAGAATGAAGTGATTTCTCGGTACAATATAAGCATACACTCTCTCACAATACGGACCCATGGATCTGACACTGCGCATGCGTCCTACGCATTAGTAGTATCGGGGTCAACATGATACCACCTCCCTCAACTGGCTACTCCAAGGCCAACAAAGCTGACCTGCCCCAGATGATTGGACAGGTCTGTGCCGAGGAGTGGCAGAAGCGACTCTCCCAAGCAATGAAGACGGGAAGGTTTCCAGTGCTTACCAAAGATGATCCTTGGAATCCCCACAAGAAAGCGCAGTGGATACGTGAGCCTCGTCAGTTGGACGAGGAGGTGACTGCTAGCTTGTGAGACAAGACTGTAGAGAGGCGGATGGCGGACCATCCACAGGAGCGCTTCACTCTCCAATGCAGGATCGCTAAGCGATGCCGAGATCTGAACCCAGCCTGGAGCATAAGGGGGCCGAGGTCTTAACCCTTAGCCCGGAGCATAAGGCAAGAAGGCGAACACATTCTCGACCAGTGTCTCGGCGAAAGGGAGACAAAGGATAGAGGACGCCGGTCAGTATGCTGGACATTCTTCAGAGGTCTAGAAGGAGACCTCACAGGCCAGATCATGCAAAAGATCAAGCAGACTGTCCAGAATGCCTCCTAACTCCGCTACACCCATACCTATCGCATCCGTCAATCGAAGACGGTAGGGTGATGCTCTTCCACAAGAATACTCCAGGGAGCCTGTGGCTGAACACGATAGAAGCAGCTCAGGACTGGGTGGCAGCAAGAGAGCAAGCCTGCCTCGACACAGACAATATCGATCGACACAACACCAAGTGGGCTTTCGTTCAATCAATCAATGTTGAGGTCAGGGCTGTCATCGACTGCCAACCTCTGCTTGGGGCAGGCCCCCTCCCAGACTGGCTACGACAGAAGAAGAGTATGACTGCCCTCGACACTCACAGGGACAACCTGTGTCTCTGGAGATGTCTAGCAGTCCACCGAGGAGCGAGAGCTGATAGAAGTACAGCTCCTGCACGAGAGCTTGCCACACAGTTCTACGGCAAGACAGTACCTGATGTCCACAAGACCTCGCTGGATCAGCTGGACAAGGTAGAGTTCTTCGCCAAGATTGGGATTCGCATGTATGAACCAACCGAAGAGGGCACCTGGAACATGATCAGGCAAGCGGCTCATTACCGTGACTCCATGACCATGGGAGTGTGGGACCACCATGCCTTCTACAAGCTGGCACATACACTAGTCTGCAGTCACTGTCAGCAGAGGTTTACACAGGCATGCAGTCTTCAACGCCACGCCACGCTGATCACTGTACAGGCGGCAAAACAAATCTCGTGTGTCCTGGCGAGAAGGTTGAGGCGCCACAGTCTGCATATGAGAAAGCCTTCTATCCGCCCATCCATCCAGTTCAGCGGCTACTCGTTGGATCGAGTATGAGTCAAGAAACGGAGGCATACACATACACCATGTAGAGTGTGGGCACGGTGGCGAGCGTTGAATCGAGGGCACTCCCGTAGATGGTTATGATCCTACCACCAACACCGTTTACCAGTTCCATGGCTGTCACTGGCACCGGTGTACACAACACCAGCGAGGTGAGGATGCCAAACAAAGATACCGCAAGGCAGTCCTGAGAGAGGAGAAGCTCTGAGCCTCTGGATGTGCGCTTGTGGTACAGTGGGAGTGCTGTATAAAATGCTGCCCAAGCATCCTTACACGAGTTCGGACTGTCCCATACCCACACTTCATAGTTTACGACTTCGAAGCACTCCTAGATGGTATCAAGACTCATCCTATGGAGACTCTCACGATGGAAAGTACTCACATACCTATCTCTGTGTCAGTTGGCTGCTCCTTAGAGGGCACCACGAATGAGCCCACTCACCTCTGCAATCCTGACCCCAAAGAACTGATCAGAGAGTTCATGCTGGAGATACAACAGCGAGCATCTCTAATCCGGATAAGGGTTAGGGCACAGTACATACCGACAGACCTGGACAAACTCCCAAAGCAACAGCAGCGACTGATCAACGAGTGATGTGACCAAGTGCCTGTACTGGGGTTCAACTCTGGGTGGTATGACCTGAACCTCATCAAGAAGTACTTTGTCGATGAGCTGACTGACAGGTACAGTGAAAGTCGCCAGGAAGGCTTGTCAGACCATGTTCCTCATCACACCTGAGCTACGGTTTCTCGATGTGCTGAACTAGCTCGGCCCAGGAGTCTCGTACGAGGTATGGGTCAAAGCTTACGGGTGTACATAGCAGAAGAGCTGGCCCCTGTATGAATGGTTTGACACACATGAGAAGCTCAACTATCCAGGGCTTGCTGGCTACTCAGCATGGACATCTAAGCTCAAGGGTGGCTACCTCTTGACGCGAACAGAGTTGGAACAGTGTAACCAGACATTCAGCAAGTATGAAATGCAGACATTCGCCGACTGGCTGCGATACTACAACAACCTGGACGTCAGTCCATTCATCGAAGCCCCAGAGCGGATGCGGGAGTTCTACACAGAACGAGAAATAGACATCCTCAAAGACAATATCGACAATATCGACAAGTCTCTCCCAGGTTGTGTCACTGCAGTACCTCCTACGTGGAACCGCTCAGCACATGCCGGATGTTAGCCTCTATTCACCGGACAAGGAAGCCTATGAGATGCTGAAGGGTGCTGTTGTTGGCGGTCCCAGCATCGTGTTCACCAGATGCCACGAGGCCGGTGTGACTCGAACCCGCCAAAGTGAGCGTGCCAACGTCTACTCGGCTACGACACAAATGCTCTGTACCTGTCAACGATGGCCACAGAGATGCCATGTGGTAGGGAGAAAGTGCGCCATTGGTCCGGTGCCAGTGGGGTAGCTAGCTTTAAGGAGGCTCTCCTAGCAGACAGCTGGTTTGGGTTTGCTGAGGTGGATATAGAGGTCCCCAAGTCTCTGTGGGCAAAGTTCGAGGACATGCATACTCTCTTCTATAACTGCGAGACCCCGGCAGAGGCAATCTCGTCTGAGATGCTGGCATATCTAGGGCGAACAGGGAGGAAGCGGCCCACCACCCAGAAGCTGGTCGGTGCCCTCTCTGGCAAGAAGTGGCTGCTGTACGCCCCGACCCTCAAGTGGTATATAACCCATGGCCTGGAGATCACTGCTGTATACCGCACCATAGATTATGAGGCCAAGCACCCATTCGAGTGGTTCGTGGAGAATGTTACGGAGGCCCACCACTCAGGAGATGTAGATAAGAGCAAAGTGGTCTTGGCAGATCTCTTCAAACTCCTCGGCAACAGTACGGGAAGCTCATCACGGCCCTAGAACGTTATAGCAACACCAGCTTCATGAAGGATGAACGCATGGTAGACAAGACCCTGCGTAGTGCATGATCCGAAGATCTCGAGGAGATCAGTGAGTCAGACGAGCTCCAGAGTCACAAGCCGAGAATCACAATTCGAAGGCCCTTCCAGGTGGGGATAGCCGTTTATGAGCTCGTGAAGCTGCGAATGTTGGAAGTCCACTATGACTTCCATGAGTACCTGCAGATGGACATTGACTCCGTGTATATCGCTATAGCAGGCTCCAAACTCGACGACTTCATTCGGCCTGAGATGCGTCCAGAGTACCAGGCTCATAAGCCGGACTTGCTAGCTTGGGACAAATGGTCTGGACGGACTCCGGGACTGTTCAAGCTCGAGTTCAAAGGCTCTCGTGGCATCGCTCTCTGCTCCAAATGCTATTATGTGGAGAGCACACCTGCAAGTAAGTGCTCGACTAAGGGAATGTCAAAGCGGCAGAATGAGGTCTCTTGGCAAAGGTTCTGCAGCGCCCTACATGGCGGGGTGGACAGAGCTAAAAACCGAGACCTACGCATGCGCAACCAGTGTATGGGAACGTATGCGCAGGAAAAACTCGGACTCTCCGCTTACTATGATAAGCACCATCTGATGCCAGATGGGGTCCATACCGAGCCCATCGAGTATCATGTTAGCACCCTAGGGGGTGGTAGCTGTGTGTCTTCAGGGACTAGCTGAAGCTCTTCTATGACAAATGGACGCCTAGGCACTCTGTGCTGGCATGCCAGGTAGTACAGTGTAGGCAGCCCCTTCGCCTCAACATACCTGTCAAGCCTGTGAACATCTATCGACCAGTTAGGATCTGTTGCACCCCGCCGACCACCATCCAGCCCATCAGGCTCATTCAGGTACCGAACAAGTGCATCAGGTGGTAGTCACTCATCTCCCTTGTTCGCTCCTCTAGAGCTGTGACCAGCAGAGTGTCTAATAGCCTCTACCGGCTTCTTCTCAATTAGCCTAGTAACCTCGGCATTGGATCTCTCCACCACATCAGGCAGCCCTCTCACCCATACTCTAGAACGTTCGTTCAGCGTGGCCATATCCTGGGCGTATTGGTGTGGGAACAGTCTCTCTGCCAGTGTCTGATTCCACTGCTCAACGATAGCCTGGGCACAGTGATGCCCTACCTCGCCTCGCCTAACTGCCACACCATGTTTCCACATGAGGGATGCAGTCTCCCCTCTGAACTCCTTACCATCATCCACCTGCAACAATTCTGGCCACTGGAGGGGATTTTCCGAAGCCTCGTGGACACCCTGGAATACCTGGGCCACCTGGCCAGCTGACTTGTCTGTGAGCGGTACTGCCGCCTTGTACCTGCTGGCGACATCGATGATGGTGAGGGCATACTTGTAGGTCTTATGACCAACCGAGTCCTGTGGAAGGAATAGAACATCTGCCTGGTGAACTCTGTTCAGGACAGTTTCCTCGAAATGGGCATGCCTGATGTGCCGTGGACGAGGTCTGTATATCTGCCACATCGCCTGGTGGCAGAGCCACTGGCTAACTGTCTCCAATGTGAAGTTGTGGCCCTTGTGACGTGCAGCCTCGAGTAGTTGAGGGGGCTCACGGTAATATCCACCAGGCTGATAGTAGAGTTCCTCAAGAAAGACAGATGATAAACTCCCGGATTTCATCACCGACGTCCACTCCCGTCCTATCATGCATAGCCTGGGTGAACTCTAAACAGACACACAGATGGCCGTCATTCATTCGACCATCACTGAAGACCTCCTCAAACACCGCCATACACTGGCATCTAATCTCTGCTGGATGCTCACTGAACAGTAGTTTATCGACCAACCCTCGGAAGTTAAGGGAATTTACCAGGTCGTACGGAGACGCCATCCTTATATAGTACGGCTTAAATGTTTCGGCAGCCCAGATGGCCGCGAGCGCTATGGCAATGTACGCTAGACAAGGGCCTGCGACTCGGAAGAACATACCTACTCCTGAGGCGATGGCTGGTATGGCTTCAGAAATCTTCTCCACCCCATGGGGAGCACTGTTGGCGATCTTGCTGACCGTCTCGCCAGCCTTCGTTGTGAACAGAGCGATCAGAGCACCAACTGCTGCCAGTGGACCGATAGCACCTTTTACGTAAGTGCGATAGATTCCTTTCGCTCCGTGTACTAGCTTGCGTGATTCAGGCGCGGTCTCCGCTACATCATCATACTCACCCATGGTCTCATCTATATCATAGTCGTCTGCATCATAATTATCCGCCTTCTTCTTCTTCTTCTTCTTCTTTTCGTTCGCTGATCATACCGCCAGTCCTGTAAGTGACTATCGACATGATCATAAGCGTTAAGTGCGTGGATCCATGGTTTATTAGAGTGCGCCGTGCGGCCTGGAACCTCTGTCTTCAGCACTCCTCATCATAGTCCTCCTCATAGTCCTCGTCATCTATGTCCTCGGCTGGATCAGCCTCTTGTTTATACATCGCTCTGGGGATCTGTCGCTGGGCAGCTATATAGTAGGTTTAAACTGTAGTCTATAGCATGGCCTCCACAATCCTGAATGCGGGCGTGTTTGCCTTAGCGAACTGGGAACTCCGCTTCGCTGACAAGAGGGTGGCAGAGGTCGAGCATGAGCGTCATAACCAGGCGATGGAGAAGCTGCCTAAGGAGAAGTTTGAGCACAGCAAAGCACTCGAGCATATGCACCAGAGGGAGGCACGCCGACGACAACTCCGAGCTCAGGCCAACCAGAGCCTCATGTAGGCCGATGAGAGTCTCGATGAGTACTACGAGGCTGTAAAGATATCTGAGCCAACGCTCGACTACGAAGCATCGACAGGTCAGAAGACAGCAGAGCTTATAGTAGTGGTGGCAGCTGCAGCGGTGACAACAGGAGTCATGCTTTACGCACGCTCAAGCTGAATACATGATGTGTTCGACACGCATACCTTATCATAGCCAAAGTAAAGTACCGTCACACCTACTGAGCGAGTCCCAGCTATGATGGTTCCAATGTTGAAGCTGAGCCAGTTGCCCTGATTATGTGGGATGTCCCGGCTCCTGAGGTGGTGACGGCATTCGAGTGCCGACTCGAGGTCATCACTGTCACTGGTTAGGCGCAGAAGTGCATATGACTTAGTTTTCTGTCTGTAGAGTTGGCAATCAGCCAGCTTGCGTACCTCACAAGAACATTGGTCCCAGCAACCACAAGCTTGAAGTCATCTAGCTTATCCACCTGGTGGATGGCTCCTCCATTCTGAACCAGGGCCACAACAGCAACAGAGTCCGATGCACCATGATGCAATGTCAGCTCCACCCATTGGTTAGCTGTGGCTTGAACCTGCTGGTGTTCTCGCTCCACATGCACGATCCGCTGTTTGGAACCCATTTTCTTCAGCTCCTGGTCATTCTTGTCATGCCAGACATGAAGTTTGGACCATTCATCGTCGCATCTGCGAGCTGTTCAGTGTACACCCAGAGGAACAGCCTATCCCGCATGGCAGCCGGTTCACGTGTGTGTTCTCGAGGAGGGTTAAGAGTGATACTGTCACGGGCTTCTCGACACCTGCCTGTAGTTCGAATTCCGTGAAGCCCTCATTGCACCCCACAGCGTAGTACCCCTTTCGCTTCGCATAGAAGGTTGGGCCACAAGCCAGCATACCTAGGACTCGGTACTCATCGTTCACATAGATGTTGTCCACGGTACTGTCCCTCTGCACGATCTCTCACCTGTTCAGAACCTGCGGGAGCTCTACCGTCTGTTCTATTCTGCTCTGAAGGTTAAACTTGAGTATCATGCGCTTGATCTCGTGGATCTGTGCCGAGATTGCAAAGTCAATGTACTTCCCAGCAGCGGATAACGGGTTCTCATCGTGTATACTGGGTCGAATGACTGTCAGGCAGTCCTTCCGAGGATCAGTGCGGTGCGATGTCACGGGTTCAATGGCCCCATCTGGATGTTACACATACTGCAGAATATTTAACGTCTGGGTATATAGAGGTTTTAAACGGCTGCCATGTTTGGTAAAGTTCTCCAGCATATTGTCTATAGGCAGCAGGACAAGTCAGCACGACAGTCACAGCCACGGCGTGTACTGTCCCACTGTGACAGGGTCCGAGGACTGCTTCGTGACATCAACATTATCCACGAGCGAGCCAAGGTCACACCTCCGTCTGATGCGGAGATACTGGCCGCCATAGAGGAAGGAGCGTCAGCTCGTAGTGCAAAAGAACTCCTGACTCGGATACTCTACTGGAAGTTTGACAGCACCCAGGGCAAGGTACTACCCAACCTACCCGTGGCCCCAACCAACGGTCCTGTTATTCTAGCTCTCCAAAGGGCGAGGGTCGAACCCAAAGGTCTACTAACGGTCGGGAAGTGGGCTGCCGTATTTAGCCTCCATAGCCAGGAAGAGCGAGAGATGCTGCATAGACTCAAGTCTGGAGCAAATAAATACTTCAAGGAGGAGGTCAGTGCCGCTGTAGCGGAGAGCCACGACACTGGTCATGCAGAAGGTACCCAGGAGGGGGTCACTGTTGGCCGCAAGGAGGCTGTTGAGCACATCTTCAACAAAAAGGGTGCAGGAGATTGGCCAGTGATCTGCCAGCATTTACTGAATTCCCAGATAACTACCAGGACTACCTCATCAAATCCCTTCACGAGTCAGATGCTAAGCGCTGGTGGCTAAAGTGGATCCACCGTGAGAAGAACCAGATGAAGAGAATCCAAAAAGATGACCCTCAGTGGTTAGAGTTTAAGCGACAGTACAGACCTGCCGAAGTAGCTTCTGACGAAATAGCTTCTGACGAAGGTTCTCGAGCATCTGACGAAGTAGCTTCTAATGAAGGTTCTCAATCATCTGACAAATTAGCGGAGACCACGGACGAAGTTCTTCAGCCTGATGAATGAAAAAAAAGTTGCGGCAGCTGCGACAGTCTGTCAGCGATGAAGCATAGAGCAGGCTAGTTTCCAGGCTGGATTCAGCTTGTAGGTGAAGGTCTACACCTTTTCCAGAGGTGGCTTGAAGTGTGACAGCTCACCTGTCTCCTTGTTGCTGAAGATGAAGCAGTACAGCTCAGCTGCCCTCTGTACACATGCGATAAAGTACCCCTTGATCTCCTTGAGGGTTAGGCTGTCGTATATGGTCTCGAGCAGGGCACGCCCACACATGGAGCTGAAGTATAGCAACCGGGCATTGTGGGGGATGTCTGGTGAGATCTTGCGAGTGTACTTCTGAAAGAGGATGAAGACAGTTATCTTTGTGTGCCGGATGCGCCTGGTGATGTTGCTGAGGTAGGTGACTGTCTTCTCGTCCATGGCAGGGTCATCGATAACTAGAACAAGTGGTTCTGTCAGTCGGGCTGCCAGCAGCTTCTCCATCAGTGCTTGCAGGTTCTGCGTCTTGGTGATTGGGCCATTGTACCATTGATCATTACTATCAACCACCTCAGCGGCGGAGTCAGACACCAGAAGGATGCATTGTGAGTGTAGATGTTTGGCCAGGGGAGCCAGCAGCAAGATGTTTTCCCCATGTCCTGATGGGGCAATGATCAGCTCCACCTGGCCCGCATCGGCACACCTACTGTCGAATGGTACAGACATGCATGCGGATGATGGTTAGCACCTGGTCGGCGGTAGCCTCGTCTATATCTGGGAGACTAAACGGCAGTACTTCCTGCTCCAGCTCTTTCGTCTGCAGAGTGGGGAATCCTGCACTTCCAGCAGATATGAAGGATGCGATGGAGGCGTCAAGCATGAAATCCCCGCAGCAGCTGAGAAGCTAGCGTGGAGGGCATGTGTCAACACCCACAGTGTCTAGTACATCCAGTATCTGTATGATACATGCACGGGAAGCCATTACTATCCTGTGGGCTTGCACGGCAAATTAAAGAACCCTGTACCCTTAACCTCTGGTAGCCGGAGGCTGTCAATAGCACCTGCACCTGTTTGGCCGTCGACAGTGATACTGCTCAGGCCGAGGGTGCCTATCTTGAGCTTCGCTCCATCTTGGATGAATGTGCTCCGTGGTTTCAGGAGATCCTTAGCCAGGTCCTGTGCATAGGGCTCAGCCATAACCTTGATGGCTCCAGCCTCATCGACTCCGAGCATACCTTGCATCGTCGCCCTCTCCTTGATGCCCATCCCCTTGTATACAATCTTGGCCCTGTTAATGGCCGATTGTCCTACCGTATCAGTGATCCCGATGAGATCTCAAGCTGGGTTGGTACCTCGGATCCCCCGCAGGTCTCAATTCTCATCGAAGTCTAGGAAGGAGATAGGGGCAACAGTGTCATCTGAACCGAGGCATGCCTCGCCCAAGTGAGCAAGATCGCCCAGTGCTTTGCTTTCTAGGTCTGTGACTGACAGAGTCATAGTCATATACAGATGGCTTAAACCTACTAGTCATACCCCCAGTGAAATAGCTGGGCATAGGAGGACCACACAGTCGGCCAAGGGAATAGATCTCGTAATCCATCTCTCACTATTCAGAGGGGTTAACCGTAGGCGACGATGATCTCAGCCATTACACTCATTGCTAGGCCTAGAACCGCGGCCTCCATTAGTGTAACACGTTCACCCATGATCTTGGCGGCAACAGTGTAGGAGGCACCACTGAGGGCGATCTTTGGGATGTGGTGAGTTATTCCGAGACAGTGTCCAGCCACCCCACTCATCACTGTAGCGAGGCCAGCCGCAGTAGCGGCAGGAAGAACCTCATTTCCCCATGTCATCTTCACCATGGCCACATTCGCCGCCACGTTATTGGCGACATGGACTGCCAGAGGTTTTGCTTTGGTCAGTAACTTCGGTGTCTTGGTTCGCAGCAGGTTCTCCACCTTCTGGAGACTCGCCTGGCTCTCGGGAAGTTGCTTCACGATCTGTACCGTTGACGTCATTGTTTAAGCACTGAGTATACAATGTAGTTAAACGTCTGCGTCCCCTGTCGAGAAATCTAATAAGATCTTCCCAGTCTGCGTCTGCCAGGTGGCTGGGTTGGTACTCAGGAATATTCATCTCTCTATTGAGACATCATACACATGGCCGGGCTCATGCTATGTGAGAAGTACTATGATGTCTTCCAGAGGGAGTTGAAGCACTACAAGAAGATGACCAGTGCTGAGCTAGCAGATGAGCTGACAACTGTGAAGCTCTATCTAGGATTTGGCAAGGGACAGATCTGCTTCCTCGAATACCTTATCATACGCAGGAGTATCGTCGAGCAGCTCCTACGAGCCAAAGGTTTCTACAAGGATCTGGAGTATCTGTCAGATGTGTTCCAGCAGTTGCAGACCGCCATGGCCTCACCGGACTCAGAGCTGAACAAGGCTCTACGATACTACTAGCTGGATAATGGATGCGCTGTCGAACCCTCCAGCCCTTGGATGTGCATGTTGGCAGCGGATATAGGGGCTGTAGGGCATGCCAAGCTGGTTCAGCGTCTCACCGTGATCCCCACTGCTACTGTTGAGAGTCAGGATAGTCTTATATCTCGTTTGCTAGCGGCGGAGTAGGCTGATCCCGAGTGCCACGATAGCTAAGCCTGACACCACACGTAGACCTACCATGGGAAGCAGTGTCGTGTCGACTGGCTGCAGTGTCGGGGCGCCTGGAGCTGCCACGTCGACTGGCTGCAGTGTCAGGGTCGGAACAACTGTATGGCTCGTACTATGCGTAGGCGCGTTGATGGCAGTGTTGAAGCCGAAGTGGACACCGGCAGAACTCCCCTCGACTATCATGTTGTTATAGCCCCTGACTTGGAGGTCCTCGATGTTCACGATCATGTTGCTCGGAATCAACCGTAGGTGTGGCGAAATAGCAAAGTCAAGTTTGCGACGGGCCTTCTGCCACCCCTGCTGGAACTTAGCAATAAGACTACTGGGGTCTACCACGATGATCATATCCTCAACGAGACTGATGAACATGACCTGGACCTCTGCTCCGCTGACACCATCTATGGAAGGACGCAGCTGGGAGGAGGCAGTATTCAGTTTAACTCTTCATATATAGCCATGATTCTCATCATGCTGCTCGTGCTGGCGTGTACAGCAGGGGTACAGGGCGCTGAGACTGCCATGATATTGGATGCCAAGTGGGCCAACTTCCGGGATGACCCCCAGTACAATCCTTGGGTCGACCCCTTGCGGAGAAACATTTACGACCGCTTTCACCCACGTCAAGAGATCAAGTCTGTCTGCCACTTCTATGGGGTGGAGAGGGTAGGCCGTGGCTGTCTGCTGGAGACCCATGCTCAGCACCAGATTATCTGCGTAGCATGTGGACATGCCAGAGTCTGCCGTGGTTCAGATGCTAGTCACTTTAGCCTCCTCCCGGGTGAGCGTTGTCAAGGTAAATGGAAGCCCCTATGGGTGGTCCCATCATGCCGATGCGACTCTGGCAGAGATTACGTGTTTGTCTGCGCCTACACAGAATAGAGAGAGAGAGAGAGAGAGAGGCCGGCCCTGTGGTTGATGGCGATCAGTGGTGTATATTACTGTGGAGTCTTGTCTCTAAATGGGCGTTCAGCCCCTGGCGTGTGATACTACCTCCCTGGCAGCCATTCGGCGATCCGTTGTGGCCACCACAACCTATGCCCCAGGGATTGAGAGGGCAGTGTGGGCTCATTTGTCTAAATGGAAATCCACTTGAGGGAGGTGGGGGCTCATTTGTCTAATTGGAAATCCAGTTGAGGGAGGTGGTATCATTTTAACCCCGACACTACGAACGCGTAGTACGCATGCTTACACGTCAGATCCACGTGTCAGTATTGTGAGAGAGTGTATGCTTATATTGTACCGAGAAATCACTTCATTCTCGGCGTTCTTGGCACCGATTAGGACCGGAATGAAGCGAGAATTTCAAAACTGTTTACCATTTTAAAATCGGACCAGACTGCGTTATCTCAAAGTGACATCAGACTGATAAGCGCAGTAACTGCAATACTCATGCTCAGAGATAAGATTACTAAGAGGCGAGATTTTAGTGGTGTTGCGGTGGGTCAATCAATAAAGTATTGAGTTGCAGAGGATTTCCAGGCTGCAGACTGGGGTTCAAATCCGCTTAAAAGACCTCGCTAGAAATTACCTGAAATTTCGAAACTAGGTAAGACACTAGGGCCGGGGTAATATGACCAGGTTATATAAAGACCAACGGCGACACTCCCCAGTGCGCGGTAAAGGCACCACAGACACACACCCACACCAGCCGGCTGGAATAGCAACAGGGTGGGGTATGAGATAGGTGGGATAGGATAGGTAGGATAGGATAGGTAGGATAGTTAAGATAGGTAGAAAAGTGTCCCACAGATAGAAAAACCTCCTCAGGATACCGGTCAGAATAAGAAAGGCTAGCCACTGGCCGGTATCCTGAGGAGGCTTTCCCAGACAGTGGCCTCCGCACGGGAGTTTTATATTCGCCACGGCCTTAAATGACCACGGATCGACGAACGGCGGTCAGTTGAGGGAGGTGGTATTATTTAATTCCGACACTACGACTAATGTCAATATTATGTATGTATCAGTATTAATGCGAGGGTGGGGACGGGGGGGGGTGTGTGTGTGTGTGCTAAATACACACACACACACACACACACACACACACACACACACACACACACACACACACACACACCAAATAGCAGTATCATGTTCAACATTAAACAGATAGTGGGCAACGAATGGATAAATGGTATGCATAGTGTAGCTTTGGTCATTGTCGCATGCATAGAGTAGGCTAACACTTGCATACAGTATATCATTAGAAGAGGGCACAAACTACAGGCTGTCGTTACATACGGGGTGCATACAACAATACTATTTCTTAGGCCTATTAGAATATAGTTCTTTACGATCACCCATGCACCTTATATAACCTCAATCATATGACTCGATAATAAGGTGCCAGGTATAGACAGGTTTGACTGCTTTGCGATTCTGTTTACTTGGAAAATATCGCATTGCCTCTTCACTAATTGTAATAACTAGCTTTCATTTCTCATTGCTTAATAAATACATAGCCTGATTCGGCTAATTACAGGAGCAACAGAGCGAGATGCGGTTACGTCATTGATCCAGCAGATAGGACACATCCGCAATTGAGTGCGGCAAAGTATGCGTGGTTGTGAGTTGAATATATCAAACGTCAGAGCTGCTCTCATATTTATGAGAGAAAGAATGTTGGAGGGATGGGGGCAGGGAGGGAGGAGGCATGGAGGGAGGCAGGGATGAAAGGGGCGAGAGAGAGAGATGGATGATCGACGGAGTGGGAATGCACCAACTAGAGGGGGAATGAATACACTTTATTTCTCATATATAATAGAAATCTATCTTTTCATAAAATGGTCAACAGTTAAGACATCTTTATAGTACAAAAGTACATCGCACAATCTTATTTGCTAACGATAGATTAAGTCAATCCAGGCTATCGATCGGACAATATAAGTTTGCCGTACTTTATTTCTCACATTCCCTGCTTTACAGTTTTTAAGCCGATTTCGCGTTCTCTGCACTTGATTTGGCAAGTATCCGGTTACATCACCACTCACCGCGTGTACCCAGAGAGACTATCCAGTTACATCACCACTCACCGTGTACACCCAGAGAGACTATCTGGTTACATCACTACTCACTGTGTGTGCCCAGAGAGACTATCCGGTTACATCACCACTCCGCGTATGCACACAGATAGACTATAATACACCACTAAAGCCATTCCTTCCATTTCCTCTCACGTCACGCTGGTCGTCATAGTTAGTTTTTGAGCAGTGATTCCAGATTTATTAATCAGTTGCGGATAGATCAGCAACATGTTTAGTGAACTCCTCTATCGCTGTATGCACGCCTGTTGACATAGGCAAACCACACACCGCACGGCACTAATTTATTCTTGCTCTAATAATAATATACTGTTTTCTGCGCCTGCAGTGGTTTGCCAATCAGCCCGTCTTATCTTCATTGGACCCTGTTCCATGTCATCAACGATGATCTTTATCTCCATCTGGTTCCTCTTGGTCGCGCCTGTAGCCAGTCCGGCTCCTTTTAGCACACTTAGCAGGTCTGTGCGGTGACTCCCTCTACGAGCTTTGTAGATGTTGGCAATCAGGCCGTATTAATGGTCCTGGGGGCTCTGGGCAGACGAGGGTCTGGCCCCACCCCCACCACCCCCCGAAAATTTTGAAATATGGTTGCTCTCAGATGACTTCTCCTGAATATCTGGGGGTAAATATTGAGCTTTGCTTGGCCGGGAATTTTTTTTACTTTCGCTTGTTTTCTCAAAAAAATAGGTAGGATGTTTGAGGGTCTAGGGGTATGTGGTGTCGCTATTCCAAATGGCATGGAAACAATTTGACCATTTCGCAACAACTCTGTTAATTGTCAATGCGCACATTTTTTTTACAAACAAATACATCATTCATTTATTCAACTGGGTTCATTTTGTCAACAACTACCCGTCAATCGTGATGTTTCTCAGTGTTCTTCCCACTCTTTTGCATACTGACTAGTGCAACCGCGACGCCCTATAATACCGTGCCAGCCTACATAATGTTGTGTCACTAATCCTTTCAGGAATTGCTTTAAACAAATGTAATTTTTCTGTTAACGTGGGAACACCTTAAGACATATCTTATTAGTGTGATTCCCACTTGAGTTATGTACATTCTATTACTAACAAGAGGCGGTTACATAGGTATAAAATGTATATAAATGTATAGCATTATACAGAATATAAGTTAAGGAAATATACTGAGATAGACATATAGAGTGGGAGGAAAAGCGTGTTTCGTGAAGAGTTGGACAAAGACAGAGTTTAGATGGTGGTAGGAAGAGCATTGAGGAGATAAAGTGGAAAGAAAAGGAGGCTGGTTTTCACTGGCGCCTGCCAATGTACTGATTGGTAATGTTTACTGGTGTTTACATTGTGCGGTGGGCACGGGGTCATAGTTCAGAATCATAACATTATTGGGATTTCACTTAGTATGGCAGCTATTTAGATCATGTTGGTATGTGTGTGCAGACGGTGGGAAAGAATAGATTAAGCACGGACGTGTATTATTTGAAACGTCCAGTATCAGCAATGTATTGGCAGAGGATTGTGGATATTTGCATATTTGTGTTCGGATCGAAATTCTCATTGCCAAAAGTAATTCTTTAGCTGTAAGCGTAGTTGGAGAGACATTAATTAGTGTTAACCCGTTGTTAAATGATGTCCTTTTGTTATTGTATAATGGACAATGGGAAATATAATGATCAGGTGCTTCGTTTGGAAATCCACAGGAGCACATACGGGTTTCCGATATGAAATTGTCATTTAGGTGGCTATTTACGCTGCTACAGCCACTACGGAGTCTAGCAAAGGCGATATTGGCAGGTCTTATGCCTGCTTAATACTACCTAGGTGGAGATTGAGACGGAGACATGGCTTTCAGCTTACGCTTGAATTCTGCAAGTGTAGCAGATGATCTGACAGAATCGAGGAGAGCGTTCCATGCGCGTACAGTTGATGGGAAGAATGACCCACTGTAAAGCTCTATTCGACATCTTGGTGGTGTGTACATTAATTGATTACGGATATGATACGGGTTTGTTCTTTCGAGGTGCCGGAGATAGCTAGATAAAGTGTCACAGGTCATCCCGTTAATTATTTTGTATAGTAGTACAAGTTTCTGCATTTTGCGTCTTTCAGAAAGTGTTTCCATGCCGGTTTCGATGTAGAGGTCCTCAGTTCTGACGCTGCATGTGAGGCCACTTACAGCCCTTAGGGCATCCCTTTGAATGTGTTCTAGTCTTGCTACGCAATGTTGTGGTATGTTATCCCAGACGGGGCTTGCATACTCTAGAAGTGGTCCAGCAAAGCTTTTGTACATTTTTACGAAGGAGTCTCTATCAATAATATATTTAAGACCCTTTAGTAGCGAGACTGTACGTTGGGCCCTTGCCATCACGTTTTCAACATGTTCAAGCCAGTGACTTTTATTGCTAAACGTTATACCAAGATGCTTGTGCGAGACAGATGGTTGGATATCAGAGCCTTTAAAATGTATAGGGAAACCTGTTGGCTGATGGCGTAGGGATATAAATAAAGAGGTTGTTTTGGAGGAGATAAATTCTACGAGCCAAGTTGTTGACCATTGAGATATCGCTTCAACGTCATGGTTGATTGTTAGAATATGAGGCTCGAGGTTGTCTGATATCACGTAAAGACAGGTGTCGTCAGCAAATAGTCTCAGACTGTTTAAAATATCACCTGGTAAGTCATTGATAAAAACTAAGAATAGCAAGGGCCCAAGGACCGAAGCTTGTGGTACACCAGCCTTTACCGAGAGGAGGGGGATTCAATTCCACTTAGTACTACTTTTTGGTTTCTCATAGAGAGATACTCCTTGAACCAAGCAAGGAGATTTCCTGAAATTCCATATTGTTCTAATGTATGTATCAGACCGCGGTGCCAGACTCTGTCAAATGCCTTCGAAATATCGAAAAATAAAAACATGACTTCTTTTTGTTCATCAACAGCCTGCACTATAGCACTGTAGCTATTTAATAATTGATATAGTGTCGAATGAGAGGGGAGAAACGCTGACTGGTATGGTGTTATACATTTATTTATGTAGTTGTATGTATGCTTAAAATGCATCTTTCCATAACTTGACTAAGGCAGCTTAATAGGGAGATTGGGCGGTAGTTAGAGCACAGACTTCTATCGCCTTTTTAAAAATTGGAGTTTTCCATCGGGTAGGAAATTGGGAGACGTTGACCGAATAATTAATGAATTCTACTAGAATTGGTGCTAAAATCTCTTTCCCCTCTTTCAATAACTTAGGGCCTAGATTATCAGAGCCGATCACTTTGGAAGTGTCTAAATTCGACAGTACGTCCAAAACATCAGTGGTGGTTAAT
>CM067367.1:106582337-106599837 GCA_034401795.1 Chaetoderma sp. LZ-2023a
CACGCACGCACGCACACGCACGCACGCATACACGCACGCATGCACGCACATGCGCCCACATACACACACGCATACGCACGCACGCGCACGCGCACGCACGCACACACACACGCACGCACACGCATACGCACGCGTGCGCGCACTCACGCACGCACGCACGCACGCACGCACGCACGCACGAACGCACGCACGCACGCACGCACGCACGCACGCACGCACGCACGCACACGTGCACACACCATATATATATATATACATGTATATATAGTTGTATCGCCCAACGACTAAGCACGACCAACTAACTTTAGTTATGCCGCCTGAACAAGAATAATTAGTGGCCACTAGCAACTTACCGACCCATCGGGATTAATTAGGAAAAAGCCAGCTGTTTCTCCCGACAGTTCCAATGGCCTGTTTTTCCCAAGGCAGCATCCACGCACGCACGCACGCACGCACGCACGCACGCACGCACGCACGCACGCACGCACGCACGCACGCACGCACGCACGCACGCACGCACGCACGCACGCACGCACGCACGCACGCACGCACGCACGCACGCACGCACGCACGCACGCACGCACGCACGCACGCACGCACGCACGCACGCACGCACGCACGCGCGCGCGCGCGCGCGCGCGCACGCAGAGAGAGAGAGAGAGGGATACACGCACACACACATACACATACACCACCCCACCCCACCGCTTTATAGGTCTCTCTGGCCTTTTGAGGCGACAATAGCTCGGATAGGACGCTGAGGCATTCGTGGAAATGCATATTGCTCCCGACGTCGCTCGCGTGCACCCTTTTTCGTCCTTCGACTAAACATACTGTGCACCGAGCTTAACAAACATTAAATGTTAGGAAAGCCGGCTCTCCCACGGTTCTCTCCCTCCAGTCGCTCCTCTCCTTAAGATACTAGTTTTAAAAGAGACAACACCTAAACCTGGGACACACATTTCATCTGCACTCACATGCCACTTCCCGCAGGATTACACCGAATGGATCCCTCTTCCTAGGGGGACCCTTCCAACTCTGCCCAGGGATGCATTTTCAACAATGTGCACTTGGGAGATTTGCCTCCCGTCGTCACCGGTTGAGAACATGAGCGAGAACTAGAATGAGCTACCATAGCTCTCACCGTGGAAATCGCTACCACCATCACTGCCACTGAAACTCCCACCAAAGAAACCACCACCGCTACCGCGACTAATGCTCTCGCTGCAGAGAATATCACCACAGGAAGTGCTACCGCCACTGACAATACTTGTACTTCTTCCGTCGTCTCGCTTGCTACCACTGGAATCATTAGGAGCCTCGTCGCCTGAGACCTAGCGAGTGACGATGCCTGTCAAATAGCCCCCACCTAAGGACGGTGTACAGAAAGAGAGTGGCGGAGACAACCAGCGACTGAGACCCAGGTCTGGCTACAGGCTTTAAGCCATGCTGGGGATGCCCGGCATCTCTCAAAGGAGTTGGCTGACCACGCCGGTCAGCAAAAATTTGTGGAAGATGCCCTGACCCATGTGAAGGGGTACCACCACTAGCCGAGAGAGCTGCCGCCCCTGAGGACGCCTACAAGGGGCCTGACACCTGTGAGACGATTCTCGCCATGGAGGCTCGCCCGGGGCATCATCGCTTGACTGGAACCACCTGCCGGGGGCTGAGGAGAGAGAGATCCCAAGGGATGGGATGGCTGGCGCACAGGCCGAGTCTCCGGCGGTCATTGGGAGAGTGCACGCGTGGGATGGTGCTCGCCCGGCCAAAACTGGTGGCCGATGTGGGTCCGTGACGGCATGCCAGACCCTGAGTCCTATTGATTGGGACAGCTACGATTATCCATCGCCACCTACAGATGAAGATGGGGCGGTGTGGTGGAGGGGTGGGGTTGTGAAGATGATGACTACTATCGTCACCCTTGGCCTACCGACCCTATGCAATATCAACTGTGATGGTGTGCAACAGTTCATAATCTAGAAAATTGAAACATCTTTGATGAGACAATTCCTGCGTCAAAACCAGCTACGTATGATGACAGGAGAAGATACCACCCCTAAGATGGGGGGCGAATACCCAGGGAGACTGCACCCACTGCAAGCGGACCATCCTGTCCATGCTCCATGGCGTGGAAAATCCATGACTGCCATAATATGATGGAGAGACTCCTTGGGAGAACTACTTTTGTCTTAATCTTATATCCGACCTAAATCGCTGGGTAAATGCCAATAAGGGCATGTACTTTGCCACCCAAAAAGCCCTTCAAGTACTCACTCATCTGCGGATCAGAGAACTATCACTGTTCGACTTACTTAGTGCTGCTCTGCCAGCGCATTTCGGCTACAGCATCGAGGCAGGTACCAATAGGATTCTCATCCATACTATGCACTGGGAACAAACTGCGTGCATATGGACATTGCGTGGAGAAGTGTAAAATTTCATACTTATCGACAGTTTTATTTAGGCCCTCAGTGGTCACCCTGATCTAAAAGATCACTTGTATTAAACTGATAAAACGAATATCACTGAGCTCACAAACACCGCCATAACGATAGACAATTTCCTGGACAGAGAGGCTGCTCAGAGAGGTTTAATCTGCATTGTTGATAATGTGCAGGAAGGCCCAAAGACTGCGGCCAGGCCACCCCAGACCACAGAAATCTGGCAAAAAGCAGAATAATAGTAATAATCAGCTACACACCGCTAACGCACCTTCTGCTCCTGCCACCGACCATGTAACTACAGTCCCTTCACCCAGCAATAATCCTGCACAAATGGACGCTTTGTAGAAAGCATGCAGGGGACGCCTCAGTTACGTATATCCACGAATATGCCTTGCTCTATGATAGAGGACAGCATTACACAAATCATTGCCCAAATGGCTGATTTGAACAGTCATATTGCATCTATGCTAACCATTATGATGGATTTCGCCGCTTGGACGCCACAGGATTCTCTGTATCACCCTCCTTCTAGCGGTGGGACACACTCTATGACCACTGGTGATTGTATGCCTTTCCAACCATCCATCCCCCGGTCCACAACCCCAAAGCCAAGCGTTATCATTACTTTTGCTGTGGACAGCATGCACATTGGGCTGTTAATTGCCCTCATCCTGCTCCAAAAGCTTCACACTCTGCCCACGTCATTGAATGTGCGGAACCTAGTATTGTGTATGCATACTTTGAAGCCGTTTCCAAGTACTAACAGTGTGATTTAAACTCGCTTGGGTTTTTAGCTCCGAGCACCATAGGGACCATACCCCAAAGTAAATATGGCTATCCTATCTTAGAACCACCTGAAGATTCGAGAGTTGAACTTCCTTAGAATGAAAACTTGAGCATTGCCTTTATCACCGCCCAAACTACTAGTTCATCCACAAGCTCACAACTTATGCCCTCAACAAGTCCATTATCAGTAACAAATGTTGACGCCTGGACTACTGTTATACTTATCACCCGGAAGGTATGCACTGAATGCCACCAACTAGGACACAAAGTCAGAATTAAGTCGCTGCACTTAGTGCCAAGACACCGACCCCTCCAGTCACGCAAGAAGAACTGCAGGAAATCCTGCTACAGGAATCATCCTCAGAGTGCACGCCTTAATTATCTCCTCTGGTTAAGGGTTTGTCCACTGGAAATAATAGTACCCGTCAAAATTCGACTGCCCACCTCTACTTCGACCACCATTTTGCCGCCGAAGCGTTAGAACTTGCAACTACCATCGAGTCTATACTTGAGGCTAATGTCCAAATAGATACGCCATCATCCGTCATAGAGACCGATCAACTTTCTAAAAATAGCCCTATTCGTTGCCAGTGTACCATTCAAGGTACTCGTGTCCTCGCCATTATCAACACCGGAGCTACCATTACTATCTTCAGCTCTCGCATATAGGACTTGCTGCCAAAACATACATGACCCCCACTGGCGAACCTACGTGTCCGCCTCTGCATTGCCGCTGGAACGCTTCTAGAGGTACCAGGAATTACTAATTTCACCATTCAGATTGAAGACTTCGATGATATGCTTCATGCCCGACCCTTCAGTGAAAATTCTCTGGTACACCACACTATCGACATCATAGATCACCACCCCATGGAAGAGCCCATCTGCCACCTTCCTATACATAAAGAGCAGGAGGTTCATAACCCAGAAACACAAATACTGCGCTCTGGACTGATCGAAACCCTCTATCCTTCCATGGGCCAGCCCCATCATCTTAGCTAGTAAGAAAGATGGTTCTTTCCACTTCTGCAATGACATATAGATCATGCTCTAGACTCACTCGCTGATGCTGCATGGTTCAGCACCCTTGAACTGGCTAGTGGACATTAGCTGATAGAAAAGTGCAATAAGGAAAAGACTGCCTTCTTTTGCCGTGATGGCCTTTTTCAATTTCAGAAAATGCACTATGGCCCCTGCAATGCTCCTGGGACCTTTGACAGCCTACTGGAATATGTGCTTTGTAAGCTGCAATGGAAAACATGTTTTTGTTACCTAGACGACGTAATCGTATTTGGACTACGTTTGTAGACCGTGTACACTATCTCCGCAAAGTGCTGGATTGATTCGCTGCCACCAACTTAAATTGAAACCTAGGAAATGCCACTTATTCCATGCAGAGGTGGAATTCCTGAGCTACGTTGTGTCTGTCCAGAGTGTTTTCCCTCAGTCTGCTAAGATAGCTGCTGTTGCTGCGTGCAACACCCCCCCCCCCCCACCCCGCTTCTTTAACAGAAAAAACACGTTTCCTCAGGCTTTGCCAATATTACCACAAGCGTGCTTATGTACCTGAATTTACCAAATTCGCCGCACCGCTATCCCAATTAACGGAAAAAGACCATCCCTTCCTTTGGACACTAGAATGCGAGGTCGCCTTCGCACTGCTAAACGATGCCTCCTCGCTTTCAACGACATTGTTACCAAATTATCCTTGCAGAACTAAATCAAAATTCACACAAACTTTGGATTTTTTATTGATTAAAAAATTCCACTTGTCTTCTCAAACGAGTTTGAATTTTAAATAATGCCATCGTTGCTACCGACAATGCACATGCGATTGCTGTCAGCCTTTCAGCTATCTACTTGACAGAGCGCCCTCTGGTGTAGCCTATGTGTATTGGATATTAACCCTGTTAATGCGTGCTATAATGAGGCATAGTCATTCAAGTGAATAACTCGGATCTTCAACATAAGAGAGACTACAGATGTGTCTGCAGTACTCTCCAGCATCTTAATAGTCACAACACCCAGCAGACAGTGAGTGTTAAAGTCTCTCTACTAGCTTCTCTCCCGAGAAGGAATGAGCATGTAGTTGTTGGTGGAGGTATGTTTGGAGTCAGGTAACAACAACGCCATTGTTTGAACACATCATGTTGAGCCTCGCACATAGCGAGAGAAAAGACAGTCTGGCGAATCATGGGAGAAAAGCAGCAATGCGTTTGTAAAATATATTTACTTGTGGTAGCAATGGATAAATACACATTTAGCCATGCCCTGCCAATTTCCAGCTATGCTCCAGCCACACTTTGTGCGTTTTTGTGATCGATTGAACCCTGAATTCAGAATCTCAATATCAAGGTAGCTAAATAGGTAAGCGGTTGACCATTTTTAAACTAATTTAACTTGGTGTTGCTACTGCCTATGGCAACAGCAACGCCTAGTCATATTAATTTCAAGATTTTCATCATAATTCTTATTAATTTATAAAGCCATCAAAGACATACAATTCGGAGAATGCCATGGTTCAGAATACATCATCAAATTGCAATAAGCAGTGTTAGATACACTCAAGGGCAGCATCTACACGGCGAGCATTGCATAACATGTCCAAGACAACCACATCACGTGGTTCCATAAACTGGTCACTAACACACGTGGTTTTCTATGCAACTTATTATATGATTTGATTTGTTGCACACTAACATGGTGGGTTGGTAGACCAGGCAGCCATTTTATATGGATGAGACCCCATATGTCACTCATGTATCTGACGTCATAATCGACGTAAGCCACTTGTTATATGACGTCACAATCGAATGGCATACGTCCAACACCAAAAGGGCAATGGTCCGACCGTAATCGTGTGGACTTTATATGCATTTACTGAATTTTATAAATATTCCGTTGAATATTTAGGCTCGCCAAGAAGTGTTTCTAAGCTTTTGCAAGAGCATGTGACACCTGTCTGTGCGTCTGTCTGCGTGTTGTGTGAGTGTGTGTGCATGCGTGTGTGCGTGCGTGTGTTCGCGTGCGTGCCAGGGTGTGCATATGTTGTATGCACATGTGCGTGTGCGTGGGTGATAATATTAGTTCTACCCGATGGATCTTCAACAAATTTGGACGAGACGTTGACTTTTAGGGTGTGAAGAAGGCTCCTCATTTCGGAGTAAAGAATGTCAGTATCACGGTTATCTAAAAGTGTGGATGGCAAGACTGGGAATTCTCTGTGCTGCATGTTTGACACTGTTTTGACTGGGAGCTGTAGTTGTCATGGGCAAAAACAACTCCCAGTCAAAGTAGTCTCAAGCTACCCCACATCTCAAATGTATTCATGGATCAAAGCGTTAAAATCGATTCAAACACCGTGGGCGGAGCTTAGATAGAAATGGACAGGCTATGGCTAGACATTTCGCCCATTATTATTGACAACGTCCCATTACTCGGCTACATTACAGACATGCTGGTCTGTTTCATCACGACATCATGGGTATGGAAAGATGTCACCATGTGAGGCAACGCCGACTTCAAGCAAAAGTTATGCGGAAAAGTTGTTGGAACTAATTCTACTGGAACCATGTTACTCTGATAATCAGCAATTGGTTCAAATCAAAGTAGTTTCAAAAGATGTGTGTAGAATGGTCATTCTACTATAAGGAATGTGTTTTCCTAGTCGGTGAGTGTTAAAGAGTTGTGTAAGCACACTCAGACAGGCGGTATCATAAAACATCCATTGGCATATAGGAAATAAAGTTTGAAGACAAATGATAGCGATTCCTCATGGCAGCTTGTATCCTGAAAAGGTGTGATTCGCTGTATAAATCATTTGGCGCATTGCTAATTCCTTCGGTGTCCTCGTTGAGTTCGTGCTAAATGTTTAAAACATGAGGTACCATGCTCTCCGAGATGTGTAATACAAATCATCGGATTTTGCGATGAGACACTTCCTGAAGAGAACTGAATCACTGACAAACATATAAGGTTTACTCCATAACAATTGTGTAGGAATATTAGTAACGAGAAAAACAAAAAACGTAATTGGGTTTTGAAGCTGCAACAGAGATACAATCTGATCGACTCGGCAACAATCTCACCTACTGAGGGGCAATCACATATATGCATTAACCATGACTACTAACTCTCTCAATCTGATAATGGTGTATTTTTCTGTACGCTCATCTACCTCCTCTATTTAATTTCGAGTCGAAGATAATGTTAGAGGGGTGATTTCGTGTCTGGACGATGAAGTGGCTGAGATAAGGCTCAATGTTAGTAGGCTACTCAGAAAACACCTGCTAATAAAGCGCGACACCTGTGAATGTGAATTATTGGCAATACTCCTTGCACTCAATCACCACCACAGGCATATCACGCGTTATCGACTGTGTTTAACAATGCCATAAATCAGCAAAGCGACCTAAGCATTAAACAGCGATCAGAGAAAATTCAATCATTGTGAAACATTTCCTCTATTACATTGATTGGTTGATTGGCATCTGTCAATAAAGCATGAGTAATGTCCTGCTAGCACGAGACAATTGTGAGAGGCATATTAAACACGCCGGTATCTGAGCCGCCACTACGCATCATTTACAACTTTGTCTAGTCACATTGAAATTGTGAAATCGAATTCCTGGTTCAAATGGTTAAATGGCGTTCCTCTAAGCGGCTTCAGCTAAATCAACAGAATTGTCTCTTGACATTGTTTCCAAAATGTCTCTCCAAGTCGAGCTCACATTAGCTAGCATAAATACTGTAATAATTGCGTTTTACCGAATAGCTCTCCATTCCGATCCTGTCCGTTCATTCCAGGGGAATTGGGCCGATTTATATACACGCAGCTACCAGTTATCTGTCTATTTTAATAGACTTCTTCATCAGCCGATGGACAGAGAGATAATCCAGCTTCCGGCTATAATATTGCACTATTTCATCTCTTTGTTGATATGCAGAATTTGAGTGTATAGGATTGGCTGGATGCGAGCCGGTTAAACTAAGCAGCTGACCAAATTTAGGATATATTATTAAGAACAATCATGTGTTAGAAAGCGGTTATATAATAATATTTTCGTTTGTCACGGGAAATAATAAACAACGGCATGCTTTTATTATATTAGCCATCATTCCAATGAGACCAACACAAAATACATGCCATCAATTTTGGATTGACGCCATTAGAGAATACAAGCCAACCCATCCTGGTTACACGGAGTTCACTCTCTTGCTAAATTAGTCCATGAGCCTATTTTCTGATTTTGATGACGTACTGCTCGTCCATGACCAGTGGGCACAGTAATATACCTCAATAGAGGGATTCAATTCTAGCTAAGCTACGCCCACTTTGATGATGATGATGATTGATATTTATTATAATGATGATGATGATGACGATGATGATGATGATGATGGTGGTGATGCAAAACAATACGCGACTTCTGGATTTTTTATGAAGGCATCTATGCTGACACACTCATTCCCTGTGCGCTAAGTGAAGACGCGCATAAAACGTTATGTACAGCGTATTTTCCAGAGTATCCATCTATCATCTGACATACCTTTTGGTAGAATCATTATAGATTGGTGATCGACCACTCAAAATGTTGCTTCTAGAATCTTCTACGATTGCATATGGGTTACATGCGAACCAGTTTTATAATGAGGTCGGCAGAGGTCAAAAGGTAGCAAATCTTCGTCACAGCTTAAAATCTAGTAACTGTATGCTGCTAAGCACCAGTAAAGGAACATTCTAGTTTTAACAGCTTAAGATTTATTAAACGGCACCATTTGATAAATATAATGAGGAAAGGTTCACTCATTTAATAGAATATTGTTACTATGACAACTGACAGCATAGCCAATCATTTCGAATCGATGAAAAAAGCATTCATTGTAAACTAGTTAAGTAGATTTTGATAGAATCGTTGTAGATTGGTGATCGACCACTCAAAATTCTGCTTATACGTCGTCTACGATTGCATATGGTTTACACGCAAATCAGTTTTATAATAAGGTCGGCAGAGGTCAAAAGGTCACAAATCCTCACGACAGCTTAAAATCTAGCAAATGTATGTTGTTATCACTGACCAAGGACCGGTAAAGGAACATTCTAGTTTTAGCAGCTTAAGATTGATTAAATGCCACCATTTGACAAATATAATGAGTAAAAGTTTACTCATTCAATAGAATATTGTTACTATGACAACTGACAATATAGGCAATTTTTGAGAATCTATGAAAAATGTAATCATTGTAAACTAAACTTGAAATGGGCATATCATCGAATCGAAATTGTGTAGAGCAATAAAAGAGCATTCAAAATGTTTTTATTGTTGCTTGTTTTACCCACCGACTATAAATCCACTAATTATATTTGAACTCCTCCGACCTCATTATAAAACTGATTTGCATATAAACCATATGCAATCGTAGACGATACTATAAGCAACATTTTGTGTGGTCGACCACCAATCTACAAAGATTCTATCAAAAGATAGATAATATGGTCGGCTTCACCGTGGGTATTAACTCTAATATAACACATCAAAAACAATATTGAGTCCAAGTTTATCACATGTTAACATACATAATCTTAAAGAGGATATCGCGTGCTATTAGAAAAATATAGTTTCGTCAACTAGTGGGGTGGGGTGGGGGGGCGTATCCAGGCGGGCCCCTCCAGCCCACGGACTATTATAAAGATAAACTAGCTGTCAGATCGTAGCACAGGAAAACGAATGTATCAACTGTATAATACAAGAATTTAACCCAAGCGTGAACAATAAAATTCGGAATAATATTGATTATGAAAATTGGTCAATACACAAACAACGATGGAGACGATGATTGTCTAAATTTCCATTTCTTACGCACCAATACTCTGGTGTGACCGTTATCCCTGGCGATTGGCGATTATCTTATCTGCGCATTTCCAGATCCCCCTTTTGTCATACAGCTCCGTCGTCCACAATGCCTTTGCCGCTTTCTGAGCTCTTTCTTATCATATATGATGATACTGAGCCGCTGCTTAAACAGTGTTAACATGCAGAAGTATATGTATCTAGAACAACAGAAAGCGGGCAAGTTTCTTTTAGTGTAGATACTATAACATGTTAACACTATTTAAACTGCTATGTCCTCCACCAGTCCAGTGTCTAGAAGCATGTTCTTGTCGAGCGCACTCAAGAATGACATTCGGTGTTACTTAGAAACCAGTCCTAGTTGAGTGTACTCGTGTACGGCATTCAGTGTCACTTAGAAGCCGGTTCTAGTTAAGCGCACTCATGTACGGCATTCAGTGTCACTTAGAAGCCAGTTCTAGTTAAGCGCACCCATGCATAGCATTCAGTGTCACTTAGAAGCCAGTTCTAGTTGATCGCACTCATGCACATGACCTTCAGTGTCACTTAGAAGCCAGTTCTAGTTGAGCGCACTCATGTATGGCATTCAGTGTCACTTATAAGGCAATTCCAGTTTAGCGCAGTCATGTATGGCATTCAGTGTTATTTAGAAGCCAGTTCTAGTTGAACGCACTCATGTATGGCATTCAGTGTCACTTAGAAGCCAGTTCTAGTTAAGCGCACTCATGTATGGCTTTCAGTGTCACTTAGATGCCAGTTCTAGTTAAGCGCACTCATGCATGGCATTCAGTGTCACTTAAACGCCAGTTCTAGTTGAGGGCACTCATGTACATGACCTTCAGTGTCACTTAGAAGCCAATTCTAGTTGAGCGCACTCATGCATATGGCCTTCAGTGTCACTTAGAAGACAGTTCTAGTTGAGCACAATCATGTACAGCATTCAGTGTCACCTAAAAGCCAGTTCTAGTTGAGCGCACTCATGTATGACATTCAGTGTCACTTAGAAGCTGGTTCAAAGTTAAGAGCACTCATGTATAACATTACGTGTCAGGTAGAACTCAGTTCTAGTTAAGAGCACTCGTGTATGGCATTCAGTGTTACTTAGAAGCCGGTTCTAATTAAGAGCCCTCGTGTATGGCATTCAGTGTCACTTAGAAGCCAGTTCTGGTTGAGCGCACTCATGTATGCCATTCAGTGTCACTTAAAAGCCAGTTCTAGTTGAGCGCACCCATGCACATGACCTTCAGTATCACTTAGAAGACAGTTCTAGTTGAGCGCACTCATGTACAGCATGCAGTGTCACTTAAAAGCCAGTTCTAGTTGAATGCACTCATGTATTACATTCAGTGTCACTTAAAATCCGGTTCGTTCTAAGTTAAGAGCACTCGTGTATGGCATTGCGTGTCACTTAGAAGCCAGTTCTAGTTAAAATCACTCGTGTATGGCATTCAGTGTTACTTAGAAGCCAGTTCTGGTTGAGCACCCTCAAGTAGGGTATTCAGTTTCACTTGGAAGCCAGATTCTAGTTCAAGAGGTTATCGCCATCACATTGATACTAATTAGCATGGGCAGTTCCGAAAGAATAATTGAATTAACAGGTAAAAACTTAGTCAGACATGAAAATCAATACAAATGAGGTCAATTGAATACGTGTGTGATAACTCTTGACATGGACTTGATCTTTGGGAGAACTTTCACAAGTCCCTCTTAACTGAATATGCTTAGCAATTCTTGGTGACATAGTCATTGCCATGTCTCCACGGGATTATGTGTTAGGGCTTTAATATCCCTACCCCTTAATACGGTCTGCTTCACTGTAGGTATTAACTCTAATATAATCCATCAAAAACCATATTGAGTTCCAGTTTATCACATGTTAACATACATAATCTTAAAGAAGGCCATCGAAAAATATAGTTTCGTCAATTAGTGGGTGGATGGGGGGGGGGTGATATCCAGGTGGGCCCCTCCAGCCCACGTACTATAAAGGTATGGGTGCTCTGTGGCTTAGTGTTATTTGATATTATAAAGAATTCGGATACAAATTCGGTCTTTGTTCAGTGAGTTAGTGACTTTGACAATTATTATCCCGTTCCCATTTAAGTACATGTGTTGAGGTTGTTGTTGTTGTTGTTGTTGTTGTTGTTGTTGTTGTTATTGATCGTGATGTTGTTGCTTCTGCTGCTGCTGCTGCTGTTGTTGTTGTTTTTGTTGTTGTTGTTGCGGTAGTAATACTTACAATAACAGCAAACAGTAGCTACAACTGAAACAACAGTAAAACAGCAGTAGCAGTAGGATAGTAGCAGTAATTACAGCAGTACCAGCTGCGGCCATTGTATTCTAGCAGATGTAATAGGTTGTAACAGTATGTGAAACATCACCAGAAACATTACCAGCAGCGCTAACACTCATCACAGTAGTAGTAGAAAATGCATGAATAAACAAGAGCAATCAGAGTTGCAGACCCTGGCCTCACACGTTTTTTGTCACGTTGTTAAACGTTTTCAGTTGGGCGATCCTAGTGTATGGTGACACCCTTTCTTGTTTTAAGATATGAACGGAAATCGGTCATATCGTCTTCGAGATATCCAAAGATCTAGAATTGCATCCAGTCCGGGTTCTTTCATCCAGATAACGGTCAACGTCTGCACATACTTTGTGTTAAACCTTGAGCCAAATGGGACCAGGACCCGTATTCGCGAAGAGGGCGACTCAGGGCGTAGCTTACGCCTTGCGTAATATATGCCTTAACGTTACGCCTCATATGCACGTCGTATTCGCGAAGAAGGGCGTAAATATATGCGTCACACTGCAATGCGTGTAGGCCAGAATTCGTTGCCAATCGTTAGCCACAGAGGCAGCTTATTGGCGTAGTACCGTATGCGTCAACAGCTGACAAAATGTGTGACTTTCACTACAACATGGAATACGGAATAGCTTTACCATCAGCTCAAAATTTAGTATGTAGGCCTAATACGAAGAATAAATATTGTTCATTCGGGTGTTCTATTGAGTCTGACTAACTTAGCGTATAGTCATTCCATTAGTTAAATGTGTGTCATTACAAAAGATAAGTGTTGCGAAAATATGTAATTTTTCTAGTATTACATGTTTTATTTAGCATTCTGCTACAGTAAATACGACGGAAGCCTTTTTGGGAAAACTTCACCGTTCACACGCGCTTGTTGCCAGGTAATGCCGTATCGCTCTACCGTATTTACCCGCTTCACATTCACAGTTTCTTTGAATACAGACATAGGAAAAGTATTCAGTTTTAAATATGCAAAAAGTGGCTGCTATGGCTTCACATTAAATACCACTTAATATGTATAAAAAAATCAACTAAATGCAAATTCAATTTATAAAATCCATAATATCCGTAATGCGACTAAAATTCGACATCAGGTCAAAAACGCTGGAAATAATGACTTACGCCTTGTAGTTCGAGGGCATAAATTAAGTTGCGCCCGATTTTATGGATGGGCGTAAGCTACGCTCTTTTTGTGAATAGCGACTAATGACACTCTGAGGGCTTTTAGACCCCCTAGTTACGCCTCTTCTAGGGCGTTAGCCCTCTTCGTGAAAGCGGCCAATTTAGGAGATATAGGTGCGGACAGACAGCCAAGCAGACAGACATGCACACTCGCACACACTCGCGTACGCACGTACGCACGCGCACACGCACGCACACAAGTACGTGCAGACCCGACTTCTGCGGCAATGGTAATTTCGGGGACACCGAAGCCAGCCTTATGAGGTAGGGCATTGCGTGGATCCCAGCAAACAGATTCTGGTATCAAAATCCGGCTGTAAAGATGTCACCATTCTCGATACATTTTAGTCACGGGAACAATTATGTAGACGAGCCGCATTCTTGTGTGTCTTTGTGTAGTGAAGACACACTACTTGGTCAGATCGTTTGATAGACTCAGTCAATACATCTGTATAGAAGCGTCTTCTTACAATAATCCCCAATTCCAAAACGAAGCTTATGTGAACGTAAACAATTATCTTTTGAATTTCCTGCATCACTAAGGTTTTATCTGAATGATGTATTTGTCAAACAGATCGATGTATGGACAAAATATCAGTAGCTCCTCTGTAATTGCACACGATTTAGTATTACCACAGATATGGGGACTACCATAGTATGGGGGGAACACAGGTACTCGGTTCCTTCATGTAAATGTATTACGCTGAAACTGTACTGGAATAACCACGAACTGGAGAACTCCATCAGCTCAGGAGATAATGCATGCATTATATCACATAGGAAACAATAGTTTGCTGTAAATCTATGATAAAACGGGCAGGTTCTCTATGCATTAAGCATTATTTGTGTTACAGACAAAACAAGTGATGCCTGACAATGAGTCAAGTCTGTCAAGACGGTTTCCCACATAATATAAACAAGTTAAGGCTTATTTTTACTGCATTTTGGATTGTTTTCTAGATTTGAGAAAACAGCAATCAACTAATTATGTTATGCCAATGATTATACAAATTTATTCATTACTAGCTACAAATGTATAGCAATTGTTTTTCAAGGTCTTCTAGATTTGAGAAAACAGCAATCAACTAATTATGTTATGCCAATGATCATACAAATTTATTCATTACTAGCTACACATGTATAGCAATAGTTTTTCAAGGTCATCAAATCATAGTGCACTTATTACCCGTTCACCCTTCCTTCGTTTCTACCACCCTTCCTCCTCCTCCTCCTCCTCCGCCCTCCAATACCCCCTCCCTAACTCCCTACCTATTTCCTTCCTTCCTTTGCTTCAGTGCTTCCTTTCTTCTTACCTACGTTCGTCTCTTTCTGCCATCCTTTCTTCTTTCCATCTTTTCTTCCTACTTTACGTTACCTTTTTCATTCTTTCTTTTTTATTTTCCCTTCCTTCAGCTCTCTGTTATTAATGTATCAATTTATTGATTTAAAGATTTATTGTTTCAAAGATTTATTGATTTACCGATGTATTGAGTTAAAGATTTATTGATTTACTTATTTTGGTTTTATTGAGTTACAGATTTATTGATTTATTTATTGTTTTATTGATTTAAAGATTTATTTATTTATTTATTGTTTTATTGATGTAAACATTTATTGATTTATCGATTTATTGATTTATTGATTTATTAATTTATTGATTTTTTTATTTATTGATTTAAAGATTTATCTATTTATTTATTTATTGTTTTATTGATGTAAACATTTATTTATTTATTTATTTATTTATTTATTTATTTATTTATTTATTTATTTATTTATTTATTTATTTATTTATTTATTTATTTATTTATTTATTTATTTATTGTTTTATTGATTTAAAGATTTATTGATTTAAAGATTTATTGATTTAAAGATTTATTGATTTATTGATTCAAAGATTTATTTATTTATTTATTTATTTATTTATTGTTTTACTGATTTATTGATTTTCGAGTTTTTTAAAATTTTAATTTAAGCTATTTTATTTCCAGATGTGTTCTAGTTGATGTTAATATGATTTATCAGTTTCATTGAATGCTCAACACAATTCAACCAATGCTTTATCTAAACCTGCTCGTCCGCAGCTGGATGGTTGAAAGTAGTGACCTCGCACCGACGAACGGCCCACGTTGCACTCTCCTATTTAGCAACTTGGCCAACCATTGTTCCTTAATTAGGCCCCTACTGGTCCATTACTAAACTTTCCGTCACAACTTTTCATTACTGTCTTCTAACTGACCTGATCGGCATGTGTAATTGTGCTGTACTAATTCTTTTACATGATCCCTGTAATTATTATAAGATTTGGTGACCTCTCCTGGTCCATATCATAGGGACGGAAATATGGACGGGCATATCAGCAGGATATTGGTAGTCTGATAGAAATCGAAAGGCTAGGTCCAGTAATTGCAAATGGGAGCCATGCATGTAGTGGGTGTCCTCACAGTCGTACCCATATCATTCCACAACAATGATATCTTGGTGTCTATGAACGATTTAGAGCTAACAGAGACTCGTAAAATAAAGTGTGTTAACAGGCATTAAAGATGAGTTTTGTCAAAGCAGCAATACCCAAAGCTATCGCACAGTACACAATAAAACGTTAAATACTATCACTCACAGGATGATATAATTCTCAAATGCATGGCCATGTAGCCAATTTATGTAAAGAGGAAATGTCTGCACAAACGGAGATCTTCCACGTGAGCATAAGGATTGCATCCAGAAACAAATGTGCAGAAACAGAAGTGGTAACCATCACGTAATACATCTAGACTGCAAAGCTCAAGTGGGCTAAGAAGACAACATATTAATGTAATGGAGAAACTCCCTATATTGGAAGCTTGAAAAAGAGCACCAACCAGGGACAGACATACGAGCTGCTCTAATTGCTGACCCAACTGTTGCCCCAACAAAGGCTGGATGGAACAATACTAATATGGTGTTATAAGGACGCTGTATGTGTGTGGTCCACGCATTCCCACCCGCACAAGCAAATATCTGTCAGTTACCCATTTCCCAAAGTTCGATTGTGCTGCAGATTCGCCCAATTATAGTATTGTCACAACCCCATAGGAGCCAAAATAGGATGAAAATGGTTAAAACAAAACATATATAGTGTAAATTGTGAAAACCAACGAAAATGGTATCCCGAACACACGGGGAGGCTTATGCGCAAATTGCAAAGACAATAAGTAAGAAAATTACCACTAGCGAGCTAGACAAAGACACACAACGTCAGCAAATGGAACTTCCAGTCCAAATTAGCATGAACAAACTGTTGGCTACCCTAGAGTAGGATCAGGTCGCCAAGTTCATTATCAAACTGGTGGATGTCTGCATATCAGAAATTAATATGGATTGGAATGCGACGAATATAGAAAGGCTGGCCAATATATTTATCACGTCGTGCATGCAAAATACCCACTATGTGCCTTTGGATATTGCTGTGGAGTCGGAGAAGTGTCACAGAAATTAATGACTAACCAGATAAAATAATTCCAATAACATTTCCGCCACACTTTTTTCTATTATTGTATTCTAAATGACCAGATTGCCAATTGTAATTGAGTATTAATTCTTGTATATAATTCCTGTAAATATTAGAAAACCTGTTGACCTCTCCTGGTCCATATCGTACATACCACATATGTATGGAACATATCGGTAGGGAAAGGGTAGTCTGGTGCGAATTGGAAGCTAGGTCTCAAATTAGTCAAATGACTGCTTGGATATATCCGCTGAGGTAGATGTGTAAATACAGGCCAAGAAACTAGTGAGTGCCCTCACAGGCATAGCCATGCAATTCTAGGACAATGAGTCTATAAAGGATATAGGTAACATGGGTTAGTAGGAAAAAGAGTGTTGACCATGAGCCTGCATATGCATTAAAGATACGTTTGCCAAAGCAGAAATAACTGGAACGA
>CM067367.1:106602337-106839837 GCA_034401795.1 Chaetoderma sp. LZ-2023a
ATGGCGGTTCGATCCCCTGACCGGGAGATGGTGATCAACAAATTAAACTAACGGGTGCATCACTGTCGGCTAAGTTAGCACATGGGAATTGAAGCCGCACGTTGCCAGTGCGTCTATAAAATAAAAATACATATACTGCCAGAGCCGTGCTGGAGTCAGAGTACAATAGGCGTAAAAGCCTAGGATTGATTGTGACAGATGCATCCACAGATAGTCCCATATGAATCGTCAGTGTGTCAGTATATCAGACATGTGAAAGCTGGTCGGCCAATCCTTGACTTATAGTCTTGGTGCGGTGGTCCAGTGGAAAGATGCCTGGTTGCTGATGCTATGCGGAGTTGCAGAATGGCGGTTCGATCCCCCGACCGGGAGATGGTGATCAACAAATTAAACTAACGGGTGCATCACTCTCGGCTAAGTTAGCACATGGAAATTGAAGCCGCACGTTGCCAGTGCATCAATAAAATAAAAATACATATACTGCCAGAGCCGTGCTGGAGTCAGAGTACAATAGGCGTAAAAGCCTAGGATTGATTGTGACAGATGCATCCACAAATAGTCCCATGTGAATCGTCAGTGTGTCAGTATATCAGACATGTGAAAGCTGGTCGGCCAATCCTTGACTTATAGTCTTGGTGCGGTGGTCCAGTGGAAAGATACCTGGTTGCTGATGCTATGCGGAGTTGCAGAATGGCGGTTCGATCCCCCGACCGGGAGATGGTGATCAACAAATTAAACTAACGGGTGCATCACTGTCGGCTAAGTTAGCACATGGAAATTGAAGCCCCACGTTGCCAGTGCGTCAATAAAAAAAAAATACATATACTGCCAGAGCCGTGCTGGAGTCAGAGTACAATAGGCGTAAAAGTCTAGGATTGATTGTGACAGATGCATCCACAGATAGTCCCATATGAATCGTCAGTGTGTCAGTATATCAGACATGTGAAAGCTGGTCGGCCAATCCTTGACTTATAGTCCTGGTGCGGTGGTCCAGTGGAAAGATGCCTGGTTGCTGATGCTACGCGGAGTTGCAGAATGGCGGTTCGATCCCCCGACCAGGAGATGGTGATCAACAAATTAAACTAACGGGTGCATCACTGTCGGCTAAGTTAGCACATGGAAATTGAAGCCGCACGTTGCCAGTGCGTCAATAAAATAAAAATACATATACTGCCAGAGCCGTGCTGGAGTCAGAGTACAATAGGCGTAAAAGCCTAGGATTGATTGTGACAGATGCATCCACAGATAGTCCCATATGAATCGTCAGTGTGTCAGTATATCAGACATGTGAAAGCTGGTCGGCCAATCCTTGACTTATAGTCTTGGTGCGGTGGTCCAGTGGAAAGATGTCTGGTTGCTGATGCTATGCGGAGTTGCAGAATGGCGGTTCGATCCCCTGACCGGGAGATGGTGATCAACAAATTAAACTAACGGGTGCATCACTGTCGGCTAAGTTAGCACATGGGAATTGAAGCCGCACGTTGCCAGTGCGTCAATAAAATAAAAATACATATACTGCCAGAGCCGTGCTGGAGTCAGAGTACAATAGGCGTAAAAGCCTAGGATTGATTGTGACAGATGCATCCACAGATAGTCCCATATGAATCGTCAGTGTGTCAGTATATCAGACATGTGAAAGCTGGTCAGCCAATCCTTGACTTATAGTCTTGGTGCGGTGGTCCAGTGGAAAGATGCCTGGTTGCTGATGCTATGCGGAGTTGCAGAATGGCGGTTCGATCCCCCGACCGGGAGATGGTGATCAACAAATTAAACTAACGGGTGCATCACTCTCGGCTAAGTTAGCACATGGAAATTGAAGCCGCACGTTGCCAGTGCATCAATAAAATAAAAATACATATACTGCCAGAGCCGTGCTGGAGTCAGAGTACAATAGGCGTAAAAGCCTAGGATTGATTGTGACAGATGCATCCACAGATAGTCCCATATGAATCGTCAGTGTGTCAGTATATCAGACATGTGAAAGCTGGTCGGCCAATCCTTGACTTATAGTCTTGGTGCGGTGGTCCAGTGGAAAGATGCCTGGTTGCTGATGCTATGCGGAGTTGCAGAATGGCGGTTCGATCCCCCGACCGGGAGATGGTGATCAACAAATTAAACTAACGGGTGCATCACTCTCGGCTAAGTTAGCACATGGAAATTGAAGCCGCACGTTGCCAGTGCATCAATAAAATAAAAATACATATACTGCCAGAGCCGTGCTGGAGTCAGAGTACAATAGGCGTAAAAGCCTAGGATTGATTGTGACAGATGCATCCACAGATAGTCCCATATGAATCGTCAGTGTGTCAGTATATCAGACATGTGAAAGCTGGTCGGCCAATCCTTGACTTATAGTCTTGGTGCGGTGGTCCAGTGGAAAGATGCCTGGTTGCTGATGCTATGCGGAGTTGCAGAATGGCGGTTCGATTCCCCCGACTGGGAGATGGTGATCAACAAATTAAACTAACGGGTGCATCACTGTCGGCTAAGTTAGCACATGGAAATTGAGGCCGCACGTTGCCAGTGCGTCAATAAAATAAAAATACATATACTGCCAGAGCCGTGCTGGAGTCAGAGTACAATAGGCGTAAAAGCCTAGGATTGATTGTGACAGATGCATCCACAGATAGTCCCATATGAATTGTCAGTGTGTCAGTATATCAGACATGTGAAAGCTGGTCGGCCAATCCTTGACTTATAGTCTTGGTGCGGTGGTCCAGTGGAAAGATGCCTGGTTGCTGATGCTATGCGGAGTTGCAGAATGGCGGTTCGATCCCCCGACCGGGAGATGGTGATCAACAAATTAAACTAACGGGTGCATCACTGTCGGCTAAGTTAGCACATGGAAATTGAAGCCGCACGTTGCCAGTGCGTCAATAAAATAAAAATACATATACTGCCAGAGCCGTGCTGGAGTCAGAGTACAATAGGCGTAAAAGCCTAGGATTGATTGTGACAGATGCATCCACAGATAGTCCCATATGAATCGTCAGTGTGTCAGTATATCAGACATGTGAAAGCTGGTCGGCCAATCCTTGACTTATAGTCTTGGTGCGGTGGTCCAGTGGAAAGATGCCTGGTTGCTGATGCTTTGCGGAGTTGCAGAATGGCGGTTCGATCCCCCGACCGGGAGATGGTGATCAACAAATTAAACTAACGGGTGCATCACTGTCGGCTAAGTTAGCACATGGAAATTGAAGCCGCACGTTGCCAGTGCGTCAATAAAATAAAAATACATATACTGCCAGAGCCGTGCTGGAGTCAGAGTACAATAGGCGTAAAAGCCTAGGATTGATTGTGACAGATGCATCCACAGATAGTCCCATATGAATCGTCAGTGTGTCAGTATATCAGACATGTGAAAGCTGGTCGGCCAATCCTTGACTTATAGTCTTGGTGCGGTGGTCCAGTGGAAAGATGCCTCGTTGCTGATGCTATGCGGAGTTGCAGAATGGCGGTTCGATCCCCCGACCGGGAGATGGTGATCAACAAATTAAACTAACGGGTGCATCACTGTCGGCTAAGTTAGCACATGGAAATTGAAGCTGCACGTTGCCAGTGCGTCAATAAAATAAAAATACATAACTGTTGAATGCCACCCAAGCAGTATCGTCAACAGAGGGTAAGCCTTAGGTGCGACAGCCAAAGACACAAGTAATACAATTGTCATCAGGAACAAGAGAATTACAACACCACTAGAAAATATAACATCAGGACCAAGGTAGACTGCTATCTACCACAGGCATGAACAATTTAAGTAAATCTATGTTATTAGCTCACTTTATTTTGGTGCGACAGCCAAAGACACAAGTAATACAATTGTCATCAGGAACAAGAGAATTACAACACCACTAGAAAATATAACATCAGGACCAAGGTAGACTGCTATCTACCACAGGCATGAACAATTTAAGTAAATCTATGTTATTAGCTCACTTTATTTTATGATGATAATGATGCCTATCCTCGTCCATGCTCTCCGTAGTCATCGAAGGGGTCCATGTGATGTTCTTTCGGTCCAGTAAATCCATTTTTTTTTATCCGAGGGGACATAGAAAGAATAATATTAATGCACACTACACTTAGTGCGCATATGTCATAAAATAGTTCGCACAACGGCGATTTAAGTAAATCTGCGTTATTAGCTCAACTATATTTTATAATGATAATGATGGCTAATTTAGAGATAGAACTGTATACATGAACAGTCTTAAAGTTAAACACAAATTCAGACACATGTACAGATGAAGAAATCTATTGTCTGCCTAAACTTCACTTAGAATCCCCTACGTATATGATGCTGGCGCATTTGGATACACATAGTGATTCATAAAGGTATCCTTAGTCTTCCACCGCTCCATCTGTATAGCAGTTTCTGGTAGCATACCTGTACGCATAGCAAGAGTAGCACCCATGGGCCAGAACGACTTTGCTGAAAAACCCTGATTAGATAATCCAGCCATGTTAATTGCTTCTTCCAAAATGCGTGATACAGTATCAATGGAAATAGCTTTAAAAGGCTTATTCAATGTAAAAAACAATGGATTTAATTCTGTAGGACATATCATACTCGTGTACGAAACGTACGTACGTACGTAAACATGAAACTGGGTCCATATATCGATCCTTATTGTTTGGTGGAATATTAACTTTGAAACCAGTCCTGGATGTATTGTTCTTTATTCCGAAAAAAGTAATAGTTAATGAATTATCTGGTTTGGAATCTACATTGTCTAACGATAAAATTATGCTATCACTTAACAGATTTGCTTGATTTAGAATCACACCTTTTGGAGGCAAATATGGTGAGCGTGTCATACACACAAGCGCTGGTGTTTTATAGGCAACACATCGTTGGTGTCCCGTGCAATACATAACCAAACAAATGCCTTGATTGGCATCGGTTTCGACCGTTTTGTAGGTTCGCTGATACCAGATTTTGTTAATGAGTCACTTAGTGTCCGCATTATGCATTGAAGAATGTTTACCTGATCCTTCGTAAAGACATGATATTGATGCCACTGACGATTTAAGAATTTATTCAGGTTTTTGTGATTTTGACGCAATATTACAAAGAAAATGTGCTACAATATTATGATTTGTTTCATCTTTAAAATCAACATTTCTAACAACACAATACGAAATATAACTAGCCATGTTGCAAATTTCGGATTTAGACTATGACGTCACAAGATCTTGATGACGAATGAAGATGTTTGAAGTAAGATTCGGCTCACCGTCTTGGAAGACTATAATTTTCTGAATCTTTTGGCCTATCTTATCAGAAGATACACAGATTCGTAATGAAGATGAATTCACCAACGCTTCTTAACCAACTCGAAGATTCAATGATAACTTTCTAGCGTCAACCTAATAATAATTTACTGAATACAAACACATACATTTCTGGCAACGTTAGTTGCTATGAAACAAAGCTCACTGCATGTATTTGAAATACACAATCTACATAGTCTTCCTAACAAACTAATTGAACATTTCTATGTTCAACTTGCTAACAAGCCAGCCCAGCGCTAAGGAAAGAGCTGAATTACCTAACGAGATTTTGAATTTGTATGTACTCGTGCGAGTGCCAAAATGCGATAATTACCTTTTCAAAGTTGCAATGCTTATTTATTTCATCAAAATTCATTTCCCCAACTCTTCACATTAATATAATCATGCTCATGGATTGGACAATCCCATCGCCTGTATGATGGTCCTGTCTACTCATGTGCCCTTCATCTCTTCGTAGAAGCATTAACCGAATTCAAAATCATCATGAGAAAGGCACGCAAAATGACAAAATCTGATGTGGAATAATTTATCAATAAATTTCTGATGTAGCAGAATAGTTTCACTTTAGTTTATAAACAATTTTTAAAAGTGAAATTGGTTACACCTTAGCCAAAAACGACCGATTTTGTTGCGAGATTATAGTCTGCCCTTATTACGCAAACAAAAGGTTACATTCAACTCTCCCTTGATGCGCCATGGTCAAACAAATGGTTAACTATGGTAACGAATTCTGCAACAAAATACATTGCAGGCATTATCAAAACAACACTTGCATACTGATTGGTTCAATAGTGCTCGAGACTAGCATGCTATAACTTAATAGTATTTTTATGAGACAATCAAAATATAGCAAACCAGCCTGTATCGCTGTGACTCAAAGTCCAACGCACATCAGCGTTATGAAAAATCCGATGAACAACAAGCTAACCATGTGCAGATGCTGATGAAAGTCAATTTTCACACATAATTACAACGTTGATTTGAACACACATTAGTTTGACATTGACAACCAAAATCTTGTGCTGCACAATCCTGCTACAAAGCAGCAAAACAACTTTTATCAACATAAAAGTACACAATCTGGTGGGCAAACAGTGATAAATACAATAACAATCACAGTAAATAACGAACACACATTGAGACTGAATACATCCAAATTATGTCCTATTCTGATAAATTATCTATTCTATAAACATGATGATAATGGATATATTAACTTTGCGTGCATTTGATGTGTGTGTGCGTGTATGTCAGGCCGTTTGTAGGTATATATGCTACTGATGAAAACTGTTGCTGTATCGGTGTACCTTCTTAAGATGATTTACATTATGCATCGCGAGACATACCCAACATGCAGCTGCTACATAATATTACCTGGAGCATGCACTCGCCAACCAACTGTAACTAATGCATATTTACATATGCCCACCACCCCTATGTAAATATCCACTATCAAATATTTAACTGCTGTCCACCATCAGCAGCTTACAAGCAAATATATTTACAACATGAAAAATGAACAAATATACTACACAATAGCCACGCCAGTGTGTCCTAATGGCAAAATAACCATGTCAAATTAAAATATATCCAAACAGTAACATTTAAATAATATTAGCAAATGAACAAAACAATCAAATCACTAGAACGGAATTCTTGTAAGTAACTTATCATATATAAGTTTCATGTAACATAAGCTAACCATATAACCATATAACCAAATTATAAACTAAGCTATGCGATAGCAATTATAGCAGTGGCACAACTCCATATAATTAAAACATAAACAAACTTATATAGTTATATGTAAACATAGTGTATGGTGTGTAATATAATTTAATCTGTTACATCAATAGCAGGATGTGCTGTTAGGCGAAAACAAACTGGTATTCACATCAACAAGCTTTGTGGTGCACCATCATTATCCACATACACATGAAACTATGTCATATGCATAGATTTGACCTGCGGGTTGTGTATTTCCACTGGCATATGGACACTGTGTGCATGGCTCATCCAGAGGACTGTCATCCCCAATCTCCTCTGCTAACCGACTCACATGTAAACATATACAATGAATAGCAAATTTTAATATATCTCAACATCACCGTATCAGAGTCAGGTACTGACCTTGAAGAAGAGACAGCCTGATTCAATGCAGCCAGTTATGGCAATATTGCATAGTGCTGTTCCTTACTGACTAGCTCATAGCAATATTGCATACTGCTGCATTTTTTACTGGCTCGCTTCTTCAGACATTTAAGACAATCCTACATCCTACCTCTATTTAAAATGAAAATATGTGTAGCTATATTCAGAGTTATTTGAATTAAGATAATAATAATAAAGCAAAGTTAAATAAGCTCAGCTATTAATGGCATATTTTCATTAGTTGGATGTTAAAGCTAATGTGAAATACAATAAGATGCTTACCTAACATACATGTGTGAATCGAAGGATACCCCTGGTATCTGCAGATCCAATTGTGTAGGAACCATGGGCGAAGTGATACCAGTGCCCACGTCTGGTTCATGAGCTCCGGATGCTCGCACACAGATCAGCTTCAATCCGGTGGCCTTCTTGGACTCATCTGACTCCATCTTATGTTTTTTATAAGACACCCCACCTATATAATATAAAAATAACAATCATGATTAGAATAACATCAGAGAATGCAATAATTAACATTGAATGATCTCCAAGGTCGTTGACACCAGTCATATCGATATTTATCTCAGGTAATTGTGCCAGTGAAACTGTCTTAACCTTATGTAAATGTTCCCACTTAGCCATTTTCAACTGTGAGGCGATCCGATTTGGGATAAGTATATCCCAAATTTCAACATTTGACATACTCAAGGTTGGAGTGACCTTGTATATCTTTGTTCATAAGTCATAAGGGGTCTATAATGCCAGCCCACTCCACTATAGGCACATCTCGTAGGGTTCAAAACATACACACCATTCACAAGTTCCTGCTCCCTAGTAACTTTCCCAGTACAATGCACTTTGACCCTTTCACCAAAGGTCTGTAAAATCACACCAGCATACTCACCCGTATATAATTTGCGGCTAGTATCATTAGACTGAGATAGATGAATTTTGCATAATGGATCCGTGGTGTTTGTTAGTATGCTAACAACACGTGGCATATGACTGCTATCAACTTGTAGGTTTTCCTCGCAAACTCGGGGTCCCTCCCCTCTGCAATTAGTTGGAACAAAATACCAGCCAGTTCTAGTATCTACACCAATGCCAATAACAGTTAACATAATGACACCGGCCAAGAAGGAATCCCATGTTCAATGTAAGTACCATCATCAATGAGAGGTAAAACTGCCATAAAATGCAGATTTTTGGGATCCTTCCACAAGGGCCATACTACAACATTCCTGTAGTACCACTGCAAGGGTTCTATCAATTTTACACCTACATATATTTGTTGTCCTATTTCCTTAAGATTGTTTAGACCAAATAATTCTTCAGTGAGACTTCCCAGCTCGAGTGAGCTGTTCATCTTTGAAATGTCATCACCGATTGTCTATAGGCATAGACAATGCCTTCTAAGGTACTGACCACTTTACCGATCCATACCAGGGTCAGAATAAACCATCTCCAAACATGTTGGCTTTAATAAGGTCATTCATAGCAGCAGTTATTTTGTTCATAGAGTCAGCCAAGTCATTCATTTGATCTTGATTTACATTAATTTCAACAAACTCATGTTTTATATGTGAAGTCAGTTCGTTACTAAAATGGATTAACTGGTTGACCTTCGACATTGCGGTCTTAACAATTCCTTTAACGGTCTCTATGTCTCCTACCGTAGCAAATAGAGATGATGCAAGTTCATGTACAAAGTTTAACAGAACACGTTGATGTCATAGCACCATCCTGTCTTATATCACTGTCTGCTGCTAACGTAGCTATGCATTGTATCCTTCTTCGTAGGCTGGTAGTATCATGCTTGGATAATTAAACTTCCGATTCAGCTTTATCTAGTGCATATGTAATAAGTTCTAACTGTTGAATCCATTAAAACTCGTGCAACAATGTACATAAACATAGTCCATTCAGCTCTAACTATCGAAATTGGTACATGCCTAGTGATCTGAACTCCATTTAATACCTTTTGCATATCAGGAGAATTCTCCCCTCTAGTATATAACAATAACAAAACTGGTACAATAGTAAACAGAAATAAATTCATGATGTTTAAAGTACCTTTTTGATCTAACTCGCTAAAATAAACAAATCATGTTAATGGCTCAATGGTTGCAGAGAAAGTGAGATAAACTGGTCGATGGTGGCTTGCATGAAACAGCACATCTGACATTATCCTATCAACAAAACCTGATGCGTGATCGCTTATTCTGCATACTATGCATATCAGGTTGGTGAACATGCTTGCGTAAGTTATATTTAAGGCCGGAAACATTGCCAAAAATGTGGTTGGTATGATCAGCCATGTGTGAGTCATCACTTTGTGGGTTTTCATCAAACATATTTTGATCCACAATCTTGGGCTCAACCCATGGTAAATTTACATCTTGTTTAATTACTTCTGGTTCGGAAACAACGTTGGGAATTTCCTCCGGTTGAGTTAGTTTCTGTACACACTGCTCTTGTCGAAACCTAACCAATTTGTCAATGGCAGGGTGACTGGCTTGGGTTCCCTTGCCAGATTTTCGAATCTGACATTCACGGATTTCTTCCCAGCACATTTGTGGGTCAACAATTCGAAGTTTAGAAATATTTAAAACACGAGTTTGTCCTGAAAATTGGCGACGAATATGGGCTACTGGACCATTGATTTTGAATATTTTTTCGTATTCAGAATCATTTCTAGTCGTAAGTTTCATAGGTTCATTAGCAACAGCGACTACCAAATTGCCTATTTGGAAATTAGCTGCACTTGACCATTTATCTATCATTTGATGGTGGTATTCCCTTGAAATTTCAGTATTACTATGAGCATTGAGTAGGGCATTATTAAGACTTGTCAGTCCATCACCCAGATCTTGAAAACAATCAACGGGAGAAGCCATGGGCAATATACCTTGTCTGCCATATGTAAGAAAGAAGTAAATGGTCCTATAAGGTCCATGCCAGTAACTTGCCCCAGATACGTGGCCAAAGGCATCTTAGTATACTTAGGACATGTGGTAACAGGTCAGTTTACCTGGCATGTTGAGCAATGGTCTAACATTTGGATTACATCCTTCCATAAGGATGGCCAAAGAAATGCATCCCTAACTAAACACAAGGTTTTCTGTAGGCCTTGATGACCTGCTCTTTTGTGTGCCTGTTCGAGGACTTATTTATGGTACTTAGTTTGGCAATACCAATCTAGGGTATACAGCATCTAATGCAGAAGGTGCTCGAGTGCAATACCATGCACCATTGTGCATGATATGGTCCTCAGGCACTTCTCTGAACATTTCTGGAAATTCAGAAAATTGGTCATCACACATTTCCTTGGATAAAATAATATAAGCTGCCAATGGAATGTAAGGTAAAATTCCATCTTCAACCTCCGGAATGATGTAATCTCCAGTATCGAATGTTGCAGCGTCCACTGCCTGTCGCAAACGAGATAGCATGTTGGCATGAATATTATGTGAGCCCTTTATATATTCGATTTTGCAACCATATTCAGCAATTATGACAGCCCAATGTTGAACTTTAGTATTTCGAACATCGCCTACAAAAAGACTTTTAAGTGGCTTACAATCGGTGTAAACAGTAAATTCTGCGCCAAAGAGGCATGGTCTTAATTTCCTGAGAGCATATACAACTGCATAAGCCACTTTCTCGATGACCAACCAGTTTAACTACCTGTCCTGCAAGATACTGCTTACATACTGTATAACCCTCTCGACACCATTATCATCCTCTTGGACTAAGATAGCACCTATAGCATATGAAGAAGCATCAGTATAAAGTTGGTATGGCTTGCTAAGATCGGGGTAGGTTAGGACAATTTCGCTGCATAGCAAGTCTGTCAACTTATTAAATGCAAGCTCCTGGTCCTTAACCCTTTCGAATCGACTGTATTTCTTAGTCAATTCTACTAGCGGTCTGGCTGTTTTTGCATAATCTTGGATGCACGACCTGTAATAGCCAGTCATACATAAGATACTCCCAAGTACGTCTTTTGGGGCAGCCATTCCTCAGATGTCTTTCACCTTCTGCTTCTGAGGTGAACTACCCTGAGCTGAAACATGGTAGCCTAGCAAATCGACAGACGCTTTAGCAAATTCACACTTTTTATGATTCAATTGTAAATTATCCTCACGCAATCTCGACATGACTAAACGAAGGTAATGAGCATGTTCTTCGGGTGATCTTGCGAATACAACCACATTATCGACAAAGACATACATGAACCTCCCCACATAGCCTTGAAAAATGGAGTTCATCACCCTTTGAAATATGGCCCCCGAGTTCCTAAAACCAAATGGCATACGTAGCCATTCATACTGCCCATGAGCACAAACGAAAGCCATTTTCTCGATGTCGTGTTTAGCCATTGCAATCTGCCAATACCCAAGCTTCAAGTCCATCGTAGAAAACAACTTTGTGCCTTGCATACCATAAAAAATATCTGAAATGTTTGGTAATGAGTAATTATCATGGGGAACCACTTCATTAAGATGATGATAGTCTATGCAGAAGTGGGTTGTCCTATCCTTCTTAGAGGCTGGAGTGATAGGTGACAACTTAGGTGAAGAAGATGGTCTTATCAAACCAGTTTCTAACATTTCTTTAATCTGATCCTCAACTATATGTGCTTTCATTAATGACATGCGGTGTGGTCGCTGTCTAATGGGAGCACATGGAGTGGGAATAGTGCATTCTACAGAGAGATTTTTCCCCAATGTGTTTGGATGAGCCATGTCAAAATTGTTGGCAAATTAATTCAGAACGTGGTCAATAACCTTATAGCCAGTCGTCTCACTGATACTGGCTTCAATGTGATATTCAGACTGGTACCTGAAAGGAAAATGCAATTTATAAATTTTATCAAACCATTTCATTTCCCCTTTTGCATAATCAATTACTGCTCCATCCAAGTGCAGAGCATATGTCCCTATTAATCCCTCATGATGCATTTGATGCACAATTACAACAGGGATAGGGCTGGTATCAGTAAATTTTACCTCTGTTTCACCCAAGACCTGAATTGGGGAACCATTTACAGCCAGCTGAGTACAGGGCTTTTTCAATGGCCTACTGCCTAGTAGACTCTTCCAAATGTCACATCTAATGAGTGACATATTGGCACCAGTATCTATCAACATATCAAAATTACACCTACCAATATCAACATCATGACCATATGAATCGAGTTGGACCAGGAACCAGGCAGTCATCCGTTCCATCCATTGACATTTCCTGGATTCGCTGGGTAGAGAGGTTCAGCCATAGCCCCTTGCTATTCATGTCGTCCACCATGTCCGACTTCAGCATAACTAGGACAAGGCGGATCCATTGAAAAGTCCATGTGACAATCTGCCCCATCAACCTTCATGTGTTCATCTTTCATCTGTGCATCATCCATTTGGACACTGAGACTGGTGGTGTCCTGCTGCATTACATCCCCAACCTGTTACCATTGGTCAGGGTTTGTTTTGTTGAGGCACATTCTGTTGCTTCAGTGGCTGTTGTGATGCGTGTGTTGCCGGATGCTGTTACTGCTGTTGCAATCGTTCGTCAATCTTTTTCTGCCTGCAGTCACGTTGCATGTGACCGGCCTCACTGCAATAATAGCACTTACTTACCTTGCATTTCGACTGACCCAGTGGTGATTTGTTGCTCGAACACCCGATGCCACCACGCGCATAGCACATTGGTTGTTGTATTGGCGTTCTTCTACCAATAGGCGGTAATGTAAAGTTGGCCTCACAATTCGCATTTTGTTGATGTTTTACTACATTTAAATTTTTTGCCTTGAAGGCCTCTCATTGCTTTAAACAGTGAGTCTAAAGGTTTATCCTGTCGTTCAATCATGCAGGCCTCTAGTTTTTGAATAAGTTGATAGACTGTATTTTCGGGGCGGTTCACAGCGTCAATTTCCATCGGCTCTTCATGCCGGCTCTTAGGCACAATGTTCATTGCATCTAACGAATCGTTCATGTTGCTATTCTCCTCTGTGAATGAAATGGCAGCTTCTAAAGTTTCATGTGTCTTAAAAACTACACGCCTAGCTAACTGTATATCATTTAGCATGCATATGTACGCATGCAGTATGATGCATCGGCTATCAGCATTGTCTTCTCTGTAGGCTTTCTTCACTATATAGCAGAAGCAGCGGTTGAACACGTTGATGTTCTCACTATGTTTTTGCCGAATATTCTCAAGTTCACACTTAAAGCGTTCTCCCTCATTTGCCGATATGAATGTTTTAACGATGAATTCATGTATATTGTTCCATGCTGTTGTATTGCGATCTTGTTGGGAAGACAGAAGCTGCTCCACCTCCTTATGTAATTGTCCGGTCGTCGTCCATGATGTGATATAATCGTCATCCCCAGCTTTTGCAGGGTGAATGGAATCCAGTGCGTGTCTACACGACTCAAGGTATTCATGCACTTTGATTGGATCTGACCCATTTCAAGTGTTAATGTGTCAAGCATGATCTCGCTAAAGTTCTCTGTGCACCCAGGCATCCTCTCGACTTGAAGATTGATTAGTAAATAGAGCTACACTATTTTGCAGTTCCCTGATGATGTTGTTCAAAACATGCAAAAGTTGTTCTGCTTCAGTCGGCATGTTGGTTCAGATATTCAAGTTCACAAATTGATTTAAAATTCCCTCCAGATTGAACTTTCAGGCCAAATTAGGGTTTTCAAACTAGGCAAATTTTGTTGACCAAATGAAGGATCGACCTAGCTCCATCACCTACCATATGGATTGATTAATTGCGCAAGAAGAACTGAACGTTAAGCTGTTTGACGTTGGTGCCTTTGTGATCATCTGTGCTGTTTGGTATCTCGTAGGTTATTTTAACCGACCCATCTGCTTTGAATTCTTTGTGAATGGTAAGCTTAACAGGGTCATTATTGTTGGTAACCAAATGCAAATAATCAGTGATGGCACATGATAAGTTGTCAATTTCTTGGTGTAGCGAATTTAGCGTGGATGCTGTTGGCGATGTTGCTGGCGTGAAACTTACAGACCTGTCTTTCGACATAACATTTAGTTATGTACTCACAATTTTATGTCCTCGTAAACCGTTTCTTAGCAACTTCCCACTTGAAAGATCTCCTGATGAGGCTGGTCTTCTAACGCATAATTTCAGAAACGTATCCTGGCTGAAGGTCACACCACTGTACATTTTGGACTTAGATTATCATGTCACAAGATCATGATAACGAATGAAGATGTTTGAAGTAAGATTCGGCTCGCCGTCTTGGAAGACTATAATTTTCTGAATCTTTGGGCCTAACCTATCAGAGGATACACAGATTCGTGATTTAGATGAATTCACCATCATTTCTTAACTAACTCGAAGATTCAATGATGACTTTCTAGCGTCAACCTAATGGCTAGCTTTTATTAAATAATAATAATTTAACTGAATACAAACAAATATATTTCTGGTAACGTTAGTTGCTATAAAACAAAGCTCGCTGCGTGTATTTGAAATACACTATCTAAATAATGATCCTAACAGACTAATTGAAAATGTCTGTTCAACTTGCTAACACGCCAGACCAGCGATAAGGAAAGAGCTGAATCACCTAACGAAATTTCGAATTTGTATGTACTCGTGCGAGTGCCAAAATTCGATAATTACCTATTCAAAGTTGCAATGCTTATTTATTTCATCAAAATTCATTTCGTTAACTCTTCACAAGAATAGAATAATGCTCATGGATTGGACAATCCCATCGCCCACGCGATGGTTCTGTCCACTCTTGTGCCCATCATCTCTTCTTAGAAGCGTTAACCGAATTCAAAATCAGCATGAGAAAGCCAGCAAAATGGAAAAATCTGAGGTGGAATAGTTTATCAATAAATTCCTGATGTAGCAGAATAGGTTCACTTTAGTTTATAAATAATTCTTAAAAGAGAACTTGGTTACACCGTAGCCAAAAACGACCGATTTTGTTGCGAGATTATAGTCTACCCTTATTATGCAAATAGAAGGTTACATTCAACTCTTCCTTCATGCGCCATGGTCAAACAAATGGTTAACTATGGTAACGAATTCCGCAACAAAATACATTGCAGGAGTAAGCAAAGCAACACCTGCATACTGATTGGTTCAATAGTGCTCGAGCCTAGCGCGCTATAACGTAATAGTATGTTTATGATACCATCAACATATAGCGAACCTGCCTGTGGCTCTGCGACTCAATGTCCAATGCACATAGGCGTTACCAAAACTCCTATGAACAGCAGGCTTTTAGTGGATATGTGGAATTTGATTAAAGAGGAATGGATGACGTTTTGCATTAATTAGGTCTGAAATGAGTATTTAGAGGACGTGGCTAGAACGACGCAGTCGCCCAAATGTTGGATATATTATTCAGAAAAACACTTGTCAATGCTCAATGGTAGCCTCCGAGCGTGCGCGCTGATCCGCCGGATACTCTCGTTCCGCGCCACTGCAAGTACGGTATACGTTGGGCGAGGCTGCTGGTTAGCTGCGGATCTAGGAGTTGCGGATCCTGTGTTGCGCCTTGTCGGATTATACAAAGACAGACTTCTAGAGCCGGTGGAATGGTCACGACCATCGCCGTGGAAGTTGAACCTCACGGTCTCATATCCTGTTACTTAAAGAGCCACGTTCAAAACAGAAATACTTGAAAAATAATTTTGTCAAAAGTGTATACCTTTAGAGGCACACACTGTATACCTCAATGTATGAAATGAATTATCAAAATAAATATTAATATATGATGATTTCATTCAGTATAAATTCATATATTTTAGTTTGTGTTAAGGACAAGTATATTATATATCCTTGTTTCAATGCCTTTGCTTTTATTTCCAGGCACCAACTGGTATCTGCGATTATCACAAATAATGCACATCCTATGTGTATTCCAACAAGTGGATCGTAGTTTATCGACACATACGCCTATGTATCCTTTGATAGCAAATGTCCTCATTCTGTAATTTTTACCTGGCTGCTATAAGATGAATATTCTAAGACTGTCATAGTGTGTAGTCCGCCAAATTATCTTGCTATCCTATCACATTTATATATGCTTTTGATGATGCAGTTGACTGATATTTTGTTTACTCGCCACTGGTCTTATCTTAGACCTTGCTGTTCTAATATCTAAATTACAAAAGCAACTATCTGGTAAAGCAGCAACAGCATCCAGTAAACGTCTTTCAAAATATTCAGCAAAATTTCGTATTTGATTTGTGGTATTCGCGAGGTAAATGGAGACGTGTCTGTTGTAACTGTTCCATACATGGATTGGGCATTAACACTTGCATGTCAAAGAGGGCCTAGACCAGCATCTGAAGTGTCCTTGAAGAATGTACATTTGCAAGCCAAGGGAAGACTATTTTTGATACTGTACCACTGGAATGACTGGCTGTATATTCGAGCCAATTATTCTAGTGTTAAATTTTCAAAAATTTCTTCTCAAGCAATTAATCTAATTTTCCTGACCAAATTTATCAATTAAATGGGTCAATGACTCACTGTCTCCGGGAATAAATGCTAAAAGTTATCCACACTCTTTAAGAAAACAGTCGGAATTCCTGGTCCTGAATACGTTGGTGTGATTTCATATTCAAAGCACACAAGCTAATACTGACATCTTTAGGAATGGTGTGTGCGTGCGTGCGTGCGTGCGTGCGTGCGTGCGTGCGTGCGTGCGTGCGTGCGTGCGTGCGTGCGTGCGTGCGTGCGTGCGTGCGTGCGTGCGTGCGTGCGTGCGTGCGTGCGTGCGTGCGTGCGTGCGTGCGTGCGTGCGTGCGTGCGTGCGTGCGTGCGTGCGTGCGTGCGTGCGTGCGTGCGTGCGTGCGTGCGTGCGTGCGTGCGTGCGTGCGTGCGTGCGTGCGTGCGTGCGTGCGTGCGTGCGTGCGTGCGTGCGTGCGTGCGTGCGTGCGTGCGTGCGTGCGTGTAGGTGTGTGTAGGTGCGTGCGTGCGTGCGTGCGTGCGTGCGTGCGTGCGTGCGTGCGTGCGTGCGTGCGTGCGAGTGCGCACGAGTGCTTGCGTTTGTGTGCGCGCGCGCGCGTGTGTGTGTGCGTGAATGCAGGCGTGAGTGTGTGCTTGTATGCGTCTGTGCGTGCGTGTGCGATTGCGTATATGCAGCAACAGCTTCCAGTCAAATTAGTCCCAAAATATCCAACAGCTTACCTTGACATTTGAAAAGCACAATGTGTGCACGGCTGCCGTGATAATACGAATTGCGTGTAGAGTCATAGATCCACAATTTAATAATTGTTGAATATTTCGATACTAACTTGAATTGTATGTCATTAAGAAGTTCGTCAAAAATAGTTGAATATTTTGGAACTAATATTATTGAAAAAAAACCTCAACACACTTGTACCTTATCGTTACGTAACTAGATTACGAAAAAGAAGATTTACTTATATTTTCTTGTAGGCCGACGGTTCCTAGTCATTTGAACACGAAAACCACCCAGATATGTAAAACGAATCAAAAGCCAAAGGACGTTACAATACCCAATACTCTGAGTATTTTGCTGCTAATTTGACTGGGGGCTGTTGTTGTCTAAGGCACCAACGGATTTCGGCCAATTATTTTCAAAGTATGCAACAACTTAGCCCTACCTGTTAGGTTGCATTTGAATGTTAATACTGGGGGTTCAGTGTTGAGATGGTTAAGTGTAAAGAAGTAAAACGTGAAATATGATAACTATTATTTTAATTGTTTATTGCAATGTATATAAAAATGTGTGAGTGCGCGAGTATCTATATGAGTTCGTGAGTGGGTGCAATCGGTGCATGCGTGTATGTGAGCTAGTGTGAGTATGAGTACACCTATGAATGTGTGCGTGAGCGTGTGCATGCTTATTCTTCTCATATGGTAATGGTAAAGGCAACAACTACCAGGTTTTAGGTGCCTTGGCGACATTTGACATACATACCATCAGACCGACTGACTGACCGACCGACTGACCGACGGACCGACAGACAGATAAACAGACATAATTATAGGAATTGCTGCAACAACGACAGCGACGACGATGATAAATATAATGTTTATAATAGTGATAATAATGGTAGTAATAATAATGATAATAAGTGATGAGTGATAATAAACTAAAGATAATAATATTAGTCTACCTCCACTCTTTAGTTTTTATATTTCCATTGTAATAATCTGTTTGCATTTTTCGCAGACACATATATATTTTTGTGAGGGCCTCTGTAAGATCATTTAGCTGAAGTGTGTTTACCCTCCGTAAATAAAGATTATTATTATTATTATTATTATTTGTAATTTATTGAATGCATGGATCAAAGTGTGAAAACCGATTCAGGTGCACATACAAAGTGTGGCGGAGCTTAGCCAGAAATTGGCTGATCATAGTTAGAGATGGATCTCTCTATTATTTCAACGCACCATTACTCGACTACAATCTTGACATGATGGGCTGTTTCATTGCGACGTTATTCGTACAGCACACCGTTACTAACTGAGGCAACCCTCAATTCATCTCAATCTGATAAAAATTACTCTTTCTCCTAGCTCATCTACCGTCGCTATCTATGTTGTTGACGGAAGATTATGTTACAGAGGGTGTGTTCGTCTTTGGAAAATGAAGCGTAATAAGGCTCAATGTTAGTTAGGCTACTCAGAAAACACCTGTTATTAACACGTGACACATGTGCATGGGGGTTTATTGGCAATACAGCGTATAATCAATCACTACCACAGACGCCATATCTGACGCGATAGACTGTACTTAACAATATCCTAAATCAACAGAGTTATGTAAGAGTCATGCAATGATCAGCAAAGATCCAATTATTCTGAAACTTTCCCCCCATTACGTTGGTTGACATCTGCCAATACAGCATGATTAATGTCCTTAATATTAAACACATCTTTATCTGGCTTGTCACTACGCAGCATTTACTGTATTTTGTTGGAGTGAACTGCATATTGCCCAATATTAATCCTTTAGGCCCACATACCAAATATTATCTACAATGCGATACCTATCGTGTGGAATATATTAAAGCAAATTTAACGGGAAGCTGTTACTGCCTATGTCAGAAAGAGGTTCTTATCGATTTTGTTTCAAATTACTCCACGGCTTACTTGTACGTTATCTTTAAATTGGGTTTCTCAGAATTCAGTATTCAAAGGGTTAAACTGCGTTCATCTAAGCTGTGTCTACCAAAGACTACAGTGTTGCCCATTGGCACCATTTCCAAATTCTAAGTTGAGCTCACAATATAGCTAGCGCTTTACTAAATGGGTCACAAAATAATTATGCGCCCGTTGATGGAGAGATAGTCAAGTTTACGCCTATGATAGGTAATCTTTTTGTGGATATATGGAAATTGATTAAATAGGAATGGATGACCTTTTGTATTGATTAGGTCTGACATGGGTATTCAGAGGACGTGGGCAGAACGACGCAGTCACTCAAACGATGGGTATATTATTCAGAAAAATTAAATCTGAATAGTGTAAATAACAACACCTCTTTAGGAAATGTATCTTATACATACACTATGGATGATAGGCTGATGAAGAAATGTTATGGGGTAGGCTATCTATCCAGTAACCTGTCTTTAATATATAATATCGAAATCATTTCTGAACCAAGCAAATGTTGGAGCTGCTGCAAACTATGTACATGCACATTGATATAGGACACACCTGTGTGACTCAACGAGAATCAGCTAGCTTAAACAATATTTAGAATGATATTTTCCCTGCTCAAGGATCTCCAAACACAACGGTATGATAGTATCAAAATGCATAAACCTCACTGAAAGAAGCTTTGAGATTTTCCGGATGTCTACGGATTTTGTCGGATTTCATGGATCAAGCACAAAGTTGGGGAATCTTAGTATACTAGTCGACGGTACATTAGTAGTAGTAGTAGTAGTAGTAGTAGTAGTAGTAGTAGTAGTAGTAGTAGTAGTAGTAGTAGTAGTAGTAGTAGTAGTAGTAGTAGTAGTAGTAGTAGTAGTAGTAGTAGTAGAGAGGTACATAGAATATTAACATTTCTCGTGCGGAACAAAAAGCGGTCAATTACGGGCGTCTATGCACGTGCAGTGGAATGACGGAGCGAGCGGCAATCTTCAAAGAAATCTGCCTAGAAATGACAGGTAGCTCACTGGTGGCCACACATATACTTTGTATCAGTGGACTATCAACGATTTCGCTAATATCCCGGTATCAGTGCTGATCGAATCATTGGATTCGGTCACTTTTACAGAGTTGGTACTGCGCTGATCCTGGACCCGCTCCACTGGTAAGGCCTATCAGTGGATACGGTATCAGCGATTTGATTCGGTCGACCCTGATTGGCACTAAGTTCTAAAACTGTTATGGATGTAGGACAACATGCAATGTAGTACATAGGCCTACATATAACACACACATCAGGCACCATATGCCCATATGGCAGAAACGTCAAACATTGCTGCCTATAACCTCTGCAGAAAATTGCAATATCTCATTTTGGTACAATGCAAGCTGACCCGGAAGGCAGGGCAGTAGAAGAGCGACGAGCTTCCCCTCCCCCACCCGCCCGGCAATCATTATTACGTAATAGAACACTAATTGCCATAAGAAAGGAAAAAAGGTGTGCAAATCTTTTGTGTAATGACGATTAACGGGTGGGAGGGGGGGGGGGGCTGTTCTGCGTTCTGGTTGGATATTAGATGTAGAGGGTGGGCCATAAGCTGCTCCCTGTCATTAAATCACGTGACTCCTAACGTCATATCACGTAATGATGATTGACAGGGGCTAATTGAGGGTAATTAAGCGACTTCAAAGGCCCCCGATCTCTTCGAGAGAGTACAATGCGCAATGGTTAATGTATTGTGTAAGGATGATTGACAGGGCACATGTCTGGATTCATCTTTTTCTTGACTCTGGGAACTCATTCAATCATGAACCCCCCCCCCTCCCCCCCCTCAATAAATCACATTACTCCTAGCATCATATCGCATAATGATGATTGATAAGGGTCAATGAGTGTAATTAAGTGACCTCAAAGGTACCGATCTCTTCGAGCGAGTACAATGCGCAATTGTGTAAGGATAATTGACAGTGCACATGTCTGGACTCGTCTTTTCTGGACTCTGGGAACTCATTCAATCATGGGAGATTAATGCTAAATTGCCAATCTATTGTGTAAGGACAATTGTCGAGCGATTGTGGAAGACAACTCGGTTAGTCTAATGGGTTGATCATTAATCTTCTGAACCTCGGATCGTTTGAACCATGACAATGTACATGCGGCAATCTATTGAATAAGGACATCGGTTAGTTATTATGACAACTGATTAAAATTAACTAGTTGCTCTTTAAAACAACTCCGACAACGTGTAACGATCATCAGAGTCATACAAAGTTCATAGAATCAGTGTTCAATCGAGTTAGGGTAAAAACTTCCAATTACATTTTTAACGTTTCTCGAATGGCCACACAATATTAGGAAAAAATTACAGCGTAAGATGAAACAACAATCTGTTAGTTATTACTCCAACTGATTAAAAGTAACTAGTTACGCTTTAGAACAATTCTGACTGAGTGTAGCGACCATTAAAGTTGTACTCAGTTCAGCGAATCAATTTTCAATCGAGTTAGCGTAATAATTGCCGATTACATTGTTAACATTCCTCGAATGGCAACACAATATTGGGGGACAATCCAGCCTTAGGTGGCTCAGGGTTTGGAAGAGTTATAGTCGATTGTTTTTCAGTTTTCAATTAAAAAAACAATACAAGTCATTTCACTTTTCATAATCTTAATAAAATAAGGTTACAGTCCATAAGGTTGCAGTAAATGACGATGCAGTAAATATACAGAAAATAAATATACAAGTGATAAATATACAGGTGACAAATATACCGTCGATACAATATAATGCGAATATACAGATGAATAAGCGAGAATATGTAAAAGAAACAACCCAAAAAACCCCAATAATTTAATTAAAATATAAATCTACAAATGTTTTCGAGCGGATCCAGCGACCTGGAAACTTAATCTATAGACATGGAGAATGATGCGACCGTGGCAGTATGTGAAACTGATTTTAGAGCAATTACTTAAATAAATTTGAAAGTAATCTAAGTGAAACTGAACCCTTAAAAGGTTGGGTGTAAAGATAGGGTAGGGATTATTTTTTTTACAGAGGTAGGCTTTGGAGATATTAATTTGGAAAGTGTGGGCGGGTGTGCGGATATATTTTAAAGAGGGTTAAATAAAATTTAAAAACTGGCTCAACAGATGCATATAACATAATTTACTCCCGCTGGCCCCTTCCCCAACCTTATAGCCATGTATCGCCTCAACCTCCCACCCCACTCCCACCCCCAACACCCACATCAACCCCACACCAGTTTTCCATTCGTTCAACCTCCAAACCCCACATCCCCGCAGTTATGCTTGTTTAAGTAGTTAGCCCTCAACACCTTATAACATAATGATGCTAACGTCATAGATAAAGGTGGTATCCTAATTTCGCAGATGAACATTTCACGAAACCTACCACAAGCAATCCATAGAATATCTATGTCAGACCTGCAGTAAAGCTACATGGCAGCCCTAAAATTGAAAACACTGTCTTTCACGACATCATACCATGCATCAAATTCTTTACGCACTGACAACGACATGCTGTCGGCACCATACGCATCAATCGTGGGCTATGCTCTGACGTAATCAAAGTATATGTTACTGTCTAGGAGATATTGAGAATGCTTCTTGCTAGTTAGATTGAATATTGCAGGTAGTTGATGTAGTGTAAATGGAAGAGACGCTAGACTGTTCTTAAAATGAATGTCACCAACGGTTAATATAAAACACCTCTTTATTAACATTCATTATTACATTGTCCAGTTTAATCTCTGTGTTTCAAAGAGCCACTCCATCACTAGATGCAAGTCGAATCCACAACTGTTATGAGCTAGAGCAATGTAGTTACGAAAACATATAACATTGGCCTTATGCTTACCCTTGCTCTCAGATTTTGTAGCTAATACAAATTGCATGAAAGCAGTTAGATCATTAGCACCTTCGAAGATAACCTCTCTTCGATGTTCATCGCATTCCACACAATGCTCATCATGAGGCTTGGTAATGCATACAGAGCAAGCTATCTGAGTGACGACATAAATAACCCCATGACGCTTTGTCAACTGATTCCTTTCAAAATCATAAAAGATCAAACATTGAGGTATGGACGATAAGTCCTTATTTTTGTTTTTAGTGTGACATGCCTTACGCTTCAGGGTTAGGCTCATACGTTCTTCATTATAACTCTGCATATAACACACATAATAATGTTTAGAGTGAGAATCAACTTCTGGAAGTTTGCCAAAGTCCCTGAAAGACTTATTAGCAAACCGCGTGCAGGGTGGAGCCTCTTTACATAAATGACTGCATTGTAACCAAGAGTATTGATAGTGTTGCGAGTAAGCAATGTCGCAATCGTTGCAGTAATAAATGCAACTCCTCAAAGCCTTAATCCTGCTTACATAAATGTAATGATCATTATGGAGATATAGGGGCAGAATTTGAACGCAATTATCTGCACTGCTCTCGACATTGCTGTACACTCTTAGCGAAATGGCACATGATGCCAAAATGGATTGGAATACATTCCAAGTTTTAGCCCCAGAAGGTATGTTTATAGACACACTAGCCTGAGCATGCAGTTATTTAACATTAATTCGTTGGTGCAGATTCTCACCTAAATCCCCCTCCCCAACTAGGCGTTTAACCTGCTCTCTAATCTGCCTACACTCAGCCTTCGATGCTGATGAATCGGGATAACATAGCCCGATCGTTATACATCGGCCTATACACATATTATCTAGATTCCTAACAGTGACACAGCATTTTTTCAACATGCCTTCGAAGATGCTGAAACCAATATCGATGTCTTCATCATATGGGCGTCGTGGACGATGACGGAGCTAGCGTCGCTCCACACATCATCGCCGACATCGTAGATGTCCCACAAGTTGGGGGCAGTTGCCCGTCTAGAGAAATAAACGTAATTACCCCATCCTACCCCATACCATACACAGTATACAACATTGACGACCTCCAACAACAGTTCATTAGGCAGCAACATGCAATACATACACGCCTAGCAACAGCTTTTTTTATTTTTTATTTTTTCAGTTTTTTACTTATTTAAGAAACATGCGACATCTTCAGGGTGCAACTCAAATACTGTCATGGGCTCGAATACATCTAGGGGTGAGCGCCCAATAGAATCTGGTAAATTCTTACACTAGAACTGCACATGGAAACACAAAATGAAGACAGTAGATGTTGACCATAGTACAGAGTTGTTAGCTTGGCGTAATATGTACTCGAAACTGAATACTAGAGCATCGGTAAAGTCGAAAACATTGAGCGTGAGAGACGACGTAAGAGTGTCCGAGTTGAAAAATCCAATTACCACGGGCTATAGGTCTCCTCCGTAACTACCAACTTTGTTGGGAAACTAAGTCATCAAGGATTACGGGCTAACATCCGCATACAGAGGCAACTCAGATTATGTCTACCCTTCTTCATACAACAAACTGTGCTCGACACCCTCGGACAACGCAATCTTTCCAGGAACTTATCATAGCTACGTGGAATTGTACGTGGTCTGAGTGCAACATCAAAGAGGCAAACCTTAGGTGCAGACTGTGAACATCATGACATCGATATTGCATACATCGATATTGCATGCATTCAAGAGACTAAAGTAACTAAACACTCAGAGCAGCAGCTGCAGACAGACCATAAGCTAGTGCCCATAGAGCAAAAACAGGCCACGTACCAGGGCTTAGGCTTCGTAATCGGACCAAGGGTCTTGGATCATGTCATTAGTTCTGGATACGTCAGTGATCGCATTGGATTCATTGACCTGGCTATACCTATGCGAAAACACACCACCACTAAATGTCGAATTGTCAACGCATACGGCCCAACTACAGAAAAAGCCAAAGAGAATTCAGTAATATTAGATTCCTTAGAAGGGAGCACCGCCATTACAATCCCACCGAGATGGAAACTGTTCATGTGTGGAGATTTCAACTCCAAGCTGGGTAAACTCGGAATTGCGGACAAAACTTCAGGACTTGGCTTATGCATGGGATCCTATGGAGAGGGCAGAGGCAACAGCAATGTAAATGCACTGGTGTCATTCCTTAGTTCCAATGGCCTTTTTGTCACAAATACAGCTTTCAAACACCCACGCCGTCACCAGACAACATGGCTGGGCACATTACTGATCGCAAAGCCCCAGAATGTTCTAAGGCTGCAACAGCTGTCTTCAACCAAATAGACTTTATACTATGCAAGACAGAAGCAAAACCCTTACTCCAGAAAGCTCGTTCGTATGGAGGCACATATCTCAATTCTGACCATAAGCTAGTCATTACACACTTTCAGATGAACGATCTCTACCTAATATATAAACACCATACCAGGAAAGAGGGTAGAGTCACCAACAACCTACCCAAGATCATCAGCGACACTGACACTTCAATGTCATACAAAAAAACCCTCAAGGAGCAGATAGCTAACATCAATGTCAGCTCCGATCCAAACGAAGCCTTAACCAAAATACTGAAATCTATGGAATCATCCGCGATCAGCACCATATGTGTTTTATAACAACCGAACTAGGTATACGGATGGCCCTCTAGTAGTAAAACTATCAGCTGAGCAGAAAGCATTATGGCTGCACATCTATCAAAGTGGCCAAAGTGAAGACCGCACCAAACTATGCCTGGAGTGCAGTATTACTCTGCGCCACATTAGCGAACACTTAAAAGATCTTGCTATTCAGCAGGCAGACTCCTTAGCAGATAAAATCACTGCCATGGATGACTGGCACATAAAGTTTCGGGCAGCCTGAGCCCTGAGAGTTACTGACTACACACCACCACTCACTATACACAATTCTGATGGACACTTTATCGGGACTGACCAGGGAAAAGCAGAGGCGATCCGAGAATGGTTCAAGGAACAGTTCACTGACAACGATGATGAGCCCTTGCACCCGTTCTTAGGAGACCCCAGGCAATTACTAACACCAATTGAAACAGCAGAAGTTGAGAAGGTACTTAAAGCCCTGAAAAATGGACGTGTATCTGGACCTGATGGCATGAGTAAAGAGCTATTCAAATATGCAAGTGACATTATCTCAAAACCGATCACGCACATAATAAATTCAGCTTGTATGCGCCACCTTCCCATTGACGCTGTAGGCCAAGGCATCCGTATCGTGCTACCCAAGCCCAAGAAGCCACCTGGACCCCCAACCAATCTGCGGCCCCTTGTGCTCCTCAACAGCATACAGGGAATCCTATCCAATGTTACTCTATGCCACATCCGAGACAAGATCGATTAATTCAATGGATCATGTCAAAGTGGCTTCAAACGTGGACGCAGCTGCGCAGACATTGTATGGGCTCAATGCATGCTCGTGTCGGTAGTCATGTCCAAACACTGGGACTTCCACAAAATGGGCATTGACATGTCACGAGCCTTCAACACAATTAAACGCTCAACGATCCTAGATATACTACGCCAGGCCAGTTGCAATGAAGATGAGCTATGACTAGTGAGCCTACTGCTTGCCAACACCTAGCTGAGAGTACGAGTCAAGTTAGTGAACTATTTAGAGTTTGAGACATCAATCACCTTCCCACAAGGAGATGGTCTATCTCCAGTGGTTTTCACCTGCTACCTTGCTGCAGCATTGAAATCTGTCCGGAAAAGTTCCACATGACCAAATCCCCCAGTGTCAATACTGGGCATGCCGCTAGAGATGCCGACGATGTGGACTTCATAAACGAGGAAATGAAACCGTTTGACTAACTTCTCCCAATGGCTGCAAGCAAACTAAAAATTGAGAATCTCTTTATGAATGAATCCAAAACAGAGCTCACCCACATATACCTATCGACAAAGCATGAAACTATAGAAAATGACAACCCACTTTGTGGCGGCGAACCATGGAGGAAAAGTAAAATCCTGGGCTCACTGCTTTGCAGTACTGCTGACATTTATACACGCTGCGCCTTGGGGAGCATAGCTTTCCAGTCCCTCTGGAAGTTATGGATTCGTAGATCAAAGATGCCCTTGATAAAGAGGCTACGTTTATCCAATGTAACATGCGTATCCTTGATGCTGTATAACTGTAATAGCTGGGCAGCTCCAAAGGCAGCTCTAGACAAACTCGATGCCTGCCACCGCAAACACCTATGCACCATCACTGGGCACCGATGGCCAGACAGCATAATTTCCAACGATGCACTATACAAGATGTGTAATACGTCGTCACTGTCTGCAAAAGTTGCTCAGCAAAGATGGTCCATGTTTGGCCTTGTGCTAAGGATGCCAGAAGAGACACCAGCACAGAGAGCCTTGGAATTCGCCCTACTCGGAGCCAGCAAATACAAAGTCAGTATAGGACGGCATTGCATAAATTTGCTAAGCGTGCTGCGAGGTGACCTCAAGAAAGCAGGACTCAATACACTGGGATCAAGAATGGCCCTGAGGGAGCTAAGGATTTCGGCTGAGGACAAGATACAGTTGGCAAAAGCGAAGGACTGATTGCAGCTGTAGGATGTGTCTACTACTACAGCCGCAGAATACAGTAATCATACATAGATCTGCATGGAGTGGGGAGATATTCAAAATAGGATCGAAACTACATCACAGATCAGGTGTATATAAACCCAACGACTATGATCAAATCCCAGTACTGGAACCTTTTATTCCTTAGAATTACAGAAAATTCATTTAAATAATGCTAAGCAGCTGCTGTTTCGAGTGGAAACAATTATTAAAAGACGTACCAAATATAATACGCGGGAGGCTTATGTCAAATGGCGAGGCTATCCTAATTTTTTTAATTCGTGGATAAGCTATTCAGAACTTAAGCGTATTTAGAATCATTACCGAGCCACACCTACACCACTCCACAACCCCTACCCCACCCCATCAACCCAGGTATGACAGTTATGGAAATGTATCTAACCAGCGCAGAAATTCGTAATAATGATTATCGGTGGTCACTCTGTGGGGGAAAAGTACCAAGAAACGAGATAAGATATCTTGTACAGGTTATAATTATTTATATTTTAGTAGTGACATTTTTAATAAATCTGAGTATTCAAAATGGTGGTAAAGCATTTGGATTGCTTTAGCCTCGGGGTGTTTAGGGTATATATAACCTGCTCCGAGTATTAAAATGCCTAAAGCAGAGAGGGTCCCGATGTCACCGGTAGAAAGATTAGCTAGAAATAAGAAGCAGTTTTATATTGCGCTACCGAGCAACAGTAGCGTGGATTACTACCCAGAGAATAATATTTCAAAATTCAAAACACACCTTAAAAGACCTTTATGATTCTCTGGAGAATGGGAAGTCGGCTGGTCATCCATATTGCATCCGTGAAGTTGGTTAACATTAGCTAAGCCTTGTATGCATAGAAATACGTAAATGCTTTTATGCAGTTATGATTCTAATAGTGTTTATAAATAAGCAGATTAATATCTACAAGCGTTATAAAAATGCCGTCAGATACAACTATTTCACCGATCGAGTCAACCTTAACCATTAAGCATATGTTCGCCATTGAATTTGACGAAGGGGTAAGCAGATTTTTGGGCTATTATGAAGATATTATTAGACGGGTAATCGCTAGCTATATATAGAAATTTTAACTTTTTGACTGCAAAATGAAGAGTACGTGTAAACCAGATTGGCCTATGTTGAGAGCGTATTACGCTAATCAAGTGGGTTGGTGGTTTCCCGTATTCGCGGGCACCGCGAGTCAGAATGGGCATGGGTTAGGAAATATTATAGGCTTGCTCTTCAGAGCCGCTTTGTCATTATCTGAAACCATAGGAAAAATGTGGGCAAGCAAGCATTGTCAGCTTGTTTAGACATGGGTGGCAGAAGACGTTTTAGCAGGTAAAAGAATTGAAAACATTTGTGAAAAATAGGGCGCTGAAGATTGGGAGAGTGATTATAGCAAAAGCTATTGAGTTAGCTCGTAACAATATTTCAGGCGATAATTCCCAGGCTATGAAGAAAAATACTAAGAGGGGCCAGTGCCCTGCTAACATGCCTGGAAGTCTGCGTAGCCGTCGAGGTAGAAGCATCCGAACTCTAAACAGTTTGATATATTTAGTTAACGAATATGATGGCAAATTAGGGTTGTTTACCGTGAAGCCAGTAATGACTACGATGGATCACGCTCGCAAATTAGGGTTGTTTACCGTGAAGCCAGTAATGACTACAATGGATCACGCTCGCTGACAAAGCTATCAACCCATTACAAGCTTGTCTAACTCTGGCTGAAATCTTAAGTTATTTGTCTCTGGAAGAGGAGATGAATGCATAGATTTAGCTCAAAGTTACATTTACATTAAGGCTAGCATTGTACAACTGGTTGCGGGTGTGGAAACACCTTTAACCACCGAACGCGATGCGGTTCCAGTTAACCTATAGGTTCGCTCTATGTTGTCTCCAAGTAGATGTCTTTTTAAATAGAAAATGTATCTTTGATGCTAACAACAAGTTATTTAGAAACCTTATCTAATTATTTAACTGAGCATAGATCGAGTCATTTAACGGCTGCATTATGTTTTAAGGACATAGCAGGACATATGGATGCTAAGACTGCTGACAATGCTGGTTATACACATAGAAAGCTTAACGTTGCCCGAGTAAACCCATGGAAATGGTCGGCAGAATTCATTCCGACATTTTTCTTCAGGAAAAATATTTAATTAAATGAGTTTCCTTAAAGTTAAGTTTTACATTGATCAAACCAGATTTTAGCCTAATGCGGAGTGATAACAAAACTTACAAATTACACCTGCACGAAGCTACATTAAATTTACTTATGGTTAAACCTATTCCCAAAGTAATTAACGCCCATGCATCGACATTACTAAACGCTCAATGCCCTATTAAACAAGTTATCGTCAACGCATTCACCATCCCTGCAGGGACTAGCAGCATGAACGGGGACAATATTTTTCTAGGGGACCTACCGATTAGAGTTGTATTCGGTATAGTTAATAATAAAGTTTATAATGGTGATTTCGATACAAACCTGCATAATTTTCAGCACTGCGATGCTAACCATATTTCGTGTTATATGGATAACGAGCAAGTGTCTGGAGACACCCGCACACCAAATTTCACTGCTGCCGGTTATAATTTTACAGAATCATTGTTGACGCTGTTTGATGGAACTGGCACATTATTCGATGACAAAGAAGTAGCGGTCAACATCGATGAATATAAGTGGTGGTTACATGTTTTATTGATTTGACAACATGCTAGATCTCGTTACTGGCGATCATGTCTACCTTACAAGGCAAGAAAATTTACGTCTCCAGCTAAAATTTTAAACAGTGTAACCAGATACAATGAATGTAGTATGTTATGCTGAATTCAATAACATTATAAGTTTTGACAGTGATTGTAACGTCAGCACAGAGTACTAAACACGCTGAATACCCCCAGCAACACCCAGCAAAGGTTATTTTGGAATGAAAAAACATCCCTATAATAACATTAGCTTTCAATCGAATCGTAGCTTATCTGATATTGGGATTCATTGGGATATTTGAATGCTTTATAACCCGGGAGTTAAGAGTACAAATGCACATATGTCAGCGAATAGCCGAAAATTACATGAACATTCGAGCTCCGACTTAAACTATAATTGGACTTTTTAAAATCAGTGCCAATAATTAGGAATAGTTTTCCGAAATTATTTGTTACACCACCCCTCCCCATGCAAAATGGCTACCTCCCTTGCCTTCAGGCGTTCAAGCGTTCGAGATGCTAACTACGCGAGACATCGAGAACATATGATCTGGAGACGGGAGATTAGATAAAGTATTCCTTGAACCTTCCAGGCACCCACTGGACCGATTTGTATCTCGTTAAATATGGATATCTGAATATTTTGACTCATTCGTCCTCGCTCCATGGCCTGCACTAATGGTCAAAGCGGGTCCATAATGGACCCGCTTTGACCATTTATATACGTTATAGTACAGCCCCTATTATTGACTAATTGTGGAGAGTTCTGTATATATTATCTGTATCATTGTGTGCACGGCGTGTCCATGATTTCAATTATATCAACATTAGTTGATTTAACAAAAAAATGATAGCATTGTCAAAAAGTTTAGCCAGTAAGTTATTAGACCATAGACTTATAGCTTTTCAGCGGGGAAAGTTGTAATAAAATGAGGTTTCATATAAAAAAACATAGTTTTTCATGTTTTTTGTCTGCAAATTGTAATGTTTTAAAATATGGGCTTAGCTTGTTTTAACATATTTGAGATATAATATCTTCCCAGTCGGCCTTCGTTCCCGGAGATATTTTGTTTTTGACATAGCCTCTAGCTGTACACCCACCCCTAGCACACCCGGCTAATGACCACCATGCCAAATTAAAGATCTGTATGAAAGCTGAGTCTGAGGGGTGAGTATGATTGTTATTCATAAACATGGTTGAATAGGTTGTGGATTAGGATTAGTGAATAGAGAAGCATGTGTTTATACAGATCATATATCAACTTAAATGGGGGTAATACATGTGAAATTTGATCGAGAAAAACAAATTCAATAATTCTAGGCTATAATTATAGCTACAATTTTATTTTAAGATATTTTTCACACAGTTTATAAACTGAGCCTAGTACATCGTTTAGCCAATTAGTCTTACATGCGTTGTATAGTTCATAGACATTCCAACATAATTTGTGTCAGTGGACAATGCACGAAGGAAATTGATTTTAGACACATGTTCTAATGCGTTTAAGTGATGTAGCTCGATATTGTCGATAGGCCTTAAAATAATCGATCCTCATACACTGGTGTTCCCTCTGAGACGGATGGTTGTGTTGACACACATAGCCTTCGCTAACCGCCAGATTAGCGATTGATAAATTCAATAAGTTAGCGAAAAAAGCTGTAGCATTTTCTCATGTAGATTTGGGAATGCTTTCGAACCAAAACCTATATGGTGTAGTGTTCGTTGACGGGTAAGTCTGACGATGTAAAAACCTCGTCTCCATAATTAGAATTCAATGTATCTGGCAGGGGTTCGAATCCCGAAAGCATTACTACTTCTTGTTTTTCTTCTATATCCGTAGACCCCTGTTGAATAGTGAGTTCTAACGTCCCGATGTCCTCTACGTGATGGATAATGTTCTGGATGGCTCTATCTATTTCAGAATCAGCTAATGCGAATGCGTTAGCATTGTCTGTCTGCTTAGGTGTTAATCTCAGTAATAGAATCATACAGGGTCTCGAAAATATGTAATCTTTAGTCTTTACTACATTACCAGCTAAAACTGTAGTTAGTTTAAGCTCTTCAACCATAGAAGTAATGCATAGCCCATCAGATATTAACTTTGAGTTAACGTTTGCGCAGCTGCTTAGATTTCTGACTAATTCAAGCCAATACTCTTCGTCAACCATTAATTTTAAGCTGACTCTACAGCCAGAGAGTTGAGGCACGTTACTGCATAGACCTATGTGTCTCTGCTCTTTATTCAGACGACACGAATCAGCCATTAATCTAATGCTTAATAGCGGATCCCTGGAATCTTTGGAGATCATAGGTTCAGCCATCATGAGTTTTTATCCATATATTGGTGATCAGCCGTAGAAATCATTTTTCAGTATTACGTGGCCCGACCGATGCACAATAAAAATTGATTGGAAATGTTGTTTTTCGAGTATAAAACACTTACACGAGTGTAGAGTTGTTATAGCGGCGAAATTCTCTTTCAAAATTCTCCACACTAGGAAATGTCACGTTTCTGAATGATGGTTTCGTCTTAGTTTGAACTGGTGGAATAAAGTACCAAGTTTGCTTGGCGTACGGATATTTAGTGCTGATAGTGACTTATAAGTGCGGCTCTAATTCATGGAGGTAATTAATCTGCTCTACTCTATCGGAACACCTAGCCCTAGGAACAGTTTCTTCTAATGCTGGAATCATGGCGGCAAACTTTTGAAACGTGTTGCCATACATAAACATCACAGGCTTGGTGGGGTAAACACTACCAACACTAATTTCGCATATGTCTACTACAAATTCGTCTTTACGTTTCATGACACGAATGTACACATTGTTACCGAGCGCAATGGGCACTTCACAATGCATAAAATATGCAGAATTCATAATTATAATGAACGCTGAACAAAAAAACCGTTTAAACAAAATCAAAAGGTCAAGTCTTAGCCGAACAGATTTTAAGATCTCTTATACAATTTGCCACCCTGTTAAGCCTTGTTAATCATGATTACGCAATAGGGCGCTAGGAGTCACCTGATTTAATGAGGGAGCTGGGCTTCATGATTGAATGAGTGCCCAGGGTCCAGAAAAGACGAATCCAGACATGTGCCCTGGCTATCATCCTTACACAACACATTAACCATTGCGCATTGTACTCTCTTGAAAAGATCGGTGCATTTGAAGGTGGATAATTACCCTCATTAAACCTTGCCAATCATCTTTTTGCGATAGGATGCTAGGAGTCACGTGATTTAACGAGAGGGTGGGGGCGGGGGTTATGGAGCACCCTCTATATCTAACATCCAATCAGAGCAGAGAAGAGGTGCCACCCCGGTCAATCATTATTACAAAAAAATGTTCACACATTTTCTCCTTTGCTATGGTAATTAGTGTCATATTATGTAATAATGATTGAAGGGAGAGGGGGCTGCCCGTCACTCTTCTACTCAGGGATGTGTGTTATACCAGGATCATATAAAAACAGTATGGTAACCGTGACAGTATGAATATCTAGTGCTATTTAAAATACACGGAGAAATTACTCCTCTCGTGAAGACGTTGTAGCGAGAATGTCAACCACAATCGGTTATGCTATTCAGCTAAAAGATACTGGTGAAAGTTATCCCAAAGATCACGTCAGTGTCTAGGGTTATCACATGTCTCTTCATTTGATCCTTCAACCGCTAATCAAAGTAATTTAATTTAATATTTCATGGCAGACATAATTTCTATTGATTTCATGTCCGTCTCCGTCGTTAACGTTGCTGTGAAATCAATTATTCGTGTGGAACTGTCGTTGCCAATTAGCAGCACTGTGACAGAGATGTCCTCCTGACGGACAACTAGACCTGTCTTCTAAGTGACACTGACCGTCATACATCAGTGTTTTCAACTTCAGTGAAAATGTTGTCAAAATACACATTGCCAGCCAGATTGGTTGTGGGCAGAGTAGTTTAAATAGTGTTAACATGTTCTAATATTGGCACTCAGAGAGACTTGCCAGTCTGCTGTTGATGTAGATACATATACTTCTGCATGTTGGCACTGTTTATGAAGCCGCTCAGTAACATCAGATTTGATAAGAACGAGCGGAGAAAGTGGCACCCACATTGCTGAGAACACGGCTGTGTGACGAAAGGGGACCTGAGGATGTACAGATGAGATGATCGCCGATCATCACTGATAATGGGTGTTTGGTGGGGTGAGGGCATCAGTGTATTGATGTAAACTGCTCCGTCTGCGCGTTCAGGGTCCGTTGGAGATGAAAATGTAGACAGTGATCGTCATCATGATTATTTGTGTACTGACAGATATCATAATCAATATTACCAATTTGCCTCCGGGTTTACGACTACGTTAAAGCTTTGCATTATACAGCTGATGAATTAATTTTTCCTTACTAGCATCAGAGTCGCAACACATTAGATGGTTTTGTGAAAATGGAAGACTCGCCATTATACTGGGAACATGCACTAAATCAACAACTTTTGGGAAATGATAGAATACTACATAATGGTGGGGTTCTATACGATTTCTCATTAGCTAGACATGGATTAAAATATTTCTCTGATCTTGTTAGTGCAACCACGCGTGAATGGAAATCCCTACATGAGATAGTGCAGACAACCAAGCTTCGACCAATCGATGCACAACGCCTTTTAAAGCGGTTGCAGGTAGCCATTCCTAGGGAGTGGTTTCGCCTAACCAAAGCATCTATGACTGTTGAAACACCAAAACTTATGCTAAAATATGGGGATAGAATTTTCACATGTTCTGTAAGATGCAAGTATTGGTACCATATGTTAAAGCTACAAAATCCGGCTATTCCAAAGGCAATTGCTGCTTGGGAAAATTCCACTTATTTTCCACTTAAATGTGTGGTGCAACATTCATTCCTCACATATCCCTAATTGAGCCAGAGATGTTGTTTGGCGATTAATCCATAGAAGGCTATGGGTAGGCTCTCTCCTCAAGAAAGTAGGAACTACTGAGAGTGACAGGTGTTTATTGTGTTTATCAGCAGAGGAAACACTCGTCCAATTATTTGTGGATTGCACTGTTATTGCTCAGTTTTGGACATACATCAAACGTGTTTTAATTAAGTTTGATGCATCGCAGTTCCAAATTGTACCTACCGAAATACTGTTTCACGACCTTTCTGGATATAATGTAAATAATGATGTTAAAAAGATCGCATTATTTTGCCTTAGTTTAGGCAATTGGAGCATTTGGAAATACCGTTGCTCTAGAGCCTACGATGCACTTGACGATCCTAGCACTATCCACTTTACGAAAATATTTTTGATTTCTCGCTTGCATATTGTCTACAATGTGAATACCATGCATCACTGAAGGGAAATAGCCTCCATCGATTTAAAGTCAAGTGGTGTAGAGGCGAGATGGTTTCCATTGATTCTGGGCTATTAGTTATTTTGAAGATCGTGTAAAGCTGAAATAAGTAATGGAAAAATGGAAAAAGACAAATTTGCAGATTCAATGCAGCTTAGTAGTTCCTTAAAATCTTTTCAGGACAAAATGTTTTTGGCGTGATTGGACTGGATTGGAATATAAGACAGCAATGTCTTCCAGTTCAGTTACGTTCCTAATATTCAACGGATTTCTTGCTAGGAAACATGTTTTTCACTAGATTTTGTGTTGTTTATTTTAGTATTTGAGTGTGTGGACGCTGTTGCTGCATGATAGCAACAGCTTCCCATCAAATTGGCTTTAAATTTTCAACAACCACAAAATTAACCTTGAAAATATCATGATTAATAATTCAAATAGTGTTTATAGTCAACCACACGGTCTACAGGAATGTTTATTTTTAGTATCATTTGTTCTGGGGTAATTTTCAAAAAGTCCATTCAAAGTAAATTAACTTGGCTTTTTCATTTTATGTTTTGTAATTTGGTCTAATCATGTATTCACAGTAGCCAAAACATTCATAATATGCTAATTTTTTAAACAGTTTTGGAGATTCATGTGTGTACGGCAATTGCCTCAGGGTATTTTGTAATAAACATAAATTAAGTGGTCCATATTAATTTCATTGTATGAGCACCGTTTCATTGCTTTTATAGCAATGCAATAATATGATTTATATAATGTTTATAAATGTATTTTTAAATTTATAGAATTTGTTTCTACATAATACTGACGTATACTGTGCGTTAATTAATTTCCCTACATTTTAGTGTTCTTTGTCAGTAAATATTTTTGGGTACAAAGGCTTTCCACACGATACTTTGATCGCGTTACCAAAAAAAAAAGAAGAAAAAAAGTAGTAGTAGTAGTAGTAGTAGTAGTAGTAGTAGTAGTAGTAGTAGTAGTAGTAATAGTAGTAGTAGTAGTAGTAGTAGTAGTAGTAGTACTAGTAGTAGTAGTAGTAGTAGTACTAGTAGTAGTAGTAGTAGTAGTACTAGTAGTAGTAATAGTAGTAATAGTAGTAGTAGTAGTAGTAGTAGTAGTAGTAGTAGTAGTAGTAGTAGTAGTAGTAGTAATAGTATTAGTAGTACTAGTAGTACTAGTAGTAGTAGTAGTAATAGTAGTAGTAGTAATAGTAGTAGTAGTAGTAGTAGTAGTAGTAGTAGTAGTAATAGTATTAGTAGTACTAGTAATAGTAATAGTGGTAGTAGTAGTAGTGGTAGTGATAGTAGTAGTAGTAGTAGTAGTAGCTGTAGTAGTAGTCGAAGAGAAACGCACGCGTTTATTTAGCTCTGCAATTGCTGCCCGAATTTGCTAGTTTCTAGCGCGATTTTGTAGAAAAATTGTATACATAGACGTAGACGTCAGGGTTTCAAAAGGGGACACTATTTATTTAGTGTTTAGCTCTTTCCCTGACGTCCTGGTGTTATATAAGTATATATTTATTATATATTGTAGTAGTATGGGGTTCCTCCTTTGATAAACCACCATGGCAACCTATAAGCGTACCCTAAGCCTTAAAATAACAACTAAGGGGTGGGGTGTCACGGCTATCGACGTGTATCATGGGTAAAAGACGTCGTTGGCGCGGGACCTGCTACTTTGCAGGGGCTTATCAATGTTACTAAAACTGTATGGAATGTAACAGTGTCAAATGAGGGGGTCAAGGAAAAGCTTCTGGAAGATGTTCTTATTGTAAAAGGTGAAGTTTCTAACGTAGAGGAAATCGAGTCAGATAGGTTGCTAGTGAAGATGAAAGTTCCACTAGAAATTCCAGATGAGAGAATCATGAGTGAACTCAAGAAGTATGGCAAAGTGCAAAAGATTGAACGGAAAACGTATCCCTTTGACAGAACGCTAGAAAACGGTGTAAGACGTATTTGGTTTGATAAAGTAGATAGCCCTTTACCAAGCAGATTGACGCTTGATGGCAGCTTTGTCCTGCCCTTATGGTATAGAGGGCAAATTAAAGAATGCCGGATCTGCCTAAGTACTGACCATTTGGCAACAGATTGTCCCAATCGAAACAAATGTTTGCTCTGTGGTTCAGTTGACCATTTTAAATGGCGATGTACAAAAAATCAAAACAAGCCCTCAGTATCAGGAGATAATCGCCCATTAAAGGATGCAACTGAGTCAAATGCTTCTGAAGCAACCGCAACGGAAGCTGTTGTTTTGGTTCATGCCACTGTAAATGACACAAACAAATCATCAAATCCTGTTAAAGTAACTACAGTTGATGAAATTCATGTATTAGAGGAGGGTATAACCTTAAGTCAAGAAAATACTCAAAATGCAGTGGAGCCAAACATTGCTGTAAAAGACACGCAGGGAAATGATGATCTTACAGAAGAGCCAGTTTACAGTTCCTTAGAAGTTGAATTAAAATTAGGACAGGATAAGTTTAGGACTCAGAACACAGAAAGTTCAGTCGATTTTCCGCTAAGCCCACTTGATTTAAGTCAGCTTGAAGATATGGTAAATGATGCTCCTGCCAAATGTTACTTAAGTAGCAATAAGCGTCATAAAGAAGACAATAGCTCAGAATCTGAGATTGAAGTAAATGATATGGATGATGATACAATGTCAGTTGCAGAATCAGATGTGTCCATTCAAACACAGAGTTCACAGATGAAAGATGAAATGGTAATGTACCGATCAGAAGGGGGTGAAGTGTTAGTGCCATATGTAACGGCGAGAGGCGTGAAATATCGTCTACTGCGCCATGATTCTGATATTTCCAAATATGAATATTTGTCTGTGGTAGAACTAGGAAATATTGAATTCGGAGGAAAATTAGGTAAATGGTCTAAGAAACGAGCTAAAAACCCCAAATCTAGTTAATCTAATGATGGCGGTTGTAAACATCATTTTACAAATTATGATTATCTTCATCATCAATTGCAGAGGATTAAATACCGAATTCAAGCAGCGCCACTTGCTTGAAGAATTAGCAAATGAGAGAGTTGATATTGCTTTTCTACAAGAGACCAAAATTCAAAAAGCTGAAGTGTATGAATCTCTCAAAGATATTTCAAAAGGGCAGATTTTTTTTTCTTTATCGCAAGATAATAGTGCGGGAGTGGCCATTCTTATCCTGCCCCACTGTCTCAACTATGTTGACGTTATATCGTCGTCATCAGATCCAAATGGACGATGGATTTGTGTATCAATTGATGTACTAAACACAAGTGTAAATTTGATGTGCCTTTATGCACCTACCTCTCATCAATTGCTCCGTGAATTTCTAAATGATGTTTCCACAATAATTCAAGACAGAACGCCTGAAAACCTAATTATGGGCGGTGACTTTAATTGCATATTAGACGAGGCTAAAGACAGAAACTCTAGGTCTAATTTTAATGACACATCGCACAATATTTTGAAACACATTTGTGAAAATAAAAGCTTGTTAGACACTTATCAGATTGAAAATCCAGAAGGCCAGGAATTTACTTGGTTTTCAACCGATGGAAGGTTAGCTTCAAGGTTAGACAGGATCTATGTAGAACGTTCATTGAAAGGTTACATGTGTAAAACTAACATAAAATCAGTAACTTTCTCTGATTACAATATGTTTTTCATCACATTAGACAATGCTGACTGGGTCAAACGAGGAGATGGATTTTGGAAACTTAATGTAGCATTGCTACGAGATAGTTGCTACCGCAAATGTGTGGAAAGTGGTTGGAGGCATTGGGATGAAAGAAGAGGTTCGTATGAATGTATAACAGACTGGTGGGAAGATGCTAAATCAGACCTGAAATATATTTCAAGGCAGTATTCCATTAGGAAAGCACTTGAAATACGAAAGCGTAAAAAGGCGCTTCAGAGGTCGTTGTGTAAAATTAATAAGAAAATTAATGATGGGGAATATAATTATTACGAACTATTAGTTAAATTAAAAGGTGGACTAAATGAAATAGAGCAATATCGGTTTGATGGCGCCAAAATAAGGTCAAGAGCACAAATGCACACCGAGGGCGAAAAGCCTACACGTTACTTTTGTAACTTGGAAAAAGCAAGAGGTATAGAGAAATTAATGCGCTCACTGAAGACTAATGATGGAGTATCAGTGTACTCAAATTCAGAAATGATTGAAACAGTATCCGAATTTTACAAATCATTGTATACATCTGAGGGAAGCGAGGAAACTGCAACTGGAGATGTTTTAGCTAATATAACGAAAAGACTTCCAGATTCATGTCGCGAAAGCTGTGACCAATCAATAACAATTGATGATTTGACAAAATCCCTCAAAGGTATGAAGTTAGAAAGGTCTCCTGGATGTGACGGACTTCCAGTTGAATTTTATCAAACATTCTGGCACATATTTGGGCCAGTATTAGAAGAAATAGCAACCAGCATTTTTAAGCAAGGGCATCTCCCTACATCGATGGCCCAAGCATATGTTCGGCTTATATACAAGAGGGGTGACAGAAATAAAATACAGAATTATAGACCAATCCCTCTACTCTGTGTAGATTATAAGATTATTACTCGGGCACTAACATTAAAACTTGGCGCAGTCCTAGGCGAAGTCATTCATGATGATCAAACCTGCTCTGTGCCAGGAAGATCAATATTAAACAACACTTTGCTTATACGGGACCTTATTCAATTAGTTAAAAAGGATTGTATCCCAGCAGCAATAATAGCACTTGATAACGAGAAGGCGTTTGACAGACTAGAACGGGATTTCTTGTTTAAGTCTTTAGACCATATTGGCTTAGGTTCAAGATTTATTAAATGGGTCAATATTTTATATACTGATATAACAAGTTGCTATTTAGTTAACAACCAGCTATCCAAACCTGTAGTGTTGGAACGAGGTGTCAGACAGGGTTGCTCCCTGTCCCCGCTTCTATTCGTCATAGCTATGGACTCGTTGGGGGCCACATTGAGGCCAGGCAATGACTTTCAAGGAATATGTATATGTGGCGTAGAAAGGCCACCAAAGGTTTCTCAATATGCAGATGATACGACTGTGTTTGCGGGTAAAAATACGGATTTTAGAATTTTAAATGGAGTATTAACAGATTTTCAAAAGGCATCAGGACTTAAAGTCAATAAAGATAAATCTAAGGGATTGTTTTAGGGCGATTGGAAGGGCAGAACTGATAATGTGATGGATATTAACTGCTCAAATGATGTCATAAAAATTTTGGGTATCTACTTTAGTAGAGAACAAAATGTATTACTAAACTGGGAAGAAAGGATATCCAAGCTAAAGTGTGCATTACTAAATTGGAAACGACGTCGCCTAACTGTCTTTGGCAGGACATTTGTCCTTAATAATTTAATTTTATCTGGACTGTGGTATACCGCTTCTGTAGTTCATATGCCCAAATCAGTAGAGTCAAAGATCAACACATTACTTTTGTCCTTCTTATGGGAGGACAAAGCCCATTTAGTATCACAGTCAATCCTCACCAATGAAAAGCATGCCAGAGGCCTGGATTTGGTTAATGTTTCAGCAAAGTGTGCTTCTTTAAAATCGAAATTCTGGAATAAGTTACTTACTTCAAACTCATCTTGGTCAAGTGTTTCAAGGGCACTTCTCTAAAGGTACGTTGACCCATTTCCAGTAGAATGTTTATTTATGTGCAATAAATTGCCACCTAATCATCAAAAGATTCAAAATGTATATAAAGAACAGCTCGAAGCCTTAAAAATATGTACACGATCAATGCCACAACCCAATTGTTGGGAAGATGCCTTAGAGCAACGTATTCGGGGCAACGAGTTGATTCGTGATAATGATGATGTATTATATTTGCCCTCTATGGCCAAAAATGGTATTCAATATTTACGTGACTTGGTAAATCCGAAATCTCGTAAATGGATTGCGATGCAAGATGTAGCAAGAATAACATCAATGAGACATATTGATGCTCAGAGCTTATTTGTTAGAATAAAGAATGCAATACCTGCTGTATGTTTCAAATTGCCGAAAGCACGTGGCAACATTGATATGTTGCAACCAACATTAGTATTTATGTCAGAACATATAAAATACAACATGGCATCTAGAGACTGGTATAGAATTCGAATGCAAATTCGGAGACAGACTCCTATTGTGGTTAGGCATTGGAACAAGTTAGGATGCACGCCAAAGAACTGGAAAAATGCCTGGAAAGCAATACATCTACCTCGTCTACCAGGAAATGCACGGGACCTGGCATGGCGATTACTCCATCGATGGCTATGGGTCGGTCATCTTACTTATATTTGTAAAATATCAAGTACAGACCGGTGCTTATTATGTAATACTGAGGAGGAAACGATAGACCATCTATTTAATCACTGTCGCATAACTACAGGCTTTTGAGTATATATCAATATGCTCCTTGCTAAATTTGGAACCAAATATGTGAATTTAGTGGCTGAAACAATTTTGTTCAAAGATTGCTCAACTATCGGACGAATCATTAATAACAAGGAGAAAGAATTGTTAATAACCCTGTTATCTGTAGGAGTGTGGGCCATCTGGAAGCATCGGTGTTCAGAGGCCAGAGATAAAACCGGCAACAACCATCAGAGAGCCATACAAGCTATATTTTGATCATTGTTGATAAACTGCATTCATTGTGACTTTTACAGGCTAGTAGAACATGAGAGAGAAAGTAGATTTAAAGACGTATGGTGCAAAACTGGCCTAGTATCAATTGAATACGGATATCTAAAAATATCAGAAGCGGAACTTGTATAAGCTAGCACACTCGCTGCTTGCTGTATATTGATAAATGCTATTTTAATTTAATTTAATTGCCTTTATTTTAAAATTGTAATGCCTTAGGAGACTCTAATCTTGACGAATATCCTAACCTTGGGATCAGAATATTTAAATATCAAATGAGCATTATGTCAATATTCTTGAGGTGATCCGATTTTCAAGTTAACAGAGTGTGATATCTTACAATTAGCTTCCTGTTGTACATATTTACTGTAGGTGTATTTGTTCCAGGGTAATTTGCAAAAACTTACAATGAAGTAAATTTAGAATGTGAACCCAGAGCGCCATCTAAGAAGTCATAGTTTGTACACGTTTGCTTTGTGCATTATATTATGTAAAGGCTACTACGTCCGTTGGGTATTTAATAATCGGCTAACTGGCATCAATGAGTGACCTTTTGTTACTTATTGACGAGTCACCTCGCCACTTGTTGGCGAGCTGCACTCGCCATTTGGCCCTACTACTATACGGTGTGCTACGTTAAACTACATATGATCTACTTAACCTGCCGGTCATGAATCGGCTCAATGGCATCAATGATTAGCAGTAGCTTACTGCTAATTATTGATGAGTGGCTTTACAACTTGTTGGTTAGCTATGCTCGCCATTTGGGCCTACTACTACACGGTGTGCAAACAGCAATGTCTTTGTTGAATTATGTTATGTTATCAGCTCTTTATTAATTATGTGTTCTATGTAGTTATGCTACGGTTGTGGTATATGATAATAGAGTATTTTAGCTTGCACTGTTTTGACATGTTAGGTTTGTATTGTTATTCTATTAATAAAGCCTGCTATTTCAACCGATTTTTTATGGGGGTGTGCAAGCCTTTTTAAAGGAGTTCCTCCGGGAAGTGTATCCGACTGCGTCAGCGTCGGATTTTCAACAAAAAAAAGAAAAAAAATGTAGTAGTAGTAGTAGTAATAGTAATAGTAGTAGTAGTAGTAGTAGTAGTAGTAGTAGTAGTAGTAGTAGTAGTAGTAGTAGTAGTAGTAGTAGTAGTAGTAGCCTCTTGTTGGTTAGCTATGCTCGCCATTTGGGCCTACTACTACACGGTGTGCAAATAGCAATGTCTTTGTTGAATTATGTTATGTTATCATCTCTTTATTAATTATGTTTTGTTTATGGGGGTTTGCAAGCCTTTTTAAAGGAGTTCCTCCGTGAAGTGTATCCGACTGCGTCAAAAAAAAAAAAAAGGAAAAAAGTAGTAGTAGTAGTAGTAGTAATAGTAGTAGTCATTGAAAGCTGTGCTGAAATTGGCTCTGCTAATTCTGACGAATATTTTCGTCACTACTGCTCGTATTCACTTAATTTTTGTTTTGTTCGCTGCATAAGCGGTTTTGGTTGAGTTTGATGTTTTCTGTTTGTGTTTTATTCGTCGTTGTTTGTCGTATTTTGTGACTCTGGTTTTCTGGTTTCGAGAACTAGAGTCGCCAAGTAAACTGCCATTGTATTTGGCAACCGTCGTGTTACATTTTGTATATAAGTCTAGGTGGCTTTTTGCCTACTATATCTCCGTTATTGATAAGCACATTTGTACTTGGCGGGCTGAGCTTTCTGCTTAGGCTGATCTCGCTGACCTGTCAAGATATCACGCTTTATAGGTGCATTTATCTTCACTGCAGTAGACAGGCGTAATCTAGGTCAATGTGAATGCTCGCTAGTAACATGTCAAGTCGCTATAAACAGACTCTTAGCCTTAGGCTCACCACTGCTGGGTTGAATGTTGGCGCCATTGACGTCTATCATGGAATAAAAGACACTGTAGGGGCTGGGCAAATTATTTGAAAGGGGCTAATTAATATTAGCAAAAATGTCTGGAATCTTACGGTCAGTTCACAAGGAGTGAAAGAAAGGTTTTTGGAAGAGGGCCTGATTGTCAATGGATAAATATGTAAGATCGAAGAGGTTGATTCAGATAAATTGATTGTAAAAGTGAGGGCCCCTCTTGAAATTCCGAATGAACGTATTACAGCCGAGCTGGGAAAATATGGGCAAGTGATAAAAATTGAAAGGGAGACGTATGCCTTCGATAGAACACTTGAAAATGGGATAAGACTGGTGTGCCTGGAACAAATTGACAAACCAATTCCAGGTAGATTGTCTATTGATGGGAGCTTCTTCCTCCCTATGTGGTATAGGGGCCCGTATATGCACAAGTACTGAACACCTAGCTAGTACCTGTCCTTACAAGAATAAGTGTCTTTTGTGTGGGTCAGCTGATCTACGATGTTATAAAAGATCATCGATGAATGCTGCAAGTAATGTGGAAGAGGCGAGTGCTAGCTATATGGATCACGCTTCTCTCAATTCCAGTGAAGTACACAGTAGTAGCAATGTGCCACACACCTATGCACATGTTGTTAGCAAGGCTGAATATCCCATTGATAGTAAGACTGTGGACCCCAATGTTAGTAAGACTGGGGGTCCAGTTGTTAGTAAGGCTGGTGATCCAGTACTGGCAAAACACGTTGATGAGATTGAGGTTCTGGAGACAGGTATATCTGCTACCGCTCCAGCAACAGCTGAAATAGCCCAGGAAAATGATGACTCCGATGCTGTTGATGATACACAGAGGTTAGTACTGGGACAAACAAAATTTGGATCTCAGTCAATGGATGTTGATGTACCATTTGATTTGTCACCACTAACAGAGTCTGGTGTGTTATTAATACATTCTAGACAGGCAATTGTACAGGATACTATTGCTGGTGGGGTTGAAAGAGTGATAGAAGACTTGAGCGCTGGGTCAGAGGACAGGGAGGATGACGATATAGACGACTCTATCTCTATTGCAGAGTCTGACACCTCGATCCAAACGCAGGAATCTCAGCAGCCCGATGAAATGGTACTGTATCGCTCAGAGAAGGACGAGATTTTAGTTCCATACATTACACGCTTATGTGTTCACTATATGCATTTGCGGAGTGATTCAGACATGTCACGGTATCAACATCTGACCATTACTGATCTTACAAATTCAGAGTTTACTATGAAGATTGGCAAATGGGCTAAGCGGGATAAAAACAGTAAGAAGACAAAACCAAACTAGACATTATGGGTACTATGCATAGATTCGTAATCATAATGATAATTTGCTCACTTAATTGCTGTGGTTTGAATGATGGATTGAAGCAATGCATGTTGCTAGATAAATTATCTGATTTAAAAGCTGATATCGTCATGATTCAGGAAACTAAGTTCCATGATGTTGAAGTACTAGAAAATTTCAAACAACTTTCTAAGGGTGAAATATTCTATTCCAATGCCACTGATTTAAATACAGGAGTGGCGAGTTTATTTTTACCCAGGTGTTTGACTTTATTAAATATCATTTCATCGGAAGCTGATAGTAATGGCAGATGGGTCGTGGTGACTGTTGACATGTCTGGTTCAACACTAAATTTGATGTCTATTTATGCCCCTGCATCCCATTCTCAAAGAGGTACATTTTATTCAGCTAGTGGCCCAGTAATTCATGATAGATCAGAAAATATTATTATTGGTGAAGATTGTAATTGTTTTAAATCCAGAGAAGGATAGGCATTCGTTATCGATATACTCTGATACGTCTCATCGGCGTTTACAGGAAATATGTGACAGTGAGCACCTTTTGGATAGTTATAGAGTTTTAAACCCTAAATGTTGTGAATATACAAGGGTAACAGCAAATGGTCAGACAGCCTCTCGGTTAGACAGGATTTATGTACAGAGAGGGCTAAAAGGGTTATTTTTCTGATCATTGCCTAGTTTCCATGGTGTTAGATAATGCAGAATGGGTTAAACGTGGTCCAGGTTTTTGGAAACTAAATATTTCCTTGCTGAATGATTTTGAGTACCATCGATGTATTGAAAGTTTCTGGCGTTTTAAGCTCCGCAATATATCAGAATTTGAAAGCTTGATTTTTTGGTGGGAAGATGTTAAACTAGGGTTTGCTAATATATCAAGGCAATATTCTATTCAAAAGGCAAGGAAAATGCGCAAAGAGGAGAGAAGGTTGATTCGTCTACAAACCTTAATTTTTCGCAAAGTTTCAAGTGGCGATATTCACTTGACTGAGGTTTTGGAGGAGACCAGGTTAAAATTATCACAAATAGAAATATACAGAGCGGAAGGCGCAAAAGTAAGATCAAGAGCCCAATTTTATTCTGAAGGTGAAAAGCCAACAAAATATTTTTGTGGCCTAGAAAAGTCTAGAGGTGTGGAAAAGATAATTAGGGGCCTTGAAATAAATGGGCAAATTGTTAATTCAAATAAAGATCTACTAGAAACTGTTCAGACATTTTATGAAAATTTATATAAGTCTGAAGAAATTGATGAAGTTGGCAGCTGAATTACTTGCTAATATTAAGGAAACATTGACTCCTCCGTTGGCTGATATTTGTGATGAATATGTAATCTTAGAAGACCTGACTAAATCGCTTAAAACAATGAAGAATGGAAAATCGCCAGGGGGAGATGGCCTGCCTGTTGAGTTCTACGTTACTTTCTGGCATCTCATTGGTCCGAAATTCTGTGAGATTGTTAAAGGAATTTTCCATCAGGGAAAACTTCCTTTGACAATGTCTCAAGCACATGTACGTCTGCTATTTAAAAAGGGTGACCGGAGTGACATACGGAATTATAGGCCAATTTCTCTCCTTGGAGTTGATTACAAGATTATTTCTAGAGCTCTTTCACTAAAACTAGGTCAGGTGCTGGGCGACGTTATTAATCCTGCTCAGACATGTTCAATACCTGGTAGATCAATATTAACCAACACTGTGCTTATTAGAGATCTGATTCAGTTAGTTGAAAAGGATAACATTCCAGGTGCCATTGTGGCATTAGATAATGAAAAGGCTTTCGATCGTCTGGAGTGGAAGTTTGTGTTGATGTTATTAAATCGATTCGGCTTTGGGCCCAATTTTATTAAATGGATCCGAAAATTGTACAATGGCATTACTAGTAGATACCTTGTGAACAATTTTATAAGCCAGCCAGTTGTCTTAGAACGAGGGGTTCGATAAGGTTGCTCACTGTCAGCACTTTTATTTGTAATTTGTATGGAAACCTTGGGAGCGACAATAAGAGAAGATATACATTATCATGGACTGTGTATTCATGGTCTTATGACACCAGTGAAATTATCTCAATATTCCGATGATACAACTATTTTTGTTGGCCAAAATAGTGATTTTAATCATTTACATCTTACTTTGGAGAATTTCCAAAAAGCGTCAGGGCTCAAAATTAATAAAGAAAAATCAGTAGGTTTGTTTTTGGGTTCATGGAAAGATCGAAATGATCAGCCATTAGGCATCAATTGGTCCATTGACATAATACAGATCTTAGGCATTCATTTCAGTCGAACACACCATGATTCCATTAATTGGACAAACTTGCTTTCTAAAATGAGCAAGAAAATTATTCAATGGAAACATCGACGTCTGACTATATTTGGCCGGGCAATAGTGATCAATAATTTGATATTGTCACAACTTTGGTATATTGCTGCAGTTGTTAGTATGCCCAAACATGTTGAAAAGGAAATTACCAAGATGATATTTGATTATTTGTGGGAGGGTAAAACACACCTTGTCTCACAACGTGTCTGTACTAATAAAAAGCTTGATGGTGGGCTTTCCATTCCAGACCTAAGAATTAAATGCGTCTCTTTAAGGCTGAAATTATTAGATGATTTACTTCATTCAGATAGTCAGTGGGCAAATGTGTCTAGATGCCTTATAGAACGGTGTATTGAGCCATTTTCAGCTAAATCCTTTTTCTGGTCTTCTAAACCTCCACCGAATTACACACGGATTCCATCGATATTTTTGGACATTAAAGCTGCTTTAGCTAAGGTTGTTCGCAAAGAAGATTCACCTCTTTGCTGGGAGCATGCCTCCAGCCAGTACCTATGGGGGAATGATCATATTCTATATAAAGGCAGAGTTTTATATTACACTTCTTTTGCTAAGCATGGTATTCAAAATTTGTGTGATATTGTGGATGTGAAAACTCGAAAATGGAAATCACTATATGACATATCACGAGTAACATCTTTACGCCCAATTGACATGCAGCGCCTTCTAAAACGGTTACAGGAAGCAATTCCAATGGAATGGTTTCTTCTCCCTAATGGGTCTGTGAATGATGCTTGCTCCAAGTTAATCCTGGAAAATACTGATGGACGTTTTTCATATACGTTAAGGAATAAGGGTTGGTATACTATTTTAATGCTGCAGAATATTACTATTCCAAAGGCTGTCACGGCATGGGAAAGGACTGAACATTCTCCCCAGAGTTGGGATGTGGTTTGGAAAAATATCCATTCACCACACATACCTAATCGAGCAAGGGATGTTGTCTGGCGATTGCTTCATAGAAAACAATGGGTGGGCCCCCTCCTCAAGAAAGTTGGCATAGCAAATAATGACCACTGTCTATTTTGTACAGACACTGAGGAAACCATAATCCATTTGTTTACTGAGTGTTTGCCCGTCTCCCAATTTTGGATGTACATTGAACAGATATTTAGGAAAATTGTTACAGTGATATCAACATAATCCAAGATGCAATTCTATTTCATGAATTAGACGCTTATAATCTGACTAATAATGCAAAGAAGATCTTGTTATTTTGTTTGAGTGTGGCGGTCTGGGCAATTTGGAAGCATCGTTGTACATAGTTAGTGACTCATATACAGGGTTTAACTCCAGCAGTTTTGAAAATTGAAGTGCGCTTTTCGTGCCTTGTTTTCGTATTGCCGTAAATGTGAATTTCATGATGCAGTGACTAAAAATAGACTTCATTCTTTTGAAGTTATTTGGTGCTCTGGTGATTTGATTTCCATTGTTTCGACAAATTTGATTTTTTATTATCCACCGTCATTGGCCTCTGGAGTGATTTATTAAATAATATACATGTATTTGTGCGCTTGGAGCTGTGATTTTGTTTCAAACTACTTTGCTTTGCTTTGATGTTTTCTATATTTAAAAGCTAGCTATATATTTCTAATTATTATTTTAAAGCACATGCAACATTAGTGGTTTTAGAGTGCGCGTGCGTGTGCATGCATGTGCGCTGACTGTTACTATGTGAAACAGCAGCATTTACTTCACGCAGCAACAGCTCCATCACGTGCATGCACTCTGAAACTCTGCTAATCAGATTGAGATGAAAATTGCGAGTGTTTACTCTGAAAGGGTTAAACCTTGTCCCTAAATTTAGGTGGTCGTTTGAACAGATTAACCCATTTTGTTTTTGGCAATGTTAATAAACAATCCCACATTTTTTATTAATAATGTTTGTTCCAGGGTAATTTTAGAATCTGAATCCAAAAGTTAATTGCTTTCGACTAAAATAAATTTAACATTCAATGTACTGCTTCCTAATAATAGATTGGAAATACGTAGCATGTATACATATAATTGTGTTTGTCCCGGGATAATTATGGAATCTCTTTTTCAAGGTAAATTGTATTGTTTGAAATCGTTTGTTAAGTTTCAACCCTCTTCAACTATGTAGGTTACATTGTCACTTCACTGAGCTCGGTGTAATATCTTAGCGTTTACTTTTTATAGATTATCCTGCGGGGCGTTGATTATTGATTAATTTGTTCCCGATTGACTGTGTGTGTTAAATACGTCCGATCGCTGTGTTTGTTTCACAGCCTATGCTCGCGTGAGCTTTTATAATTTTAATGGAATGTTGTTGAGCTAGTTACTTCGAATTTTCAAAGGGACATATTTAGCTGTTTTGAATTTTTAAATTAATCGTTTGACCACGTATATTTATTGTTTATTTATACACATGACTGATATAATCGTTTGTTCTCTTTGATTTATTCTATGTTTAATGTTCTTTCAGTCAGTTTATTTTTTAGATATTATGGATTTCCACACGATCCATTGATCGTGTTACCCAAAAAAAAAAAAAAAAAAAGTAGTAGTAGTAGTAGTAGTAATAGTAGCTGCACCTAGCACAAGCTTAAAACAACAGCTGCTGTAGTAGTAGTAGTAGCAGTAGCTGCACCTAGCACAAGCTTAAAACAACAGCTGCGGTAGTAGCAGTAGCAGCGGTAGCTGCAGTTGGAATAGGAGTAAACAGCAGCAGCAGTAGCCACAGCTGCCGTAATCTCAACAGATGCATTAGTTAGTGTTAGTGCAGTAGATATAGTATCAGTGTCTGTAGTAGCAGCACACATATCACCAGTGGCGGTAATAGTCAGCGCAGAAGTAGCAGCAAAAGCATGAATAAATGGTGGATAGATTTAAGGCAGCTTCATGTGAATGAGCATTGCTGGATATTTGAAATCCTAATTTGAAGAACAAACATATTCTGTTATCAAAATCCAGCTGTATGAAGATGCTACCCGCTTTCTGGCTGCATTTGAGCCAACAGTTCAATTATGTCGACGAACCTCAGAAACAAGCCATGCCATTAATAACGGCCACATATAGACTGTATTCAGGTAACCGGATGACCGGCTCATTAATATTTTATTTGAACATAAGTTTGCGGGTCGGAAGGCAAAACTCATTTATTATGTTCCCATTCTTTTGTGTCTTAGGAAATACGTGTTCAGATCCTACGATAAATTAAATCATTAACATCGTAGTAATAGTATCTATCATTTTTAAGCATCTTATGTGGCCAATACTGGATCGACACTGGGACAATGCAGTCTGGTATTTGCCCAGTACTTGCCAATTTAGCCGGATTATCAAGGTATATTCTTACAATAATCTCCAAATCCAAACGGAAAGCTTATGTGAACGGGATCTTTTATCTTTTGAATTTGCCGCATCGCTGAGGATTTATATGAATAATGCATCTGTCAAACAGATCGGTGTATGGTGAATATAAAAGCAGGGCCTCTGTAATTGCATACCATTTAGAATTACCATGGCTGTTGGGCTATGTTAAATAACACACAGACTCGCTTCGCTTGAGAAAATGTATTAGGCTGACACTGTACTGGAAAAACGACGAACTGAAGAACCTCCTCAGGTCAGGAAACAATGTATGCAAATCACTTAGGAAACAATCATTTACTGTAAATCTATGATAACACATGCAGGTTGAATATACATCAAGCCTTATTTGTGTTACCGACTAAAGGGGCTATGCCTAACAATGAGTCAATATGGTATGTCACATACAATAATCTAGGAGAGAACATCATTGCATAAATATGTTAAGCGTACTGTGAGGTGACCTCAAGAGAGAAGGACTCGGTACACTCAGCTCAAGAATAGACCTGAGGAAACTAAGGCTGAGAACAAAACACAATGGTCAAAAGCAAAGAAGGGCTGATTAGAGCTGTATGGTGTTTCTACTACCACAGCCGCGGAACACAGCAACCATGCATAATGGCTTATTTTTGATTACATATTGTCTTGTTTTATAGATTTGAGAAAATAAAGAAACTACTAATTATGTTATGCCAATGATTATGCACATATATTCATTAATAGCTATACATGTATTGCAATCGTATTTCGAAGATCATCAAAGCATAGCACACATGATTACCATTCCATCTTTCTAGAACCCTTCCTCCCCACACCACCTATCCATCCATCGCCCTCTCCTTATCTGCCTTCCTTCCATGATTCCTTCCAATCTATATACCTTTTCCTTTTTTTCAGTCTTTCGTCTTATTCTTCCTTCCGTCAGCTTTCGATTATTTATTTATTTATTTATTTATTTATTTATTTATTTATTTATTTATTTATTTATTTATTTATTTATTTATTTATTTTCTATTTTATTTGAATTCAATTACAATTATTTTCTCATCACATGTGATCTAGGTGATATTAATCTACTTTATCTGTTCAATTTAATGCTTAACACCATAATACATCCAACTATTTGTCTAAACCAGTTGTTATGCAGCTGGATGGTTGTATAGCTCGCCGGGTCGCATCGGGTCATGCTGGGGTATATGCCGCGCCACGTGTGCGCAACGAACGGCGATGTTGGCTAGCTCCTGGTCTCGGGGTTATGGATTCCGAACGACGCTGACCAGCGTGAAACAAATACCAGCTCCTAAGGCCGGTGGAACTCAATCGTTCCGGTGAGGCCGTGCGAACATCACCGCTAACATTAAATTGTACAGCATCAGCCCATGAATTTGTGTCACCGGTATGCCTGTCCATAGCAATTTCGTGATCAAGGGACTTACAAGATTTGAAGGGTGACCTAAAGTAATTAAAAGTAATTAAATATATCTAAACAAACCGTACACGTTTGTGTGATACAGTGATATTCAAATAATACATAACATAGAGACAGCCTGATTAAGCTTTACACGTGGAGTCAACGTAGGTACCACACAGACTCGCAGGTCCGCAGCGGTATCCCTGTAAAGGAGCCTCCCGCATACGAGATCACTAATTAACTTAATATAACCTAGTATACCTCTATGCTGAAAAGGAAAAAGAAACTCCTAGTCATGGCGAGAGGGGTTGTGCCTCATGCAGGCATTACTTCTGATGCTGTGTCTTTGAGTGAGAAGTAGTAGCCCCGTGCGGGCTGCCATGACTGGATTCTTGCGAGAGGCAAGTGCCTCGCGCTGGCCTCTGTCACAGGAAAATGTTGCCACCACAGAAGCGGAGGGCCAGAGAGGGCCAGAAAGGGCTACTCTGTATTCAAACTGCTGTAAAGGAAAGCCTATCCTGGTGAAACTATAACTGAGAGTGTTGTGTGCTGTTTTACGTGAAGACGAGATGAGTGACTTCCGCAGGATTCCCATGTCACCGTATTATGCAGTTCCAAGATGCTGAATTAGTAGGTGCCACTTTTATTTATGCGGGCCTTCTTCTATGCTTAACCTACCTTTTAGGTTTTAAAGACACAAACTATTTTAGGCTGCAAATGGCGGGAATCCTACCTATCTTTGGATACGGCTGCTAGTGAGCGCAGACACCGAAAGGCATCAACCCTCAAGAACAGTGTGCGTAAGTGTTACCTTGCACGATGTCCGAACTTGGTGAGGATCCGGACGCCTTGCTCAGTAACCACATAAAACATCACAGGATAATGGTTGCCTTTTTACAGAAGCAGATTATTCCAACTGACCTGTCGCTGCGGTGGGGGATTAGACAGACGAATATCCACCATAAATGTCCTTCCCACAAGGGCGTGGCAGATTCCAACATCATGCCCAGACATTTGTACAGAGTTCGATGGAGATGCGCACCTCGTCCGCCACCAAGTCTTATGGAGCTAAGTTATTGACTCAACATTAGGTTTATATCCACGTTGCCCAAATATGCACTGCAGTGTGGGAGATATATCCTAAGAGGCATAAAGAGAAATAACAGAACAATAATGTTTTTTCAGTGCTTCCTACATTGGCAATGGCACTAGCTAACAAGTATCCGAAAATACAGGGGAGGTGTATGCAACACCGCACCTTGGCCACCACCCCTCGGAAACCTCCAATAGATTCCCAGGGTCGGATCAGTCCATGGTGCGGATAGGGACATCCAAACAATTAAGAATCCATAAGGCTTAGTGGAAAATGAAGAGAGACAATAACTTTATAGATATAAGGCCCTATAGGTATATTGGCCAAGTTAACACAACCTTGCCGGTGTATGGGGCTAGATTACCGTAACAACCAGAAAAAAAGGCGCACGCTATATGTCTCCTAATGAAGAAATTGTCTCTAATCACATTAAACCTATCCTATCGAGCTGAATAATTAAGGTTTTGTTAGTAGCATGCCGGGATAAACAGAGTTATATCACGGACAGCGACCTTAGTGAAACATGACGGTGGAGGGAATAGGTGATGCATATATAAATGTTGCTGTCCTAAGTTTTCTATAAATAAACAAAACATATCAACTGATGGCTACTTGCCATATACCTAACTAACCAAATACAAAACGGTGACAATATACTATCTGATTGGAACGGTGATAATACAGGTTGACAGACCTAATACGGTGTGGTTAGTTAAAGCACCTTACAATAAATAAGGATAACTATAGACAGTAATAATAAAGAAATTATAAGATGCGGTCCAAGGACCGGTACGGGACCTATTAGTCATCGGTACCTTTTTTATGGTAATAATATAACAATTAAGGATGTAATTAAAGATGTCATGTATAGTTACTTGAATACCCAGTAGCCAGACCTATATATGGGCTACTATGTTACTGAAATTGACACGTCACTATACTTGTGACGTGTAGCTCGCGGAGTGGCGTCGGGCCATTCCGGGGTATGGTGTCGACTTGCTGCATTGCATGTACACGATGAGTAATTACGCTGGCTAGCTCCCCGTCTCGGGGTTACGGATCCCATGCGACACTGCCCTGCGGGTAACAAAGACCGGCTCATAAGGCCAGTGGAACTCAATCGCTCCAGTGCGGCCGTGCGACCATTGTCGCTAACATTGAACACAACAGTATCCGCCCATGAGTTTGTGTCACCGTATGCCTGTCCATAGCAATTTCGTGACCTATGGCCTTACAATATTTGATTTGGTGACCTAACTTAAATAAGTCTATACAATTAGTTTACTAAACAGACCGTCAAGTATGCTAGATAAAAATGAGCATACAAAAATACAAGACATAGAGACAGCCTGATGAACTTTTAAACATGGGGCTCCCGGAGGTACCACACATACTCTTGGGTCCGCAGATGTATCCCCGCAAAGGAGAGCCCCGCATACAAGATCACTAATTAACTTAATATAAGCTATTGTACCTCTAAGCTGAAAGGAAAGAAAAATCATCTTTATAGTGTCGAAAAGCTATGTGCCTCTCGCGGGCACTACTCCTGGTGCTAGTTTTGGGTGAGAAGTAGTAGCCTCGCTCGGGCCATCGTCACTGAATCCTTGCGAGAGGCAAGTGACTTGCGCAGGCCTCCGTCACAGAAAAATGCCGCCACTGCTTAAAGCGGGAGAAGAGTATGGGCCAAAAAGGCCCCACTCTGATATTCAGCCAAAATGCTATAAAGAAAAGATCATACCTAGTGAAATTATGACTATAATGTTGCGTGCCGTTTTACGTGAAGACGGGATGAGCGATTCCCGAAGGATTCCCACGTCCCCATCGTATGTAGTTTCAAAATAGCCTGAATTAGTAAGTGGTGCTTTTATTTATGCAGGCCTTCTGCTATGTCTATCCTAACATTTAGTTTTTAGAGACAAGAAGTATTTTAGGCCACAAATGGCGAGCGTCTACCTAGCTTTTAGATACGGCCGTCATAGAGAGCGGATGTCCTAAGACTTAAACACTCAAGAAAGCGTGCATACATGTTATTTCGCAAGACCCCCGCGCTTGGTGAGAATCCGGAGCTTTTGCTCCATAACCACATACAACGTCACAGGACAATGGTTACTTTTCACAAAAGCAAGTTTTTAGGCAACTGATCTATCGTTATGGTGGGTAAGAGAGGCGAATACCCACTGTGAATGTCTTTCCCGTGAGGGCGTGGCGGATCTTAACATCTTGCCCAGACATTCTTACAGAATTTGGTGGGGATGCGTATTTCGCCCTTCACCAGGTTATAAGGAGCTAACTTTTTAACCTGATGTTAGGTTTAACGCAAGTTGCCCAGTTATGCACTGCGGTGTGGGGGAGATTTCCTTAAAAATAAAAAATAAAAAATTATAATGTGTTTTCGCAGTGCTTCCTACAATCGCAAGGATAACTAACTACTAAGTATCAGAAGATACTCGGGCCATCACCGCTCGGAAACCCCAATAGTTTTCCAGTGTCGGATCAGCCCATGGTGCGGATAGGGACATCCAAACAATTAAGAAGCCATACGGCTTAGTGGAACATGCTTATAAATATGAGGCCCAATGGGTATGTTGGCCAATTTTACACAACCTTGCCGGAGTGCGGGGCTAAATTATCGCAACAACTGGAAAAGAGGCGTACACTATGTGTCTCTTGACGAAGAAATTGTCTCTAACCATATTAAACCTATCCTATTGAGCTAAATAGATAGGCTTTTAGTCGGTGGCATGCCGGGCTAAACAGAGTTATAGCACGGACAGTGACCTCAGTGAAAAATTGTTGTGGCGGGAGAAAGTGATGCATATATAAATGTTGCTGTATAGTGTTTCCTATGTGCACTGCAGTCCTACGTTTTCTACAAATAAACAAAACATATGAACGAATGGCTGCTCGCCATATATACACCTGTGCAAAAGTTAAGCACCACCCTATTTTTACGCACATGCGAGGGTATATTCATGTGCTATGAAGAAAGCAATAGCATAAACATTTATGTACCCATCCATCTTAGTGCAAGAGGTAATAATGCAACTAGAGGAATGCTGATTATGATGGTGGGGAAACACTGTATGTTTTTGTTTGAACTTGAAAACGAGGCCTGAATATGGTTACGTTGACACAACTGACAACTATTGCCCTACAGTTGACACACGTGGCTAGATTGTCATTAATGGTGTCTGAAAACGAAGTTTAACATCTGTGCACGAGTTTGAGACTGTCATTATTAATACCGGGTATATCCACCTTGTGCCTGGATGACGGCCTGGACACGACGTCTCATGCTGGTCACCAACCGACTGATACGCCATTGTGGTATTCGTTGCCATTCAAGATGGAGTGCATCTGTTAATTCCTGTAGGTTCTGCACAGGAGGATCCCTCCTTCTCACCATGTTTCCCAGACTGTCCCAGATATGCTCAATAGGGTTCATGTCAGGGCTCCTTGCTGGCCACGGTATGGTTTCGATGGCATTCTGGCGGAGGTATTCATGCACAGCTCTAGCACGATGTGGTCGGGCGTTGTCATCCATGAATATAGGGTGTGTTCCAGGTGCATGATTTACAAAATGAGGGACCACAACTCTATCCAGTATGGAATCTTGATATCTTTGTCCATTTAGTGTTCCAGGTACAGTCAACAGATCCAGCTTACAATCAAATGAGATGCACCCCCATATCATAACGGAACCTCCACCAAATGGAACTTCTTCCATGATGTTACGTTGGTCGTACGCCGTGCGTCTGGACCTCCATACACGAGTTCAACCATCTGTGGCATGAAGCAGGAACCGACTTTCATCGGACCAGTGTACCCGTCTCCAGGATCTCATGTTCCAGTGTCTTCTTTCGTTGCACCACCTCAGACGCTCCTCTTTGTGGTGTGCAGTGAGGAGAGGACGTCTGACAGGTCTCCTAGCTTTCATGCCAGCAGCATACAGTCTCCTTCTGACGGTGGACATTGACACTCTATTGCGCGTTTCCCATTGCTGGCTGAGCACTCTGCTGTTGGTGAATGGAGATCTCCTAACAATGCGTACTAGGGATCGATCATCACGGGCAGTAGTCTTCTTCGGTCTTCCAGATCTAGGCCTGTCCTTCACCTCGTTAGTTTGCCCATGTTTTGCAATCAAACGACTGATTACAGTATGGTTAATGTTCAGCTGTCTGCCAATCTCTCTGCATGACATACCAGTGGTATGCATGCCTATGATTTGCCATTTCACACGATCACTTAACCTTCGTCTTGCCATAGCGGTTCACAATCAATAGCTAATTCTCTCTGTACAAATAAACCACGGTCATCAACACAAAATTCCTAATCTTGTCGCCTAAATCTGTATGTAATGTTCTACACCTCAAACTGGACTTTTACATAACTGAACACGTGTGCTGTTTCCCGCCATGTACGGACATCAAGCGGCGTGAAGTCATGCATGCATGTGCATTTCGTACTTGGAATTATGTCAGCTAACGCGGGGACAAAAAGTATGGCAGCCTAGTTGTACCATCATGTTTCTACGTTCTATTGTTTTTGCTGGTGCTTAACTTTTGCACAGGTGTATATAAAACTAACCAGTACTAGTAATACAATGTGAAATGATTATAATAATACATATAGTACAAGTTGTTAGACCTACTACGGTGCGGTTAGCAAAAACACTTTACAGTAAAATAAGAATACCTATAGACAGATAAAGAAATTATAACCAGCGGTCCTAAGACCGTTACGGTTCCTTTTAGTCATTGGGACCGTTTTACAGAGATAAAGTATAATCATTACAATTGTAATTAACGGAATAATTACATATGTTAAGTATAGTTACTTGAATAGTCGTTAGCCATTCTTAAGACGGGCTATCATGTCCCTGAAATTGATACGTCACTGTGAGAATGACGTGAGTTGCCACATTCTCTGGAAGCTGGAAAGTTCCCACAAACAGGATTCCCGCATGCAGTCCAGAACGGGAGCGGAGCGAACTCAGGACGGTAATCACAATATAAGAATGTCTAACGAGCAGTCAGTAAGTTCTACAATAACATTACTGCTAGAAAAGAGTTCCCATACACTGATGGTATGGGTGAAAGTTAAGAACAACCCGTTTATCAATGTGGGTTGTCGAATACGGATGAAGATACATAACTAAGCTTATGGTGCGGGGTACGTCAGTCAGCTCTTAGGACGTACCAAGCAAAGTTTACTTGCTGTGGTCAAAAAGTTTAAATAAACCTACACGTCATCAGTGCCGGAGCATTTGAATAACCACGATTTGGTGTGGCCGGCAGATCTGGTGAGTTATCCCCCTAAGAACATCGCTGCCTCTGCATCTGTAGAATCACATATTCAGGCCGGGAAAGGCCTCACCGCAAGATTGTGTTCCGAGTTAGTTCTTATTCTAGTCGAGAACAATATTAACGAAAGTTTAAAACAAAATTCTTTTATGTGCGGTGGGATGGGTGGCTGCCGCAAGCTACGGGACAGAAGCTGACCAAGACCGAAGTGATCTATTTAATAGTGTCTTGGCTGATAGTAGCTGCTTTTGCAGATCCAAACCGTTCGGCCCCTGGCCGAGGATGCTCTCGAACTCACGATTTTATCTCCTTTTATACCACTCGTGACGTCACAGACGCAACCCTCAATCAACCATCGGTCGAGCAATAGCCAATCAGCGCGCAGCTAATAATGGTGCAGATGATTGCTCTAGAACATTCTAGAACTTCGGCGTACACGTGGTTATGACGTCACGGCAATGTTCTGAAGATAATCAAAGGGGGTTTCTGTGGATAGCTCAGCCATTTCCTAACCGATTTTGAAATGGTTTACATATTTGGAAGCCCGTCTAATCCTGACCTTGATTGCTACCAGATTCGGCGGGAATAATCAATTATAAAAGATTACACTGTACCTACTCGGTACACTAAAAGTGTTATCCTATCTTGGACGTGATATATGTGCTCTGTCTATGCAGTGGTAGGCACGTGCATGTTAGTCGTTTTTACGACGAAATCTCTCTCATAGGCCAATATACACGTATAGTTCTACCCAGCGGGCGTGTTCAGGGAACGAATCCAGGACGGGCGGCGCGTACCCAGCTTAGCTGGTACGGCCGGCACCTGACCAGTCGATCCGAACTACAGACGCGAGTCGACACGTTGTCTGGAAGATGTTGTCTCCGTATGCTGATCCTCCGCAAGACAGGGTTCCCGCATGTTGTTCCAGGACGCTAGCAGTACGATCTCAGGACAGTATAACACAGTTATAAGTAATGTTTACTGAATAACTAGTAAGTTCTACACAATAATACCGTAGATATAAAAGTTCCCGTTATAACAACGGTGAGTTGTAAAGTTAAGATAGCACATTAACAGAGAGGGTTATTGATACAGTTGTAATTAAGATATACTTTTTAAGCTTAACGGTGCGGGGTGCATCAAATAGCTGTTGTGGCGCACCGAACACAGCTTACTTGGCTGCCGTCGAAACGTTAAACTAACACACACGACATGCAGTGTGGTGCTTGATTGTCCACTTTTCGGCGTGGCTGGCAGATCCGGTGAGTTATCTACCAAGGAACATTGCTGGCTCTACATCATGTAGAATTACATAACTGGACCTTAGGCGTCCACCGTTACATAGTTCCTATACAGTTAGTAATTAAACAGGTACATATTGCACCATAATGATATAATTCATAGTGCGGTGGCCCAAAACTTTTGTGGTCCAAGCTGAACTGGAAGTTAAGGCGTACCAAGATGATGCTGAATTCCGTCTTCGGTGCTCCAGTTATTCAGTCAGGATCCCATGCTTGGGCAGCTCCTGACTTGGCGGCCCCCCCCCTAACGACTTCCTCGATTTGATGAAATCATCCCCTTTTATACTGTCTGCAGCGTCAGAACCTGACTGCCTCAACCAATGAGAATTTAGCTGAACCAGTCAATCAGATTGCTGGAAATCCGTGACGTGTACACATCTATCTAAATATTACTATAAATATAGATGTGTAGATGACATAGTACGTCACGTGTACGCAAATCACTGATTATCTCGCTACATATATATTATTAAATTATTCGCAAAACGTTTCTGTAACGTTGTAATCGCATATATATATATATATACATGCGATTACAACGTTACAGAAACGTTTTGCGAATAATTTAATAATATATATATATAATTCTTAATAATTATTTGTTTCCGTTGAATCTGATATCAATCAACACCAGAATTCGGTGGGCTTCTCAAATCTACTCACCATTTTAAAATCGGTTCAGAAATGGCTGAGTTATCGCCGTCCTTCTCCGTTAAAGTATTCGCAAAACGTTTCTGTAACGTTGTACCCGCATATAAATTGTAGATCAGTGAAGTTCTCTGAATGGAGTGGTAGCAGCGGCAGTTTCTGAAGAAGATGAATTTATGTTGTTAATTTGTCCGCTTTTGCAGAGCGGCCTTTTAAAAAATGTGTTTGCTCTGCTGCCTATGTAGATGTTAACCCGCACCGAGCGGTTACAGTCCCAGTGGTGCCGCAGTGCAAATTCCCTGCCAGTTGCTGCAAGTTACTGGTATGGGGAGCAGCACTTATACCGTCTATTATCTTCTGACGAATGGCTGGCTTTTCTTAAGCGATCAACAGTCAATCGGGGGGTCGTTCTTGCAACTGCGGTAATATTCACAGCCTCTTGCAGGAGCCAGAGAGTCGAATGGCGAGGTTGCATTTTGGGTTGTTTTTCACTTAATCATCGATGAATCTCCGGTTTCATGCGCTACTCTCTAGGCAGAACCTTAAAGCCTTCCAACGGTACCAACCATTCCCAGAAATGTTTGTAATCATGACCACTTCGCGAGGAAAGGGGCTTGGGGAGATCATGCATACAAACTAGAAGTGTCCACCCAGTCATCGGCATCGTGAGAACGCGGTCGTGACCCATATTATGAAAGAAACCCTGTCTATTACAGAGGTACTCACAGTGGTCCGGCGCGTGCGCAGAGAGGGCAAATCGTGTCTTAGACATTTTTGCCTTTGTGCTTGCTTAGGGTATAGCCATCCGCAGGGTGGCCGTTGTGCATCCCAGAGAGGCGGATTATCGGTTCCGAGTTGGCTAGTCCTTCCCGTTACCCGATTACAGTATTTTGTTTTACTCGCCACCCACCTGTCGTATTTTAGACCGTATTATTATAATATCTGAATTTCAAAGCATCTCTGTGGTTAAGCAGCAACAACATCCGGTGAGCGTGTTTCAAAGTATTCAGCAGAATATGTTACTTTGAAAAGCACAATTTCTCGTATTTGGTGTGTCGAATTGGCGAAGATAATATCTGTGGTAATGACGCTATAGAAAGAGAAACTGTGCCATACATGAATTGCCCATTAACATTTTCCTGGCGAAGACGGCCTGAACCAGCATCTTGACGTAGTCTTGGGAAATGTCCAATGCAGGCAAACAGAAGACTATTTTGAGAATTTATCACTGGAATGACTGGGATGACTGGCTCGATACTCGAGCTAGTCATTCCGGTGTTAACGTCTAAAAAGTCTCGTCTCCTGGCATGAAAATAGACATTCATGTTAAGCAATTACTTTTATATTCTTGACCAAATGTAACCATTCAAGGGTCAATAACTCACTGTCTCCGGAAAAATATGCTACCAGTTATCCACACTCGTTAAGAATACAGACGGAATGAGCACCCATTCCTGTTCCTGTATACGTCGATGTGATTTCATATTCAAAGCACACAACCTAATACTGTTGTCTTTAGGAATGGCGTGGCTATTGTGCGTGCATGCGTGCGTGCGTATGTGCTTGTGCCCGTGTGTGTGTGTGCGTACGCGTGGGCTTGCGTGCAGGCAGCACCATCTCCATGTCAAATTTGTTTCAAATTATCCAGCAGCTTACCTGTACAGTTGGCTTGAGATTGATAATTTCTTGAACGCATCGATCAGTGTTAAAACTGATTCAAGTGCACATACAAAGTGGGCGGGGCTTACCTATAAATGTGTTGGTCATAGTTAGAGATGGATCCCTCTATTATTTACAATGCTCTATTACTCGGCTACAATCCTGACGTGATGGGATGTTTCATTGCGACACCATTCGTACAGCAACATGTCAATAATCGATGCAGCACTGACCTCATCTCAATAGCTATAAAGAAACGGTGTTGAATTGTTAATGCTAATTCGACTAGATTGAGGTTACTATCATAATCAGCAACTGCTCTAAATAAAAGTCGTTTAAAAATATTCGCTAGAATCCTCCTTCCATCATAAAGAATGCTGTGGTGTTTCTGTCCCGCTGAGACTTAAACACACGCACGCACGGCAGCAGCACGCACGCACGCACGCACGCACGCACGCACGCACGCACGCACGCACGCACGCACGCACGCACGCACGCACGCACGCACGCACGCACGCACGCACGCACGCACGCACGCACGCACGCACGCACGCACGCACGCACACAGACATGTGGAAGCATAAAATAAGCAGAGTGCTATATATATATATGATATAGCGTTGGAGATAAATGATAGCGATTCATCCTGGCAGTTGGCATCCGGGGAAAGTTTGACTGAATTTTGCAAATCATTTGGCGCATTGGTAATTCCAACTGTGTTCTCGCTGGCGCTAAATATTTAAAACATGAGGTAGCGTGGCGTATGAGATTTGGCATTACTGTATTCTCATACAAATCATCAGAAATTACCATGAGACACTTCCCGAATGTAACCGAATCACTGACAAACATACAACGTTTACTCCATGCCAATTGTGTAGGAACATTGGTTACGAGTCAAACAAAAGCTTAATGTCGTAAGATAAGATAAGATAAAATAAGAATCTTTATTTATCGATGGTAAATCTTCAGAGCAATGCCCTGATCTCCCAGAGGCCCTCGCCAAATAACTATATAAACTAATTAGAGCGTTTTAAAGCTCTGTTAGCATTACAACCTGATCAGCTCGGGAAAAATCTCACTCATTGAAGATGAATCACATATGTGGTAACTATGACATCGAACTCTCTCAATCTGATAATGATCGATGTTAGAGGGCTGAAGTCGTGTATGGAGGATGGCGCGAGATAAAGCTCAATGTTAGTAGCTACGAGAAAAAACCCAACTGCTATTAATGCATCACTTGCGAATGGGGTGTATTAGCAATAAACCTTGCACTCACTCACAACCCAGACGGCATTTAGATATAACTTTGTTGACTCGATTTGATAATACTATGAAGCAACAGAGCGACCTAAGCATTATACAATCATCAGAGAAAATTCAATTATTGTGAAACATTTCCTCTAATACGTTGCTCGCTGATTGACATCTCTCACTGAAGTATGTTTAATGGTCTGCTAACACGGGACACTTGTGACAGGTATATTAAACACATCTTTATCTGACCTGTCAGTACGCATTATTTACAACTTTCATTTTAGTGATAGCTTCATATGCGCATTTTGAACCCTTTGGACCCCATATAGTGGCAATCATCTACAATACCAGAGCTATTTTGTTGAATATTTTGAAACTAAGTTGAGTTAACGCTGTTGCTGCCTATGTTCAGCACCAGGGTCCTCTCAAATTATTTTCCAATTATTCAAACTATTTTATCTAGCTACACTTTTGGGAATTGGGAATTCCTGGTTCAAAGGCCTAAATGGCGTTTCTCTAAACACCGTTTACAAAATATGCCAAAGTCAAATAAACACATTAATAATTGCCTGTGGCCGAATAGTCAACGATTCTGATGCTTTCCATTCACCCCTGGGGACGCAGATCGATCTATATACAGCTATCAGTTATCTGCCAATATTGATATAATTCTTTGTCAGCTGACGAATAATACAGTTTCGGCTATTACGCAGGATTCTACTGCGATAGAGGGAACCATTTCTAGATAATCTAAGGCCACATTGATGATGATGATGATGACGACGACGACGACGCCGATGACAACGACGACGACGACGGCGGCGGCGACGGCGGCGACAGCAGCGACGGCGGCGGCAGCGGCGACTCCTCCGACAACGACGACGACAATGATGATGATGGTACCGCTGCCGCTGCCGATGAAGAAGAATAAGTTGATGATGATGATGATGATGATGATGATCGTCTTTCTTTGTGAAGCATTGTATAGCGCAGTGCTAAATTATCGTGCCTTTGCGTCAGCTGATTAATGTAGACATACTTTCTCTGACTAAGATAGCGTCGCCTGTCTTCTCAATCCAGTCACTTAAAATCTAACGTTTCAAACATTAACAAGATAAATAATATAATGGCGGAAGTGTACCTGAGTGCAGTTCTACCTAAATAACAATAGCAATACACTACGTGTCGTATGGAATTCTAATGAAGACATCCATGCTGACACACTAATTCTCAGGACGCTATGCTAGGATGCGTATCTTACCGTCAGTCATGGCGTATTAAATGTTATTCCACTCAGAGTCCATTCAGCAAATATCAATTATTATTTTTATGGCGATTGCGAAAGTTTAGAGTAGGACCATAACACAATTGTATACAACAATTAATATAGATTATTTGAGCATCTGTTATTACATTCGATGACAGCACTGCCTGTCTGAAATAGCATAAAGTCTGAGTTCGTAAATCTGTTTCTACGATGGGTGAAATATTAACTCATTGAGAATGATCTGAGTGTCAGGATTAACATAGCTACACATTATTTTAGAAACATCCAGAAAAATATCTATTTTAAACTCTGAATGTTGACTAAATTGCGACAATTGTGATCCAAAAGAAAAACCTTCTAGTTGCGGGATATTGGAGAAGATGGAGCGCATTATTATTGATTTATCGGAAGTGCTGGTGCAGTCTGGGAAGCATGGCGATAAACAAGATATCCGATTTTTGTCACTGAGAACAAATGCTGCTCTGGATGCGGGACAATGATACAATGTAATACATACATAGCACACGCAAGTCAAGCAACAGATGAGCTTGTGGCAGGAATGTCAAATATTGCTGCCTATAGTCTCTGCAGAAAATATCAATATTACGGTCTCATTATTTGAAGGAAGCCTAATACAATAGAAGACGCGTCGCTTACTGGGACGTCTAGGCCGGTGCACCTATACCGCATCATATCAAACCCGTATAATTACATCGGCAGCATAAGATACCGCGTACTATTGAAAAAAAGAAGAGAAACCGTCCTCCAGGGAGACATTGGAACGACAATGTCAACAAAAATTGGTTTAAGCTATTCGGTTAAGAGAGAAAGATGAAAGTACTCCCAAACCTCACGTCCATGTCAAAGGTTATTATTCAGTCAGGCTTTTGTAAAAAAAAAAACTCGCATCTGCACCGGAGGGTTAATGGTAGATAGAGCAGTTTAAATAGTGTTAATCTGTTATAGTATCTACACTAACAGCGACTTGCCCGCCTGCTGTTGTTCTAGATACATATACGGCTGCGTGTTATGCAGAGGCTCAGTAACGTCAGGTGAGATAATAAAGAGTATTGTTGTTGTTGTTGTTGTCGTCGTCGTCGTCGTTGTTGTTGTTGTTGTTGTTGTTGTTGCTGTTGCTGTTGCTGTTATTGCTGTTGTTGTTGCTTCTCTGCCAATTGTTGTTCTTGCAATTCAACTTGCAAAAGCAGCAAATGCAGGAGCTGAATTATACAAACGGTAGCAGTAGCTGCATGCATCTGTGGACACAGCAGTAGCAGTAGCAGCAGCAGTGGAAGCAGGTGCACTGTAGTATCAGTAGCTGTAGCTGGAACAACGGTAAACCAGCAGCAGCAGCAGCAGCAGCAGCAGCAGCAGCAGCAGCAGCAGCAGTAGCAGTAGTAGTAGTAGTAGTAGTAGTAGTAGTAGTAGTAATAGTAGTAGTAGTAGTCAATATTGTAGACGCACTGGCTCAGAATCTTCAATAATTGAAAATCTTCAAAAATTTAAGATATTTTGGTTTATCTTACTGCCTGAGATTTGTCATTTTGTTTGAGGAAAGCCATATGGAATTAATATATTTAACCTTTACTGGTTAAATTTGTTCAATGAAGTCCAAATATGCGCTTACTTATTTAATGTACATGTGCAGGCACAGACGAGGTCATTCCCGAGAATATGGCACTGGAATGACTGTATCGGTTCCCGAGCCAGTCATTACAGTGGTAAATTTTCAAAAATTCTCCAATCCCCGTCGGCAAATGGACACTGCCCAAGATCACTAAATGGACCGCTTTTGGCTGACCATCATGAAAGGGTTAATGTTGAATGATTGAGATGGATATTCTGGACAGCTATTTGAGTTTTGCTTTTACCAAGATGTCACGTAGATTCGGGTTTTTCTTAAACGCAATTACTGGACGCTTGTTGAAGGGTTGTTTCAGTTTCTCCTGTAGGTTTTGATACTCATCTTTCAAGATTTTGGAAATGTCAACGTTTTTCCGATTATAGGTCAGAATGAATGGAATTTTGTCACGTTGATCAGATAAGCCTGGGTCCGAGTTTATTCCCCTTGGCCACTGTGTTTCGAGTTCTTTAATCCAAAACGATTCTCGAAGTTTTCTTTGTTTATCAGTTTCTTCTGCCGAATCTGAAAGGGGTGGCTGTTCAATCGTCATAATTTCAAAGTCACGAGGTACTAGATGGTCAGGAAGATTAAAATGTTCAGAAACATGTGTGTCTTCCTCTAGCCTAATATCTGAGAGGTGTCGGGTTGGCCGTCATCTTAATGGACATTTGGTTTCGCCGACATACTGTTTTTGGCACAATTTGCATGAAATTAGATAAATAACATTTTCAGAGTCACAATCTAGATTAGACTGAAGTTGGAACTTGCTTTTGTTCTGAAAGCTCGTGAAAGTATTCTGGTTTGGGAGAAATTCATCTAACTTTTACCTTTTCTTTCCCCATTTGCGAGATTCGCCTACACCTATAATCGGATGATTGTGAGAAATTTTGGTAGGCCGATGATTTGAGGCATTATCTGGAATGGTTTCCAAGCCGTCCAATGTTTCAGATTTGATTTTGCGTTTGCGCCAGAATCGAGAGGAGTAACATCGTGGTTTGTGGGCTTTGAATAGGGTAGAGCACGCTTCTTCAAAGTTTTTCCTATCACTCGAATTCCTATGAAAACGGATTATTTGTGATTTTACTATTCCTTTAAAAGTATGCGTGGATGGAAAGATTTTTTGTGTGATAGCTGATGCGAATCAGTTGGTTTGAAATACACTTTGTAGTCTAAGTAGCCAGTTGTCTCATACTTTAGACCTTTATATACAGTTACATCCAGGAAATCTACAGACATCTCGTCAATGGTTGCTTTTAATTTGATATTCGGATCGTGATTGTTCAGAATTTCGCAAAATTCATCACACTCTGCCTTTGTGTGTTGCCAAATCATGAAAATGTCATCAACGTACCTGCGATAAATGAGGGGCTGTTTTGGACACTTTTCTAACGCTTCCTCCTCCCACTCTGCTACGTAAATATGGACAAAACATGGGCTAAAGCGCTTGCCCATCGCGCAGCCGCAAATTTGTTGCCTTTCAGAATCAGCTCTAATAGAGCTATTACTTCTCTATCTGGTCTGTTGGTGTCTGGGTAGTTCACGAATGCTTTACGGATATAATTTATAGCCTTGTCGATGTCAATGTTTGTATACATAGCATCGATGTCAAGCGTGACCAGGAATGAATTTGGAGGTATCCAGGTCTCAGAGACCTGGGATAAGACGTCTTCTGTGTTTTTCAAGAAGCTGGGGTGTCTATTTGCTATTGGCTGTAGATGGTAATCGATGTATTCACTGATTCTGTAGGATTCTGAGCCACAATCAGAGATTATAGGTCGCCCGGGCGGTAACATTGGGTCCAACCACGAATCTATGGGTTTATGAATTTTTGGCAAAAGATGGAAAGTCCGTGGTTTTGACTCAAGCTTAGCAAAGAGATACTGATGTTGCTTTTCGGTGATCTTCTTGCTATCGAGCAATTTTTGAAGAATCTCATTGAAGTTGCTGCAATTATTTTGCCAAAGTGGTTTGCTTAGTTTTTGGTAATGCTTTGGGTTACTAAGTTGTCATTGTGCTTCACGTTTATAGTTATCTTTAAGCATTATTACAGTCGCCGACCCTTTATCTGCAGGTTTGATGACAATTTCGCTGTTTTTAGACAATTCATTTAAGGCCTGGCGTTCCTCATAGGGTAAATTTGGTTGATCATTAGGGAATGCAGAATTTTTAACACGTTCTGAAAAGAGTTCTATACTTTCACCGATCGCTGGGTCCAGGAGTTTTACGTTTGGTGCCCAGCCGGTTTTTTCAATGAATGGTGGAATGTTACTATTAGAGCTACGAAAGAAGTCTGCTACATTAATACGGTGACTAAATTCAGATGTTTCCATACAGCCATTATCTAAAAGGGCATCCAAACCTGTTTTATGTGTTGGTGTTGGGACAAACGTAAGACCGAAATTGAGCAGTGACTGCTCTGCTTCACCTAATGGGGAGCCAGTTAGATTGACAATATTACTGCCCAGTCCTATTTCCGGGCGAGTGTTACCTTGGCCCCTGTCTAGTTTAAATTTAGGAATTTAAGCCAGGCAGAATGCATAGAGTTAGCTATCTTGGAATTGATGGTGTATATTTAAGATATTTTTACCTTTACATTTCTGAGATTGCTTGTACTAGATCACTAGGTACTCGCAGGTAGTGGTAGTAGTAGTAGTAGTAGCAGCAGCAGCAGCAGCAGCAGCAGCAGCAGCAGCAGCAGCAGCAGCAGCAGCAGCAGTAGTGGTAGTAGTGGCAGCAGCAGCAGCAGCAGCAGCTGCACTGTAGTCTCAGTAGATGTAGCCTGGAACAACGGTAAACCAGCAGCATCATCAGTAGTGGTAGTAGTAGTAGCAGCAGCAGCAGCATCAGCAGCAGCAGCAGTAGTAGTAGTGGTAGTAGTAGTAGTAATAGTAGTAGTAGTAGTAGTCGTAGTAGTAGTAGTAGTAGTAGTAGTAGTAGTAGTAGTAGTGGTAGTAGTAGTAGTAGTAGTAGTAGTAGTAGTAGTAGTAGTAGTAGTAGTAGTAGTAGTAGTAGTAATAGTAGTAGTAGTAACTGCAGCATATATCATGTGAGAGAGAGCGAGCGAGAGAGAGAGAGAGAGAGAGAGAGAGGGGGGGGGGGAGAAAGCGAGAGGGACGGAGGAGAGAGAGGGAGGGAGGGAGGGGAGGGAGTAGGGGGAGTGGTGAGAAAGAGAGAGCGAGCGAGAGAGAGAGAGGGTGGGTGGGGGACATGGAGAGGGACAGAGAAGTGGTGTGAGAAGGACGGGAGGGGGAGGCAGGGAGAGGGAGCGAGAAAGAGGGAGCTGGAGAGAGAGATGGAGATCGAGAGGGATTAATTAATTAAGCGCAATTGATTTAATTGTATTTCAATGTATGCTTTAGATTCAGTCTAAGTAAATCGCGGACGACTGTATCAACTAATATATTGATGACGTTTCGTCATTCAAATAAGTTGTACAATTTAGCTGAGCGCCGCCATCTTAAAAAACGAGTATAGATATAGGTCATGGTTTTACGCGTGCTCAGTCGACTTTACAACGGTACCCTATGCTACCCCACTTTACTTTGTTACAAAGAGTAACCACTGACCATTGGGTACAGGAACCGAAAGCAAAACTAAGTTCGAAGGTTCCTGTGTCGACCAACCGCATCAGTAAATCTTCCCGTTCGGGAATGCCAAAACTCATAAACTGCAAACCACGAACCACCATACATCTGAAAAGCCGGACGCCGTCAATCGCGAAAACACACCAACCGCTTGATGTCATGAGGAAATGTACATCATTTGTATGGCTAATGATTGATTCATTGCTCTGTTGGGGTAATGAATTCGTTCTCGAAGTGTTTAGCTGGATGTACAGGCGTGTACTAATGATTGCGCTTGTTTTCATGCGGACAGAGCTTTATTTAATGATTCATGTTTTAGAGACACGCATATTATTATTTTGAGCTTTATGGCTAATTGCGCGTTAAAGCTAACCACAGTTTTCGCGCAGCCGATGGGTGGGTGGTTAGCCGGTGGGTGTTACCAAATTACTGAGTGGAATTGCCCTTGCGTGGCGAGAAACTACCAGATTATCCATCCCTGATCTTAGACAATCAAATAACAGAATTTGGTGATGTGATATTACTATAATTGTTCCTCTGATAAACTAAGGCGGTGTTCTCACTAGAGCGATACTCGGATGTAAGTCCGAAGTAAATCGATTTATCACAACTATTCGTCTACCTGTCATAACTTACGTAAGTGTGAACGCTTACATGAGCAACGCGTAATTCACCTTTCAAGAGTATCCATCGATCGTCTGACCTCGCATGACGTCATAATCAACTAAGCGCGTGTATGATGACGGCACAATCATTACGTCACAAAGGGTTCCATATAGACCGTCATAAAATCTCAAATGGTCCGACACGTTGTATGAATTGTATGTCTTTGGAATTCTTTGCTATTTAAATGCCTTAGACAGCAACAGCACCCGGTAAAATTAATTCCAAATTTTCAACAGCTTACCTGTGTAGTCTTTTGGAAATTGATAGGAGGGTGTTCAGAGATCGATTGATCCCAACACGAGCGAGGTGTGGGTGGAGCTTAGCTAGAGATGGGCGGGACATAGCTAAAACCGGCCCACTGTGTGATCGCGTGAACTTACTTCAGATTATCTCTCTAGTATGAACAAGGCATACGTCGATATATCTGTAACAATAGTATCTGCGCTGATAAGAGCATCTTATTCGGCCGGTAACTGATCGATACAGTGCCCAGGTGGCCCAAGAGGCCTATTGGGTCAGTATTGACCCATTAAGAACATAAGCAATTGGATTTTGAATTTCCTGCATCCCTGAGGTTTTATCTGAATAATGCATCTGTCAAACAGTTCGGTGTATGGAGAATATAACGACAGAGCTTATAAAATTGCATACGATTTAGGATTACTACAGACATCGGGGAGGGTGTGTGGGGTGTGTGTGTGTGTGTGTGTGTGTGTGTGTGTGTGTGTGTGTGTGTGTGTGTGTGTGTGTGTGTGTGTGTGTGTGTGTGTGTGTTGTTGTTGCCGTAAAGTAACATACGCATTGGTTCGTTCGCTTGGTAAATTTGCAAATGTACTAAGCTTAAGCTTAATAACCACGAAGTTGAGAACTACATGAGACCAGGAAACAATGTATGCAGTAAATCAAATAAGATAAATGGTTTGCTGTAAATCTGTGCTAGCAGGGCGCTTCCATATACAGTAGGACCTATTAGTCTCTCAGCTTATGGAGCAAAACTGAGGTTTATGTGCATTTTCGGGTATATTCTTTGCAACTTTCAAGATACATTACCATAGAAACCAAAAGCACAAAAACACCTTTTGCCATGTTTCCCTTACCCTACCCTACCGGCCGCCATCTTGAATTTCAAAATGGCCGCCATTTATAATATATTTTAAGTGATATCTTCGTGTCTACGCTATATAGAAACCTGATTTTAAAACGCTATAACATTTTAAAAGTTCAAGGAGTGTTACTCTTATTATTCTAAATTCCCTTAATATGATTATACTGAAGAATACATAGCGCAGCTTTCTTGGATGTCGGTATAGCCGCCATCAAAATTATATGGTGTTTTGTGCATTTGTATCAAAGCGATGTAAAACATGATTCCAAAGGTAATAACGTCTTTATGCTCAACCATTGCCATAGTTGTCTCTGAAAATTCATCTGGGTGTGTAAATTAAAGCCATTTTGGATTTCAAAATGGCTGCCATCTAAAGCTCTGCTATGCTACGCATGGCCGCCCATATTCGTGCGTGTTTCATCTGGCTGATACCTGAGACTTGAAAGCTGTTAATAAAGCGGCAATGGTTAAATTAAGCATCGGTCAAAGAGCAACTCTATTAATTTTAGCTCAAATTGTCAAACATCTAATTTAACCCTTTCAGGATGATACACAGGTACTGGTACGTAATCCCTACACGGTTTCCCCTGGAGCACTTGTTGGCGTTCCAAGTACATGTATTAAGCTCGTGGCATTCACCATAAGCCGGCAATCTAAAGCTGCGTGCCTACATACCAGTCACTGCTACAAATCTTACACAGTGAGATTTCATGATGGGTATGTTGAGATATTCACTAAGCAATGACATTGCATGGATGACAGCAAGGTAGCTAAATCGACCATCATAATACTTACCATTCACTATCCCCTGACAGTGCCGATGTCTGACATATACAGGATCTAACTTGAGATACTTTCCATATTAGGTGTACATTCAGACATCAGGAGCCGATGATTCACCTTCGACTAGCGGTGCTGAGGTCAGCACAAATAGATGTACAGTTTGCCTCTGTAACATATGTAAATCACCGTGTACCAGTGTGGTCTGCTTATGCCTACATTTTAAACACATAGGCAACATCTATTTGTGATGATAGATAACATCTTCTTAACCAATCATCAATGCCCCAGCCCATGAGCTGTCTGTCTTCGTCACTGACTGTACTCGATCAACTTAGTAGGCTCAATGGTCGATATGGAGCTGTACAAGCGAGGCTTGAAATTAGAACATCTGGAATCCCAGTACAAATACAGATCGGTGTTATGTCCCGGAACCTTCCATACATCACCGTGTGCTTTGAGATGCCGTTGAAGGATTATGGAGGACAGCGGTTTGGATGACACCTGGGTCGCAGCTGATCCGTACAGTTCTGTTACCATACACCAAAATATAGCGGGTAATCACTACAACAGAGATCTGGAGGTCCAGGAGATCACACTACAAGTGTTATTTGACTTTTGGATGGGGGCATTCTTTTCAGAACAATGGGCAGCATGTGTAACTTTAAAAGGTAGTGCTCGGTCGTTGGCAGTTGCGTGAAGCACATATAACAATACTGGTCTCAGTTGACAGTTGACTCTCTCAACCTCAACAAGCAGTTAGTTGACTTTGATGTTAGACACTCTGAAGATTCTATTACAATTCCAAAGAGCTACCAGCCATGGTCACTTGTATCTCCCACTGTCATCTCTTGGGAAACTGTGTTTGTACTACTTTGCTTATGATATGACTATTTACGAACAGAATATCCATGATTATCGTGCACGCATGTACCAGCTGTGGAATCTTAAATCTGGCAGCATTTCCTTTGAGATTAATTCACAGTAAATACGTCAAACATGATTCCATTTTCAATGGGACCAAGCCCATGAGCAGGGCAATGAAACCCTCAAAGGTTAGAACTTGAACTGATGGCCAATAAGAAGGAAACCATTGCTGTGCTGTCAAATCAAAACAGGAGAGAACGTCGTCCTCTTAATCAGGCAACAGTCAGGAGACAGTAGCATGCTATTACAAAGAAATATAAACCTTCATCATGTATTGGCACAACATAATTTTTCAGGTCAGAGGAATACCACATGCTCAAGCTAATGGCAAATGTCTCTGAGACAAAATGGCGGAGCATAAGCATTATGGAACTCTTCAACTAAAGAAATTAAATTACAGGCTAAGTCGGGAGTTTTTACTTTAAAGGGAAAAATGGGCCCCATGTTCAGATTACTGATCGGTGATCGGTGCAGGTTCATCTCGTGAAGTGGACACGGAAGATGTAATTGGAAAGTATGGGTTTGCGACAACGAATCGCATCCTGGTGAAACCAAACGGCCGATATTCAGCCGACCTTAGATAAAAGTAAAGTAATCGAAGTTATAGAAAAATGTCCACAGAAAGATACAGGGATTCGTTCAGTAAGCTCTTCCACACAAGGATTTGAAGAGGTTACAACGCATTCGAACACGTGTCTGCTAATTGGTTGTATGGTTGTTTTAGAAGAGTCGATGGCAATAAACGCATGTCAAAACTGCAAGGTCCTTGGTGATTCATAGGTTAAAATCATAAATTCCAAATGTCATGACTACAATGTCACCCAAATTATATTTAACGGATATCAAGGGATAACTACAGCAGGTAGCACGAGAACGGCGTAATTTTCTCCCCATCTGGCTCAGAAACTTGTAGATAATGCAGAAATAGACATCACTACTGTAACGCCCACGAATGTCATGGCAAATTGAGCTGTTAATATCATTCCCACTGCTAGTTCATAAGAAGAACCCGACACATTGATGATCTTTAATGATGTTATTGAAGAAGCGATGGTTGGGCTATATACAGTTAGGATACAAATGTGTTACTTCTCGCACTAAGACGTGCTCCCCGTGTTGGTTATGAAGCATCGATGTTGATAGGCATAAGTGATCAACGCTGATGGGTAGAAGTGATTAACGTCGACTAGTTATGCTACAACCAATTTATAACGCACTCTGGGTCTTTTGACAATGCACTCGGAGCAAATAAAGCAACGGTATTGTACAAGTATCATGCCATATCAGAGGTAAATAAAACTGCATGATTGGTGATGTTTTTAAAGACAGATCCAAGGACTGTAGCATCTATATCTGCTGCGTTATTCAAGCAACAACGCATTGAAAGAGGCGTGAAATTACTAACGACAACACTTAGAGCTTGGACACAACACATCAGAAGAGCTCACTGCCAAGCTGATGTTTGGTAGCATGATCGTATTCTCCATCCTGTAGAGTCAGACACTTTCAGACTCGGCTGGATAAAAGAAGATAATTGCCTGATACGAATATTGTCAGAGGTTGCATCAGCCTCATCTGCAGTTGTTGAGTTAGTGTGGTGCCAGTAAACCAAACTCATTGAATAAGTGTTAATCGGCAAGGCATGCATGTAAAGTAAGGGGTTTGGTTTTCACAGAACTTGTCAGTTTGAAGCAGATATGGCGATGTGCAAGAACATGGACAGCTATTAATTTTAGACCTGAATGACATGTTGTAATTACACTTATGATGTGTTGTAATTGTACTTATGATGTGTTGTAATTACACTTATGATGTGTTGTATTTACACGTATGATGTGTTGTAATCATACTTATGATGTGTTGTAATTACACTTATGATGTGTTGTAATTACACTTATGATGTGTTGTAATTACACTTATGATGTGCTGTAATTGCACTTATAATGTGTTGTAATTACACGTATAATGTGTTGTAATTGCACTAATGCAAAGACGAATCTGGTGAATTATTAACCTCAAAGTGATGATTCAAACAACGAATTAGACATCGTTGTGCTTTTTAGTTCTTGAAATATTTCAAATTTTAGATAGCTATATTGTTCAGTTACAGTGGCAGTAAATACCATATTTACGAAAAGCAGACATTTAAGTAATGTGCGGATACTTGTGTGAACACTTGTATCGTAGGTTTGGTCGTATTCTGCATGACACACTTATTTGCTTCTATGCTGAGGATAAATTGGCTGAAAGGATAAGTCTACATTAATTAGATGTTAATTTGAAACGGTAAATCTTCACGGCATTTCTTAGAAAGTGTCTCCGTAGTATAGTAAGCCAGATGCAGGTTAATATAAGCAGTAAATAGCGGCCATTTTGAAATACAAAATGGTTGACAAAATGTAAAGATTACAGAAGTGTGTGTGTTTTAATAATTATATCAAGTAGGTTCTTTGACAGTATTGTCTTTTGAATTGCATTTATCTTGGTCGTAGAAATGAAGATATAGCCAAAAGAATGTTCGATATAGTTGTCATTTTAAAATTCATTGACGGTTAACAGCCCATGGTTTATTTTATTTAATATGACAACCATGACAGTATCTTACTTTGATAAGATAAGAGGATTAGTTTTGGAATAGGGTTTATATAGAGCTTAGAAGGGAAAATAAGCCTACCCCAGGTTCAAAATGGTGGCCATTTTGAAATCAAAGATGGCTGACAAAGTTGTGTCATTCCCGAATTATGTTTATTTGATTCAGTATTGTAACAATAACACTCGTTAATGCTAAGAAACCAGTACAGAAATTTCACAATCTGACAAACACATAGGTACAGGAATTTAATTAGAAATTTCTTTGCCTAATTATGTTCTATCAAGACCAAGTCTAGATTTACTTAGAGTGTCAACACCTCCACCCACCCCTTGGGGTTGTTTGGGTGTAACGTGTACTAAGCAGTAGGTCGCGTCAACAGGTGAATGCTGAGATTGAGCCTACATGATTGAGAAATTGCATGTACGAACGCACGCACACGCGCGCACACACACCCGCCCGTATGTATGCATGAATGTATGCACGAATGCATACAAGAATGTGTGAACGAATGCGTGCACGAATGCATACGCAAATGTATGTAAGAATGCATGCACGAATGCGTGCACGAACGCAAGCACAAACACCCGAACGCATACACGAACACACGCATGAATGCGTGAACGTAGACACACATACGCAGACACAGGCTCGCACTCACATAGACACGCAAGATAACAGGCATGCACGCGCACACCAACGCAAACACGAATACATACACACACGCACGCGCGCACGCTCACGCGCACATACACACACACGCGCGCGCGCATACACACACACACACACACACACGCACGCACGCACGCACGCACGCACGCACGCACGCACGCACGCACGCACGCGCGCGCGCGCGCGCGCGTTTGTACATAGAAAATTAAAAGATGTCCTACGTTCTACGGATATGATTTCAACCATTTACTTTGGTTGGGTTTTAATTTATTTAAGAAGAGGTAGGAATGGATGAACCCTTGTCATTGTTATCAGGAACCATGAGGTTTGGATTTCTTTGTGCTTTGAGATTGCAACTGTGAATATAATTTTTAGCCATGCCCAGCCCATCTTTAGCTAAGCTCCACACTACGCTCGTGTTGGGATCGATCGATCTTTGAACTATCTGACTATCAATACCCAGAAAACTGCACAGGTAAGCTGTTGAATATTTTGAAACTAATTTGACTGGGTGCTGTTGGTGTCTATGGCAGCAACGGCGTCCAGTAAAATTAGTTTCAAAATATTCAACAGGATGTTGATTAAATAGTAAAGACATACAATTCGTGCAACGTGTCGGACTATTAAGAGTTAAAGACGGGTCTAATAGAATCATGTATGACGCAATGATTATCCTGCACGCCAGTTAGCTGATTATGACATATCATCGATGGATACTCTGGCAAAGTTGGATTAAACATTACGTCTATTGTATATGAGGTGAAAGGGCATAATTTGATCCTTTTGTATTATTCCTGAATATACATTTAGTCAAAATGGTGTCTTTGTTTCGAGTGTTCTAATCCATTGACCTTCTTGGATTTTACAAGCAACTCGTTTCTTCATCACTATCTAACACCAGAATCTGGTCTATTGCCATGATTTCAAAACGTTTCTCAACTGAATAATCAGAAGGTTGAAACTGCTTAGCAATTGACATATCTGCTGAGGTGGTAATATCAGAAACGTGGCATGTATCACGAACTTTAAATGCAGTATTTTGTTTCACCATCATAATGTCTCTGCTGAAAGGCGCAATTGATCGGCCGCATTCTCAGAATCACAAATGCGTATTTGTCCGGATATGATATTCATTTTTAGTTTGAAAACTCAGGAATGTGTGTTGGTTTATAATATAGTTGTTTACGTTGCATGTGCCTTTGTGATCGATCATACATGATTGGTTCGTTGTGTTTAATCTGGATAGGTTCAAACTCTAGTCAGCTATATTAGCGAGTTTAGGCGAAAACTCTCGTACGTACTCTAGGGTAGATCAGCATGTGATCAGTTACCCTCGTGTAAATGACCACGTGTTTAAAGTACATTGCTTTCAATGCAAAAACGCGACCTACTCGACTTACCCTGGCTGATCGGTGGTAGCCTCGAGTAGGTAGGTGTATGTGCTACTCTAGTAACTCGGGTAGCTACCCTACTAGGGACGTAAACTCGGCCTGTGGTTTTAGATGTTCACGATCATGTGATCGTATCGCCTTTAATTTCTCGGAAAAACAGGCTGAACGGCCTCGTGCTTTCAAAGCGTAGAAAAGAATAGAGCACGCAACATTCAGATTTTGCCTGTTGCTAGAGTTTCGAAAGACACTTATGATTTGCGATTTGATCAGACCTTTAAACGTGTGTGGATTGTGAAATGATATTTTGGGAAGCAGCTGATGTGAGTATGTTGGCTAAACGAATACTTTCTATTATAATTTTCCAGAGCAATCAAATTAAGGACGTTTATAGATCGTGACATCTAAGAAATCAACTGATGTTGCACTAATAGTAGCTTTTAGCTTGATGTTTGAATCTTGATTATTTAAAAGACGAAGTATTCCCAAAAGTCTTCTGGTGAATGTTGCCAGATTATGGAGATGTCATCTAGATATCTGAGGTAAAGAAGAGGCTTTTTGGTTGATTTGTTCAGTACCTCCTCTTTCCACTCCACAACGTAAATCGTGGCTAAATTTCGGCTGAATCGTTTACCCATTGCACATCCACAGAATTTAAGGTAATTGTCACCATTAGATTGGAAATCGTGTCCTTTAAGACCTAGCTCTAATAATTTTAGAATTTTCATATCTGTATCTGGCAATTTGACAAACGCATTCTTAACAGCTTGACTCGGCATCAATATCTAAATTCGTATACGTAGTATATATCCTATTGTGACTAAATATGCATCTTTCGGAACTGGCAATTTGGATAGTTTTAAAAAAGTCTTGTGAAAACTCTTGTGTCTATTAGTAATGGGCTTGAAATAGTAATCAATATATTCTGAAATGGCATAAGACTCACTGCCACAGTCTGAAATGATAGGTCGTCCAGATGGTGTTACTAGAGCTAACCAGCCACTGATTGGTTTATGGATTTTAGGCAAGATATAAAAAGTTCGATTTTGTGGATAATTGTCATCTCGCAGATACGTTAGCTGCTTGTTATCGACATACTTATATGTAAGCAACGAATTAAGTAGGTCAATGAAATTTAGTCGGATTTGAGGTCAAATTAAATAATCACGTTTTCTGCAATGCTTGGTGGTACTTAATTGCCTATCGGCCTCACGGATGTAGTTTTCTCTAGACATATTGACAGATGCTGAACCTTTATCGGTTGGCTTTATAATACTATTCTGATTTCTACGTAATTTTTACCAGCTCGCCCACCCACCCGCCCGTTCGCCCAATCGTTCACCCGCATGTCCGCCCGTCAGCCCACCACCCACCCATCCACAAACCCACCCTCCCACACAAATCCACCCACCCACACAAACCCACACACACGCACGTACGCACGCACCCATCCATCTATCAGTTCGTCCGTCACTCCGCGCTTATATACAATCACCCACAAGATGGTATAATTGTCAAATACATGGCCATGTAGCGAAGTTATGTAGATGGGGGATATATGATCACAAACGGAAGCCTTCTACATGGACGTAATGATTGCAACGAGAAACTAATGTTCAGAAACTGAGGAGGTAGCCATACCTAGGCTACAACGCTCGAGTGGGTTAAGGAGACATACGTATTAATGTAATGGAGATGCTTCTAATATGGGAGGCTCCAACACTGAATCTTTTCCCATCGCGGCAAATATACAGGCACGTCCGACTGCTCCAACTGCTGGCTCAACTGTTATCCCAACAAATGATGAAAAGAATACGTGGAATAACAGTAACATGGTTTTACATGGGCACTGCCTGTATGGATGCAGGCATACACACCAGCAGAAACACATGCATAACCACTGTGCATATGAGATGGTAAAAACAGATATACATACAATCATAAAATAGTGAAAGGCATCCAGAGCACTACCCCCATCACCTACACACACACGCACGCACGCACACACACTAACGCACGCACGCACGTACGCACTTACGCACGCACGCACGCACGCACGCACATAATCCTCGGTACAAATACATTTATCACACCTTGAATGCAAAAGAACCAATATGTGTCATTTGATCTTATTATGGAGTTATAGACGTACTAACGAGACAGGCACTATGGCCTCTTGGCAAGCTTTACAGAAAATAATGGCTCCCCAGGCAGTATTTAAATACAAGAGACATTCCTATATTCAAATGTTACAATCTAATTAACCTGGATATATGCCAGAACGAACAGCCAGGGAAGACAGTTCCTAGTGTGGTTAGCCATTCTGATCAAGGGCGGTATCCAATATGAGAGTCCGACTAAGTTAGACATAGACATCGGAAGCCTGGTGCTTAAAGACCCACGTTCACGTCAATATACTTGAAAATTAAATTGTTAAAATTGTATACCATTAGAGGCATACTTTGTATACCTCAATGTAAAGAAAGGAAATAAAACTGTATATCTGATAATCTCATTTTATATAAATTAATACAATTCTTTATGTTGTGAAGTTGAGATAGGGATACGTACCCTTGTTCCAATGTTCTTGGTTATATATCGCATATCTGCGATTCTTACAAACAAGTCATCAGCTTTACACTGGCGGGATATTGGCTAAAGATTTGTCGTTTTACACTTCCAAATGCAAATCTAGATTTCTATCAAGATCACAATGACCATTGGCCTCAGAAGTCTGAGTTTCTTTGTGCCGCCCCTGTTGGCTGAGGTAACTGTAACTGTAACTGACATGCGTATTTCTAATTCTGAAATAAAGGCAATATCATCTAAGCAGAAGAACTGTTAAAGTCACCATTTTATACAAGTGAAATGTTACAACGACCTTGATCTCATGGCCTCAATACCATTATGCTCAATCCCCTTGATATAAGGAAGAATATGTGCAAGTTTAGTCCCAATAGGGTGCCGCTATGCCAGGAAATAAGATGATATGTTCAGCTAAACAAAAAACTGAACCATACAAATAATTGCGTACCAAGCTCATAGATACCTTGAATATTGGCCTCATGACGTCGACATCCCATTGATATAAGAAAGTTGGTGTCCAAGTTTAGTCCCAGTAGACTGAAGCCATGCAGAGATATAAGACGATAATTTGACCCAAAGCAAAAACTTACACGTAAAAATAGAGTTTTATGGCAACATCACAGTGATCTTGAACTTCGACCTCATGACGCCAATATTAGTATGCTCAATCCAATTGATATCAGGACGTATGTGACCAATTTTAGTCACAATAAGGTGAAGACATCCCGAGATATAAGAGAATATGATGATCTAACCAAAAAAGGTTAGCTTTAAAAGATAAGTTTATAGCAGTGCCACACCGACCGTAAACTCGTTCATGACCTACATATCATTGCGCTCATTCCCGTCGATATAAGAAAGCATGTGACAAAGTTTAGTTCCAGTAGTCTGAAACTTTGCAGAGGTAGAAGACGATATTGTTGATCTATGCGCAAAGATTATTCATACATACATAGTTGTATACTAAGGTTACAATAACCGTGAAATTTGACCATGTGTCCAAGTTTAATTCCAATAGCGTGGAACTATGCGGAGGTATAAGACGTATACCAAAAACTTAACCGAGATTGGACGTCGACAGAAAAGCAGATAAACGGAGCAACCGAAACCATCGATATATTTCCGCCAATGTATGTATGTATGTATGTATGTATGTATGTATGTATGTATGCATGTATGATTACTGTATTCTGCGGCTGCAGTAGTAGAAACATCCTGCAGCTACAATCAGTCCTTCTTCGCTTTTGCCCACTATGACTTGTCCTCAGCCGAAATCCTTAGCTACATCAGGTTCATTCTTGACTTGAGTGTACCGAGTCCTGCTTTCTTGAGGTCACCTCGTAACACGATTAGCAGATTTATGCAATGGCGTCCTCTCCTGGTTTTGTATTTGCTGGCTCGTCTGGCATCCTTAGCACATGGCCAAACATGGGCCATCTTTTCTGAGCGATATTTACAGACTGCAGCGACGTATTACACATCTTGTATAGTGCATTGTTGAAAATTATGCTGTCTGGCCATCGGTGTCCAGTGATGATGCGTAGGTGTTTGCGCTGGCAGGCATCGAGTTTGTCTAGAGCTGCCTTTGGAGCTGCCCAGCTGTTACAGTTATACAGAAACAAGGTTACGCAGATTGAGTTGTATAAACATAGCCTCTTTATCAAGGGAATATTTGATCTACAAATCCATAGCTTCCAGAAGGACCGGCCAATTTCCGCCAATAATAATGCACATACTATGTAAGCCAGCAACGAGAACGTAGCTTATCGACATGCCTATAACTCTTTGGATAGCAAAAGGACTTCGCACTGTAATTTTCACCAGGCTGCTATAAGTTGAATATTCTAAGACTGCATCAACATTTAACAATACTACGTTCATGATGTGCAGAAGGGGGCTTCACGCTCACCGCTCCTAGATATTCTCAGCTCATGTTTACCACATGGTCTTCGAGTTCAACTATACCACCTCGTGGGCTTCTATAATTGTGCATAGCGCTTGAAATTATCTTAATTTAACATCCTATTTGTATCTGATGTTGATGGTGCAGTTAAATGGTATACTGTTTTACTCGCCAATAGTCATATATTAGGCATGACAGGTCTAATATCTGGATTTCAAAAGCAACTATGTGGTAAAGCAGCAACAACATTCCATCAACGTGAGTTGATCTGTATTCAGCAGAATTTGTTAGGAAGAGAGGAATAATTTCTTGGTGTGTCGCATTGGCGAAGTTAATGTAAACGTGTCTGTAGTAATGGCTCCATAGAACGAGAAACTGTGCCATAAATGGATTGGTCATTAATGTCGTACTGTCCTTCGGGAATAGCTGCCACCAGTTATCCACACTCATTAGGAATACGGACGGAATGGGCATCTGTTGCTAAAATAATTGATGTGATTTCATGCTCAAAGCAACACGGCCCAATGCTGTCATCTTTAGGAATGGTGCCAGAAAATGCTGTCAAAGTTAATGTAATTTTGCATTCGTTATTTCTACACTGAATTATGTTTGGAAATAACTCAGTTTTATGTGTTATTCATTCGATGTTGGGGGTGGGGGTTGAGGTGGGTGGGTGGGTGGGTGGGGGTGGCGGCGACGTTAAAATCTGGCCTCCATGGTTATAATGTGGTGCTCTTTGTTGTAGCATTAGCTATCGGTAAACTTAGAACATGTAGCCTTAATGCTACAATTTATATCGCTTTTGCTTCCGTCATTACTTTGCTTAAACAACGATAAACACATAATATGGTTACCATGCTTATCACTGTGACATGCTTAGCTCCATTTCGCAGTGTGTCTATTCTATTTACGCGATATCATGAAATTGGCACGATAATCACTGAGCGACAGTGTGATGAACGAGGAACTGTTACATGTTAGTGGAAATGAAGTATCCTAACTTGGTAATAGATATATCCATTTCTAGCTATACCCCGTCCATTTCTATATATACCCCGGCAATTCCTATCTATACCCCGTGAATTTCTACCTATACACCGGCCCATTTCTAGCTATACCCCGTCCATCTCTAGCTATTTTCCGTCCTTTTCCAACTATACCCGTCCATTTCTAGTTATACCCCGTCCATTTCTAGTTAGTAGCTATACACCGTCCATTTCTAAGTTTACTACGTCTATTTCTAGTTATACCCCGTCCATTTCAATCTAAGCTACACCCATGCTGACTAGGTGCTGCTGCTGCCTATGGCAGAATATTGAGTAAATATCCCGTGTTCATGACATAGGTAGATTCGCCCTTCATTATGTCTTATGATTCCGATGTGAGGTCAGATGTTGTGTAATTGATTATGACGTAATATACTTGAGTGACAGATCAGATTCCACCAATTGAGGGTATGTTCTGCAAAGCAACATTCGGCACGAATGCTATATAAGTTATTACGATGTCTGACTTGGAGACATTGACACCAATATACATACATTGTACATTTCTAGTTAATATGGTAACTGTTGATATTGGTATGTTCCCTTTCTATTTAACCCTTCTTGTGTCAACAGCGGCACAAAGCACTCAAAATGCTACTTTTATCAATTAACCCTTTCATTTTAAAAGGAAATTCAAATATTTGCTCAGTGAATGACCATTTGCTGGTCAAGAGAACGGTTCCTTGTCAATTTACCACTGCAATTTAGGAAAATATAGAAAAAGAGTTGGTCATTTTGCCGGCTAGAGGATTGTCCGGTTAATCGTCTAGGAAATCTATATTTTTGCTTAGTCAGTGTCCATGTGTGTGCTAAGGGAAGAATATTTTGTTAAATTACTGACCCAGTCGTTCCAGTGGTAAACGTTCCAAAATAGTCGTCTTTTGACCTGCAAATAGACAGACCTCAATACTACTTCAGAGGCGGTGTTACCATTATACCGACATGTTGACACAAGAGGCATTAGAACGAACCAATTTTTCTAGGATTCTAACATGGCGGTGCTAAAAGGCACTGTAGTAAAATAAATAATCTTTGAATAAATTATGTTACACAATCTTCTGTGGATAACCATTAGTTTCGAAATCCTGCAGACCAGGAAATATTCCACACAGGGCCGTCAGGGCGCATACGCCCTTGGTTCTCGCTCAGCGAGTACAGTGACCCGAGTTCAGACACACAAGCAATCAATCTCTCTCTATTGCGCGGGAGACTAAATAAAGAATCAATCAAATTGAGATCGGTCAATCAGGAAACTAATCAAACTCTCGGACAGACAGACAGACTCTGCATAATACACAAACAAGTAAGCTTATCCAATCACCGTGGCAATATACACGTACACAACTGGACTGTAATATCATTCACTAAAAACTTATCAGGCTGACTGCTGCAAGCAAACATACATTAATTGTAATGGGTAATAACTCGGAACCTGCTGAATATTTTGAAAACAATTGGACTGAAATTTGTTGGTATCTTGGATACCAACAAATTGCAGTAAAATAGTTTTACAGAGATTCAGGATATACAGTTATAAACTCCATGTAAATGTAGTATGCAGTAATTCAACAGCCATACAGTCAATTTTGTATCGATTTAAAAAAAATCGCAATATATATTCGTGTGTATGGTACTGAATAATTGGCAACTTTTGCCAAAGAAACATATTTGCCGATGCGGGCGTTATTACTTTTCAATTCCGCTCTACTATTTGGTTGACACCGGGCAATTATTACTCGTTAAATATAACACGAGCACATCTTTACACTGACTGAAAACAGATGTGATGCTTGATGCTCAAACTCAGGAGCGCAAGAGTAGAAGTGAGGCGAGCTGGTTCACCTTTCTCACACCGTTTTTCTTTAGTTATGCTAATTAGGTAGGTGCCTATGACGTCATGATTATTGATTTTCCTTTGATCTCCCACGCCTTTTGCAAAAGATGTGAAAAAGTGAACCAGCTCTCCTACGTTTTGATTTCATGTTAGATGTTGAGGGCGACATAATCACACACCCCCACCCCCCCCCCCCCAAACCTCATTAAATCATGTGACTCCTGTCATCCAATACGGTGAGCTTAAAGGTAATTAGCATAATGATTGACAAGGGTTAATGCATTGGGTCGCCTGGCATCCAATGAGGTGAGCTTAAGGGTAATTAGCATAATGATGTGGTCTAGGTGTTCCTATAGAGTGCAGTATATTAATTATATATATGAATTAGAGCCTCAATTAAAAGTCACTATCAGCACTAAATATCCATACGTCAAGCTATCTTGGTACTTTACTTCACCAGGTCAAACTGAGATCAAACCATCGTTCAGGAGTATAATATTCCCTAGCGACTCATGGAGAATTCTGAAGGAGAACTTGCATGACATTCCTAGAGATATAACAAACTCTAAACTCGTGTAAGCGTTTTTATACTTGAAAACAGTGGTACCAATCAATTTTAATGTGTCTTGGACGGGCTACGCACTCCTGAAAAACACAGCATTTCTACAGCTGATCGTCAATATCTAGATAAACTCACTATGGTTTAAACCATGCTCTCCAAAGATTCCGGAGAGCGGTTATTAATAATTAAATTAATATCTGATATGTGTCGTTCGGATAATGGGCAGAGATAATTCCCGCTATGCAGTAATACGCCTTTACTCTCTATCTCTAGAGTCAATATAAAAGTAATGGTTGACGAAGATGCTTGGTTTGAAATAGTCAGAACTCTAAGCACCAGTGTGTAAATGTTAATTCAATGTTAATGTCTGATGGGTTATACATTACTACTATGGCTGAAGAGCTTAAACTAACTACAGTTTTAGATAGTGGCATGGTAACGGCTAAGGATTACATATTCTCGAGGACCTGCATCATTCGATTATTGGGATTAATGCCTAAGCAACCAGTCGACGTCCTCTATGTCGCTGATTCTGATTCTGAAAATGACTGAGCCATTCAGAACCTGAATGATCACATATCTTCAGAGGATCTTGGTGTGTTAGATTTTGTTATTCATCCAGGGTCTACAGATGTAGAAGAAGAAGATGATGAAAAAGACAAAGAAGAAGATGAAATGCCTTCGGGATGCGAACCTTTGCCAGATACATTGAGTTCTAATGATCTACCGGTTTATGAAAACATGTGTTTTACATCGCCCAACTTGCCCAACAATGTTGAAATTTACACTGAAATGAACACTACACAATATACCCCTGATATGGTCAATCAAGACATAAATAAATGTGAATATCTGAGTTTTGGCTCTAAAAACGTTCCCCAATCTACCAGAGACAATGCTACGGCTATTTTCGCAAACTTATTGAATTTAGCGATCCGTAGACTAGCCATTAGTGAATGCTATGATTGTTAACATGACATACCATCTCGGCACGAACACCAGTGTATGGTTATCGATTATTTCTTAAGACCTAATGACAATGTAGAATTACATTGCTTAAACGCATTAGAATATGTGTCTAAAATTGATTTCTTTCATGCATTGTCCACCAATCCAAATTCATATTGGCATGTATATGAGTTATAAAAAGCCTCTAAGACTAAATAGCTAAACGATGTACTACATGCTGTTTATAAGCTGTACGAATAATATAATTATAACTTAAAATTATTGAATTCGTTTTTTCTTCTCAATCAAATTTCGCTCGTATTACATCTATTAAAAAAATGTATTATATATATATATATATATATATATATATATATATATATATATATATATATATATATATCCAATTTTATATATTAAACACTATCTAAACAGTGTTTCTCTATTCGCTAATGGCCCACCCCATTCCACACCAAGCACTCTCCCGTGCCCACCTCCCTCCCGGCCTCCTCGCCCCATCATACCTCCACAACCCATACACAACTCAGAATTATAATTTTGATGCAGTTGCTATAGACACACAGACATCTGATACAGTTGGCTAACGCACCTCCGCCCCCGCCCCAGTGCCACTCACCATGCCCACAGACCAGGAGTATGAATAGCTATCAGCAAACATATCAGATGAGCAGTTCATTCGGTATGGGTCATTAGCCAGCTGTGCATGTCATCAGTGTAACTCTCGGAACCACATAAAAATTATAATTCTGGAAAAAAGGTGAAAATAGCCTTTGACATGTATTTTAAGCTGAATATGGTAAACAACAAGCTTAAACCATATTGTTAAAAAAACATCTGCAGATGAGTAACGTGTCAAAAAACAAATAAAATTTAGCTGAACAGCATTTTTATTGCAACGTTCCACGTTGAGGCGCTGTACGTATATATATATATATATATATGTGGGTTACATAATGACCCCGTTTTGACCGTTAGTTCAGGCCATGGGTCACACCTGAACGAGTCAAAATACTCAGATTTTCCGTGTTTCGGGAAACATAACACGATCCAATGAGTGGCTGGAAGGTTCTCAGGATCTGTATTAATGATGAGGCATGCAGGTCTTCTGATACGTTTAGATATACAGTCTTCAGCAGAAACACTTAGGAACATCCGTCCTAATTGCCAGTCTCCAGAGCAAATATATTCGAGATCTCTACTAGTTAACATAATAATAATAATAATAATAATAATAATAATAATAATAATAATAATAATAATAATAATAATAATAATAATGAAATGCACAAAGTCAAACCAGGTAACTCCTCGAGGCGTAAACAAATGGGAGGTAACTCCTCGAGATGTAAAAAATTTCGTCCTGAAACGTGTCCCTGGATTATTTGCTCTGTTTCTTATTTTAAAAGTCCAATTAAAGTTTAAGTTAAAGCAGTCGAACGTTATATAAGTTTCGGCTATTACCGTTTGGCTGAATCTTTATAGACATTAGCGCTGTGTTATAAATCACTTAACTATCCCTATGAATACCAAGTCTGATAAATCAGTGTTCAATTGAAAAATGCACGAATACAATTGGACATTTATTTGTTCTCTAAGATTGAGTCATACCTCAAATACATCTCTTCGTACACCCATGCATGTTCGCGTGCGTGCGTGCATCCGTCCAAATCTCCAGTCTCCTGAGCAAATATATTCAAGATCTCTAGTAGTTAACATAATAATAATAATAATGAAATGCTCAAAGTCAAAACAGGTAACTCCTCGAGGCATACACAAATGGGTGGTAACTCCACGAGATGTAAAAAATTTCGCTCTGAAACATGTCCCTGGGGATTATTTGCTCTGTTTCTTGTTTTAAAACTCCACTTATAGTTTAAGTGTGAGCGGTCAAACGTATTATCCTCTGGCTGAACCTTTATAGACATTAGCGCTGTGTTATAAATCACTAATCAATCCCTATGAATACCAAGTCTGATAAATCAGTGTTTATTTGAAAAATAGGGTTTTTTCCAAATAACTGTACAGGGGTATACAGCTTGAATGTGTTTGATGAGTGTGTGCGTGCATGCGTGCGTGCATGCGTGCGTGTGTGCGTGCGTGTGTGTGTGTTAGTAGTGGTGACGGTTGCATGTGTGGGGGCTCGTTAGTAGTGTGTGGTAACGTTATGATCATTGTCAATGTTTAAAATGTTTTAAAATTCTGCATGACATATTACGTTCATAATATCAGGCAATGCTGGTTCAAATTTGAGTTGGCGACGTAGGCTTCCTTGCCTCATACCGTAGACATGATCACCAGTAGCGAGGTCTGGAGTGTAGTCAAAGGCATAAAACGTGTAACCTGCCTTCTATTCATCGATGTTAATCCATATGCATTTGTCATCGAATAACGTACCAGTTCCTTTAACCATCGTCAAGAATGATTCTGTAAAATTATAACCAGCAGCTGTGAAATTCAGGCTAAGAGTGTCTCCAGACACTTGCTCATTATCCATATAGCACAAAATATGGCTAGCATGGCAGTGCTGAAAAGTATGCAGGTTTGTATTGAAATCTCCATTATAAGCTTTATTATTAACGATACAGAACATTACTATACTTGGTAGGTCACCGAGAAAAATATTGTCCCTATTCACACTGCTAGTCCCTGTGGGCATGGTGAATCATTTGATGATAACTCTTTTAATAGGGTATTGAGCCGAGACCTTTATTATTGTCGGTGCATGAGCGTTAATTAGCTCTGAAATAGGTTTAACCGTATGTAAATTTAATGTAGCTTCATGCAGACGTAATGTGTGGGAATCGCCACGAATTATGTTAAAATCTGGCTTACTCGATGTAAAACATAGCTTTGAGGAAACCCGTTGATTAAATATCTTTCCTGAAGAAAAATGTCGGGATGAATTCTACCTACCATGTCCACAGGATTACTTAGTGCAACGTTAAGCTTTTGACATGTATAATCTACATTATTAACCATCTTATTATCCATAAGTCATGCTGTATCCTTAAACCATGATGCAGCCGTTAATTAACTCAATCTATGCTCTGTTGAACAATTAAATAAGCTTTCAAAATAACTGTGAAATGCGTATATGTTGTTAGCATTAGAGACCTGTTTTCCGTTTAAAAAGACATCTACTTGAGAAAACATAGAGCCAGCCCATAAGTTAACTGGCGCAACATCACTGTTCACTGTTAAAGGAGTTTCCACACCTGCAACCACCCGTACAATGCTAGCCTTAACATAAATGTAACTTTGAGCTATAACTAGGTATTCATCACCACTTCTAGAGACGAAAAACTCGAGATTTCCCCCAGAGTTAGACAAACTCAAAACTGGTTGATAGCTTTGCCAGCACGCGTGATCCATCATAGTCATTCCAGGTTTCACAGTAAACACATCTAATTCGCTTTTAGTGCAGTGGCATGCCACCATCATATTATATAACTAAATATATCAACCTGTTTAGAGTTGCTGATGCTTCTCCCACTCTGGTTAAGCTTTGAATGACATCTACAATGGTTAGCAGAGCGTTGTTGACCCCTCTTCGTCTTTCTGCTCCCATATATGTGAATTAGCTCCTGAAATATTGTTACATGCTAATGCTATGGCAGTTGGTATGATCACTCTACCGACATTGAAAGCCCTGTTTTTCACATATGTTTTCAATTTCTTACCAACTGAAACATTTTCAGCCATGCCTAACCGGGCTGACAATTCCCGCTTACCCAAGCTTTTTCCTATGCCTTTAACTAATGGCATGGCTGCTCTGAACAGCGAGCCTATAATATTTCCTAACCTGTGACGCTTTTGACTCCTAGTGCCTACGGATATAGGCAAACGCCCACCCGCTTGATTAGCCTAATAAGCTCTCAACGTAGCTGAATCCAGTTTACATGTAAACTTTATTTTTGCTTTTTTACAGTCAGAACTTAAAAATGTTTAGATATAGCTGATGATTACAGGTCAATTCTTAGACCTAGCTAGCGATTACATGTCAATTCTTAGACCGTAGATCTAAACTATAAACAAAGTATGCTTGGTGATGCTCCATATTCAAATGGTATGTTCTCTCCGGTCCTACCGCTTCTAACCATGCCTATCATGTCAATGACATTCTTAGATACGAATCTATATTGAATGTCAGGAAATGACCATTGACACATATCTTCGCCACCGTGGTAGCTAGATAATGGCTAGATAATTGCATAACTCTTAACAACAGAGCTGTAGCATCTCCAACTACATAACGGCTTACAATATCGCAATATACGTAGGCTGTAGTTAATGCAATCTTATTGCTTTTACATGTTGATAGAATGCCACCCCATGAGAGTTGGGCCACTAATAATATGGTCATGATAGCCTAAGCATTTGCATATGGCGGCATCAAATTCAATCACAAAAATCGCTTAATGCTTAATGTAACGAGGTTGACTTGATCTGTGAAATAGTTAAATCTAATAATATTTTTATAATGCTATTAATTTGCTCATTTATAAAGTCTATTACAAGCTTAACCATATAGAAGCCTTTAGGTATTTCTTCATGTTGGATGTAGAGAGATATTTCTAGATTTTTTCCGAGTTAGTGAATTTATGTCTGATTTTAAAGTATTAGGCTGCTTAAATTTATCAAAAATCTCCTCCACTACATTTAGAACTTTTGGCTTCTTCCTTTGCTTAGGTTGAACTTTAGTTGACAAGGGCTCATAAGAATGTAGCAGGATCATCGAAGGCATTGCTAATGTTAAGCAACTTCTCAAATAGAATAGGGATGACAAGCTGACTTCTCATTCGCCAGAGAATCGCAAAAGGCATTTAAAGATGAATTTTAAATTCTGAAATCTGAATTTCCGGACTGTAATCCACGCTATTGTAACTTGGTAGTGTAAAATAAAACTGCTCCCTATTTTTAGCTATTCTTTCTAAACTGGTGACTTCGCCAACCTCTCAACTGTGGGAATTTCTCTACTCCACTTTGAATGCTCAGATTTATTAAACACTACTATAATATAAATAATTATAACATGAGCGAGATATCTTATCTCATCTCTGGGCACTTTTCCACCAGAAATTGACCAACGATAATCATTATCACGAAATTCTGGACTGTTTAGAGACATTTCTACAACCGTCACGCCGCCTAGGGTGTGGGAGTGGAGGGTGTGGGGTGTTTGGATGGGGAATGGGTGTAGCTCGGTAATGATTCTAAATATACTTAAGTTCTGAATAACGTATCCACAAATTAAATGAATTACAATAACACCACCATTTGACGTAAGCTTCTCACTTATTATCTTTCGTATGCATTTTAATTAATAAAATTTAAATATTTCTTCAGGATAAAATCTGCCAATAATGGGATTTTGATTATAATCATTGAGCTTATATACATCCAATCTGTAAGGTAGTTTCGAACTTGTTTTGAATATCTCCTCACTCTATGTCAGTCTATAACCCTTGGTAAATGGATATTTTAACTCTAACAGTCTTACGTCATCACCTACTCTCAAATCTTTCGACTTTACTGATGCTCTTGGATTTGCTTTTGAGTAAAAATTATGCCAAGCTAACACCTCTGTACTATGGTCAACATCTATTGGTTTCATTTTGGTACTACCGTGTACAGTTCTATTGTAAGAACTTACCAGATTAGGTAGCATATTGAGATATCTATCTGTATTTTTGTAAGTCATATATCACCATAACTTAGTCTTGATGTTGCGTTGAATGCTTTCAACAATCATAGCCTTCATGTGAGAGTTCTGAGATGTGTAGAAATGTATGTCTTTAGACGTTAATACGTGTCTAATGATAGCGTTCACAAATTCACCCCCTTTATCGCTTTGAATCGATTCAGGTCTCCTAGAGACAGTATTCAGAAAAAACATAAGATTTTTGCAGTTTTATTTGTTAAAGTTATTATCCACACAAAATTTGACTGAAAATCTATTATGAATAGTAGATAATGTATATCGTTATTATGTCTGTCTCAACTAGTAGCAATCACTCAAATCCATTCGCCATAGCTGATCAATGTGTGTTACTTTGAATCGATCTCTATTAAACTTTATTCTCTTAGGCCTATGCAATGTATACGTGAGTTTACCAGGCTCATATTAATGGTTTAGATAACGTTCCATTAAAGGCCCTATGTAGATTTTCCAAACCGCCAAAAGATGCGAAATGTTTGCTATCGTAATATACATGTTTCAATCTGTCACGTCCGCTAATAGATTATTTATTTCTTACAGTTCTTGCAAACTTTTTTTCGATATAGTTTAACCAAATTTTGGATAGTTTAGCATCTCAAGATATCAGATTTCTAGCAGCTTAGCAAGGTGCAACTGTACGCCATCTATTAATGAGCGTCTCTCGTAAGCTTTTAGCCTTGAGTTCGCTTTTTCTTTTTCTCGCTTTAAGCACTGGTGCATTGAAGACTTGGAGGTTCAACACTTTCGTCTGTATTATGAATCTGAGTCCAAGTCTTATGCCTTCCCACGACTGGTCTAGGTATATTAACATCCGATAAGAGTCTATTGAAGGCTGCCAGTAATTTAAATTCTAAAAAACCTTAGAATTTGTATAGGGATTCTGCGTCACAGTTGAGGCGATTAAATCTACTAGATTAGTATTCGGATAGGCTTCACCATATATGGTGACACGATTAGCGTTGTCTAAGGATGGTTTAAGATTTAACTCAAAGTCTTAAGCTAGGGCTCAGTGATTCATCTAGCTCTTTAATTCTAGCATTATCCAAGTTTAAACCCCACAGCACTGAGGTCTTGAGATTCAACGAATGCTGTGAATCATCCGATGACTTAACCACTGAACTAAATTGTTTAGACTGATTTATCTGCAGTCTAAACTTTTGAAGCATCTGAGAATAGAAATGTGTTTTCTCTAGCCATCAAGTCACTATGATTTGGGATTCCTTCCATCTCTTGATCTAAATTCAGAGCAGATCTAAGATTATGATTGCAATTTATAATATTAATCTTAGATGTCGTGTTTATACCATCTATCATATTATGTCGTACCAACGCCATTTTCTGAACACTCCATCTATTAATATCCTTATAATTTAGAAATAAGCATTACTACATCCGGCAGTAGAAGATGTAAGAAACCTCTGCATTGAATAACCTGCCATCTTTGATTTACTGGTGTTTTGCTTTTAATGTGTAATCTAATGTTATCTCGATATCTGCATAAGAGTTTGTATTGAATTCGATTTAATTTTATATTTCCACGAATTAAGTTTAAACAGCATTCAGACAGAGCATCGACTAAACCCGTACTACATCGCTCTAGGATTATTATGCATTGCTTAGGGTTGGCTTTAGCTAAACTTTCCAGGACTGACAATTGAATGTGAGATATTGACTGTTCTACGTCCTCTTTTAAACTTAAACCCTGGTCTAACTGATGCCCTAGACTATCTACGATTATTATTATTATTAGCGTTACCCTTCCTGTTAGCCATTTTGATCCATAATCTCAGGTATTCAGGTGTTGTCTGACAGAGGTCTATGAGTAAATAGCCATGAGCACGTATAGTGGCATCAATATATGATCCCTGTAATGTTGAACTACGTCTAGGATAGATTTGATACACCAATGTCATTATACTAAATGTGTCGCGAGGGTTTTTAAATATGATTATGGAATGACAATTCAATGAAATATTTCTGTGATGCTTATTTTTTTAGAAAATATTCTGAATAAATGAATTACCGTTGAATTCTCGTGATGGCCTCGTCTCGTAAACAATGCTGTAACCCAGCTATCTAAATCCTCCATTAGATCGTCAAGGATAATTAAAGTAGCGATACTGGAATCTATTTCTAAATCTTGAACTTTTTAATATAGTGCTACATTGGTTCCGAATCTTTTGTAAGACGTTTGATACGAACCATAGCATAATATAATTCGGTAAAGTGGTTTATCGAATAGCTGATATCTGAATCTAATTATCCCGCTTAACAGGGTACATTTTCCACCTTAAGATGGCCCGCTAAGTAAGATATTAGCAAGATGTTTAAATTGGGTATACATTTTGTTTTTTTACTAATCTAGCCGAATACAGCCTGCTATATTGATCTATACAGCATTCAAAACTCCTATAATATTATCGAAACCATGGAAGCATATGTGCGTATGTGTATAATCGAGGTCGTCAAACTTTGTAACGGTAATAAGGATAAAATTGCTAAATCTATCTGTAGAGTAATCGAGTTTACTCTAGCTTCACGCATGAATTTAGGTAGAATATTGGTTATATTAAGAATATGCGAAATTCTAATAGAATCGCATAAAATTGACTTATTCCCTCAGGCTTGTGAGTTGATCCTTAGATATACAATTTTTTTAATTGATCGACCCTCGTTAGCTTACTAATCCTGCAGCTGTGTGTCTCAATATTAAGGAGCTTAACGAAGGGTGGGGTGGGTCTTTGGTTAGGGTGAGCCTTGCGTGTATGCGTATATATATATATATGTGTATGTGTGTGTGTGTGTGTGTGTGTGTGCGCGCGCGCCTGCCTGCCTGCGTGCGTGCGTGCGTGCGTGCGTGCGTGCCTGCGTGCGTGCGTGTTGCATACATTTTGGGTTGTTGGGGGTGGGGTGCTGCCACACAGAGAGGTTGGGGTGGGGTTGTGGTTTCATGGCTTTTGGAGGGTTTGTCATCAAGGGAGTTCGATGTCTGGGAAAAAATCTTGTCTAGAAATATAAAATTTAATTTGTTTTTACCCGTTTTGTTTTGCAGTATCACCAACTTACTGGCCATCTATGCTGTCTGCGATGATGGGTAGAGTGACATTAGCTCCGTCATCGCTGACGCCGACGACATCAATGCAAGATAGCCCTGGAGCCTCTTCAACCTCAAGGAGTGACGAACCTATGCCTGTGTAGGGTCCAGAGACTTCGAAGTTAACTGATGACGTAGAGCAGGAGTCGGGTGAGGTATTACGTGAAACTGATTTAAATACACTAATCTCTTTGGAAATCTTGGGAGATATTTTTCATTTTCATAGCCTTGAAGAACAAAATATCTCCCAAGATCTTCACACCCGTTCTAATTCTGAAGACGATATATTGCAATGTAATATTAATATTTTAATGCAAAGTCTAAGTGATACTGAACTCTGAACTCCCGTTCACCATTATCAAATGGTAACCTCGCCCATTACATCACCAGCTCCTCGACCAATAAAACCCTATCAACAATCTAAACACTCAAATGCTGTTGTAAACTTTTGGAGACCGTTTGAATCCCTGATCTCCAACCATGCTAATGCTACATACCCACAGCCGACCCCAGCTAACTCAGACACCACTGACAGCTACCAACCCCCATCCCACCTCTACCAACTCTGTCAGCCCACCCTATACACACGCTTAAGAAAACTAGTAGAAATAATTACAACAATTGCAAAAATAAATCGGCTCAAGCCCACAAGGGTTAATGTATTTGAAAATAATGATATGGAACTTTATAATATTGCGGAAGGGGTTAATATGATCGTGGGAGGGGTTAACGCTGTAGAGGGTGGGAATTATGTTTGGTCTGATGTTGTAACCACTATGCCTAGATCAACATAACTAATATGTACGATATAACTCTCACTCGCACCTTTCAGTCCCAGCGTTTTAATATTACAGAACAAATTCTTCTCTGTTAGCCTTAATCTGAACACCATTATAACCGTGAATTTGTTTAAAGTTTCAGAGCGTGGATACTCTATATTCGAAAGAATAGTAGATAGCTTTTACCCTAGCGTTAATGCATCACCTCACGATAAGAGCAGGGTCATGCTAAACCATCCTGCTCTAAACACCCCACTCGACATAGACGTTGCCCAAGTCCGAGATCTGACAGCTACAGAAATAACAAACGCAATTTCTGATGTGAGTCAATCTCAAAGAGACGTATGTACAGATGGCGACTTTACAATGGAGATATTTCATGTAGAAATGCCTAGCGGACCGGGGGGGGGGGGGTGGGTGGTGGGGGTGGGGGGATACTAATATTGCCAAATTATATCTCGATGAGGCCACATTGGAAAAGCTGTATCACTCTTAGGAATCTAGATAATATGTGCATGACCCGATGTATAGCGATCAGGCTTTGTTATATAGAGTCATCTGCATCAAAGCTCGAGCGCATGCAGATTTGAAGGTCGGCTAACCTCCTAGCTAGTGGCGTCTTAGGTGATAATCATCATCAATGGATGAAAGCTCGATAACTGTATGGCCAGGCATGTGTGTCTACTGACATAGCTTGCGGGCCCGATGATTGGAATGCATTCCTAGATATTTTGACACCACTTGGAATTTCTCTAAGAGTGTATAGCAAGGCCCACAATAAACATTACGCATACAGGGGTGTGGACACTTGCATTCAAATTCTACCCCTGTATATGTATGATGATCATTATGCTTACATGATCAGCGTTAAGGCTTTGAAAGGTTGCAATTATTACTGACGCTCAACGTGATTAACTCCCTTGCACGATCCGCTGTCGTTTATATCAAGAGGCTCCAGCCTGCAAGCAGATCGCTAATCGCTATTGCGAAGCTTGTAACAGATGGTTTAAAAGTGAGGGTGGCTACAACAATCACACCAACTGTGGGCGTAAGTCTCGTGGGGAATGTGGCAAACTTCTAGAAGTTGATTCTCGCTCTAAACATTATTGCAGGCTAGGGAAATATCCCAGTTGCAAAACTGATGTTTATTTACGGGACCACGTTTGGTATAGGCACGGTTATAACGAAGAATATGTGAGCTTAGGCCCGAAGCATAAGGCACATGCCATTAAAACATAAATAAGGACGTATCGTCCATCACTCAATGTTTCATCTTTCATGATTTTGAAATGAATAAAGTGATAAAGCGTCACGAGGTTATTTATGTCATTGCTCAGATAGCTCGCTCAGTATGCATTAGCAAACCTCATGACAAGAATTGCGTGGAATGCTATGAACGTCAAAGAGAGGTTATCTTCGAATGTGCTAATGATCTAGCAACTTTCACGCTATGGTTATTAGCTACACAATCTGAGCGCAAGTGTAAGGGTAAGACTAATGTTCTACCTTTTCGTGAGTACATTGCTATAGTTCATAACAGTCGTGGTTTTGACTTGCATCTAATGATGGAGTGGCTAGTGAGAAAGGATTTTTCCCATATCTCCTAGACAGTAATGTATACTTTGATTACATAGGAGTGTACCCCTCGATTGACACTTATGGGTCCAATAGTCTGTCGGTGCATAAGTAATTTGACGCATGGTGTGATGCGGTGAAAGACTGTTTTCAATTTTAGGGATGCCATGAGTCCTTACTGCATGTCTGTTGTAGATCTTCTATGAATAGCTTGCAGTAAGATTCATGAAATTTTCATCCGTGAAACTGGGATACCACCTTTTGTGTCATCTATGATGTTAGTGTCATGATGTAATAAGGTATTTAGGGCTAACTACTTAAACGATCATAAGCTAGTAGCCCCGCCTGTTACAGGGTATGTTAACCTATGTACCAAGAAACATTACTCTGTAGAAGCGCGTAAGTGGCTAGATTACCTGCCTCATTCTAACAACATGTTCCTTAAACATGCCCTAACGGGCGGTGAACCCGAAGCATATAACCGATTGCTGGATGGGTACTGCCCCGACATGGATGAGTACTTTAAGTACTATGGCTGTTACGTACATGTGTGTCCGAAATGTCTGCATAATAAGGGTATGACTACCCAGTCATTTCTTAGTCTGATTTACCATTGGAAGAAGTGTATCAGAAGATACTTTCTAAATCTAGCCAGCTTAGACGTATGGGTTTGAAGGTAGTTGAAATTCGCGGTTGTGACTTTAAGGCCCAGAGGCTTAACAACCCTTAACAAACAATGCTTTTCTGAACGCTAGAACGTATAATTAACTGCTTAGCATGCATGGTGCCCTCTATGGTGATGCGATACGTGGCACCAATGCCATACGTTTGCATCAGCATGCAGCAGCAGATGAGTATATAACGTATGTGGATATCCCTTCACTATATACTTACATTTGTAAGACCCGCGAGTACCCTCTAGGTGAACCAGAAGTAATCGCTATAAATTTTAAACCAGTAGAGGAGTTAAGGTTTTACGTCGGCCTTATGAAGTTTATCTGATTGTCTTTGAAAGAGTTATTGTTTTCTGTCCTCCCATACAGATGTAAAGAACGTTTGTTCTTTCCATTGTGTAGAAAATGGGCTCACGATTTAAAGAGTACTGAATGTGTTCATAGCGATATCGAGCGAGCTCTACAAGGAATATGGACACCTGTGGAATGGATTGAGGTGGTATGTAGTGCATACCATATCTTGGAGTGTATCGAGATATGGTACTATGAAGAGCATGATGATAGAATTTTCAATGGATACATCGACAACCTTTTGAAAATTAAACAAGAAGCATGTGGGTATCCAGGGGATGTGGTCATCAATGTGCAGAAAGATGCGTATGTTCTGGAATATTTTTAACATGGAGGGAGTAAATTAAATAAATCTTTGATCATTCAAAACAAAGGCCTTAGAACTATGGCAAAACAGGTGCTAAATTCGTTGTGGGGTTATTTCATTCTTACTCCCTACCCTAAGCATGACTACGTCAATTTGTATAGTGCCATGTTGAAGTTGCTGATTGATAGAATGATTTCTGTCAAAGATATCCGTGCATGTAACGACAGCACTCTGTTAATGTGTTATCGTGAGTTGAACCAATTCGGGCCCTCGGATAATCGCACCAATGTTGTGATCACTGTGTTTGTCATGAGTCACAACAGGGTTCATTTGCTACAAAGTCTAGTAGCTGTAGGCTTGAGTTGCATTTATCATGACACAGATTTTATCTTGTATGTTCTAAAATGTGATAAACCTCCTTTCTCCCCCGCCGTGAAATAACTGAGTTTGTCATTACTGGCCCGAAGAGTTATGCATATAGACAGCTAGATGGACAGATATCAAGAATGTTTGCAAAATTAAGGGTTTAACTTTAAATTACAGGAATAAGGGTTTGAAGTTTGATACTCTGTTAACATTCGCTCAGTTTCCTAATACTATCATTAGAAATAAAGTTCATAGACTTTTGAGTAAGGATACTGAGAAACATTTCGGATTTACCTACTAAAAATGGATAATTTTTAATAACTATTTTATTAAACCGTATGGCTTTCAGGGTGTTCCTAGGAACTAGTTGTATGATAGCATGGGGACGGGAATGTTGAGGGGTTCTTTTGGATTGGGGCAGGTTGGGGTGTCAAGCATCAGCTGAGGGTATATGGTGTTTGACCTTGAGCGAATGGGAAAAATGTGTGGGTGGGGGAAATGGGTGGGCGTGGGGATGGTTGATGTGTCACTTTTGTATGGTGCATAATACGCTAACCCATAGCGTAGAAGTTTACTAGCATACCCTTCATCGAGGGGAGTAAGTAATCTTCTGTTTTATTATTATCGGTTAGCAATGTTTGGCGGTCGATATATAGTTATAGGGCAAATGGGTTGGGGTGGTTGAGCTGTCACTGTTGTATGGCTTATATTACGCTAACCCGTAACGTAGAATATTATTAGCATACCATTCATCGAGTAGGTAATCTTTATTATTATCATTTAGATATGTGGGGAGTTTGATACCCGGTTATAGGGTTGTGGGGTGGGGACGGTCCTGACTCGAGTAAATTATGTTATATTCATACATTGAGCCGGTTTTTAAAAACATTATTTAAACTTATTTAAAATATACCCTGCACATCCTCCCACATATTGAAAGTTAATATCCCCAAACCCTACCTCTGTAATAATCTCTAGCCCATCTTTACACCCAACCTGTTAGGGGTTCAGTATCACACAGATTGTTTCAAATGTATTTAAATAATAACTCAGTTTCGCGTAATACCTCAGTCACATCATCCTCTGTGTCTATCGTGTAGCTTTACAGGTCACTGGAGCCCATTCGAAAACATGTGTCCATTTATATTGTAATTACATTATTGTTTGTATTTGTTTTGCGCATAATTTGTGCTAATATTTTAGCTTATTCGTATGTATATTTTAGCAGCCGTATATTTACTGAAACTTTATTTTACTAAACATTGTCAAATGTGAAATATCTTATATAGTTTTAATTGAAACCCCCTGAAAGAACCATCGCCTATAACCCATCCAAACCCTGAGGCAGCTTAGGCAGAAAGTTTGTCCCAATATTGCGTGACCATTCGAGGAATGTTAAAATGTAATCGGTAGTTATTTCCCTAACTCAATTGAACATTAATTCGCTGAACTGTGTACGACTCTGATGATCGCTATATGTGGTCGGAGTTGTTTTAAAAAGCTCAACTAGTTATTTTTAATTGGGTGGAATAATAACTAACTGATTTTCCTTGCTTCTCTACATTGACCCTTGTGCATTGTCACGGCTAAAAGATCTGAAGCTCATAGGTTTAATGATCAACCCATTAGAGTAACCGAGGCATCTTCCACAATCACTCGACAAATGTCCTTGCATGATAGATTGACCATTTAGAATTAATCTCCCATGATTGAACGGGTTAGTAGTGCCTGGAAAAAGTTGAGTCCAGACATGTAAGCTGTCAATCACTCCATTGGATGCCAGAAGACACGTGATTTAACGAAGGGCGGTCTTCATGATTGAACGAGTTCCCAGACATGTAACCTGTCAATCACCCTTACGCTATGCTCAGAGTTCAAAGTTGCTTTATTTCATGGTTTTTTATGCAGATAAATACTCTAAACAGGCAGGCCATCAAAGGCATGGCGTATGGAGCGATGGACTCCTTACACACATTACAAAACATTAGTACATTAACATATATATGACACACAAAACAGTGACACAGTGACAGAATGCCAACAAGCTGCCTAGATATAGATACTTATACAGGGACCTGACTACCCTTCGGGAAATATTAGCCAGCAAATTAATCTATTTGGGGATTTTATGAGCCATACAGATTTTCGGTGAGAAAGGATATGAATCTCGCCTCAGACTTTTAATGTACAATAGCTCATATTTAAATACGCTCATATACATATACTCACGCACACACATACTCATTCAATCACGAAGCCCCGCCCCCTGGTTAAATCACCTGTCTCCTGGCATCCAATGAGGCGAGCTTAAAGGTAATTAGTGGAATTATTGACTCCCAATAGCATTACCCACTAAGTCACTGACTTCCTGTATTTAGAAGAAGTTAGTCGATGCCCTGGTATATGTGTATGTGTATATGTGTATATGTATGGATATATGTATGTGTATGTTATGTATTTATGTGCCTATGTATATATGTGTGTGTGTGTGTGTGTGTGTGTGTGTGTGTGTGTGTGTGTGTGTGTGTGTGTGTGTGTGTGTGTGTGTGTGTGTGTGTGTGTGTGTGTGTGTGTGTGTGTGTGTGTGTGTGTGTGTGTGTGTGTGTGTGTGTGTGTGTGTGTGTGTGTGTGTGTGTGTGTGTGTGTGTGTATATGTATATATGTGAGTATGTGTACATTTGCCTGCAAAATTATCATGTTCTGCAGTTTCTCCTGAGAAGTAGTTGACTAAATTGAGAAAATCTATAGGCCAGCAAGCAATATTCAAATATATTCTAATAAGGTCATATTTGTATACAACTAGAACGCGCCAGTCTACGGGGCGCCATCGCTAAAACCAACGCTTTCACCAACCATAGCCTGTTAACCTGCACGGCATACAACCACCACCGACCTAGGCCACCATCGTGGGTGGATCCCAATACAAATATCATCTCACCATCCGTCATCTAATGGGTAACATATAACCAAATAGGTTGAAATCCACAAAGCAGTTTTGCAGGAAATTGTAGGAGAGACACACAGGCAGATGGAGGCGATTGCAATTGCTTTGGAGGGGGTGGGGGGGGGTGTTCTTCTTCAGTACGTACTGTGCTATATATAGCTTAAAGTTTCCGTTTTTGCAGTTATAGGTGTCATGACCATATATGGTATATTTCCACACAGACATCAAAAAACTGATAGGACATATTAGAAAATTTATTCGATTTCATCTTCTCTCTTGTAGATTCGATTTGCTGTCTCATTTTCAGCCTATTTTGTAAAACAAAAGTATGTTTACATATATACATAATATATGTGTGCATTTTCATCAATAAGGGCACATCTTGGGTGTAAAAAAATAAAAGTTATTAGCAACTCATTTGTTTTTCACTAAATATATGCTGATGGATGCAGAGAACAACCATCTTTTAATAGCCAAGGATGTAACTTTCGGTGCTATTGGAATTCCTCCAACTCAGTTAACGTTTCTAAGGAAGCATTTCCCACGTTATTTTTTGCACTAAAACATTTTAAATGCAATAAAGACTGTGCTTTAATTGTGTCAATTGCACGTTTTTAGAAAAGATTCAATTCTCTTAATGTTTAGTAAACCTTTTGTAAAATGCAAGCAAAAAAGTAACGGAGTTGACATTTTTGGCAACAGAGTTGAAGTTTTGGTAACAGAACCAGTTGAACTGAAGTTAATGCACAAACATATCATTTTATATTGCAAGGCTCAGGCAAAATGGTAACAGAGTTGAGATTTTTTGTAATGACGTTGAAACAGTGGTAACAAATTTGAAACTCCCAATGGAACCCCTGAATAGTGTACCCTCTTTAAAGGACAAATGCAGTTATGGATGAGGCTCCGACACAGTAATAGGAGTAGCAAAGAAGTTAATGCCCAACTAAAGATTTCATATTCAAAATAAAAACTGTGAAAGGGGGAGAATACTTGTTATCAGCTAATACAGTAGTATTATCAAGCCCATAATATCATATATATACACCCATAATGTATGAACCGTATAATAAATTGCTATAAACTTATCCTGGCAGAAAACTGTGGACACACAAGCGCAATCAGAGGGTTTGGTTTCCGAATAAATTGAAGTACAGATTTCAACCCTGTTACTGAATTAATCAACTCCGTAACTAGTCCATCAGATTCGAAGGTCAACCGGTACTAAATTGCTGACCTAGGTTATTTGGTATCATTGGAAATGTGAACATTTCGGGACTTCATTTCTACATGATAGCAAACTGGAGCGGGTAGCTAAAGCTTTGTACCACACTTCAAGTGCATCCCCTATAAGAATCAATAAGAGCTACTCTAGATCTCAAATTCCAAATTCGACCCGCATTAAGTAAATACACCTCTATTCTATATATAATTGTATGCAATAAGTCGATGCAATGTTCTCCAGTAGATAAAGGTGCTGTTATTGTATTGCATATGTATGCATAAATTGTCTCCTCATTACTATTAGAACAATAAGCAAGCCATGAACTATTGTAGAAGTGTATTGTACTCTAGACTATACTACAATTCTATATATAATTGTATGCAATCAGTCGATGCAATGTTCTCGAGTAGATAAAGGTGCTGTTATTTTATTGCATATGTATGCATAAATTGCCTCCTCATTACTATTAGAACAATAAGCAAGTCATGAACTATTGTAGAGGTGTATTGCACTCTAGACATTCTTTTGCAATGCTGTATTGCGATGAATATTATGATCATGTATAGGGCACAACATGTATATATAAAATTCGTAAACTGTACTTGACAGCAAGCAATGACTAAACCTGATGCTGACTGTCAAATTACCAATTATTAATAAGAAGCACATTATGCAAATGACGATTGCTGATAAGGGATCAACACACCTGTCCACGAGTATTTTCGAATAACCTTGTATGGTAATGGTAACCCTGGCGTGGCTTTTGGAAAACACTGATACTGAAAGCCGTCTATGGTTAAAGCCGTTTTAAAAAATAAACTAGAGTTGACATAGGAAATTGTAAGGAATTACTATTTTGTGAATGGATTTTCAAGTACTAAAATAGGACACTGGATGCCAAAACTACTCATTAATTTAAATCATAAATACCATCATCGTCATTACTGTCTTGCACCATATCTTTGTCATCGATGAAGCTGGTTGTCACAATCTACTAAACTGCACATCTCAAATCATTCAATAGGTACGTGCAGCCTGGAAGAGTACACAAGCGAGAACAATTGCATGCTATCATGGCTAGGACTGATTTTAGAGCAAGGGCATCATCCAACATGATCAGCTCCTTTGCGGGTGAAATCACCTCTACCTTCCATCCATTACAATATGGCATTGGTACATTGGGATTAGCTTGAAAACGGCTCCATGTAGCTGCTTACTTATTGGCTCACATGGTGTGCTTCTTAAGTGCATTGGCACATGGCAGAAGTTGTTTACGCACAATATACACCTTTTTGCCGAGAATAACAGATAGTCGAGCTAATTTACTTATATAGTTGTGGATATTGATATTGCCAGACGACAGATGACAGCTTCCAAATTCGCAAACAATTCAGATAGCTGCCACCCTTTCGACAGTTACTGCAATGCTGTTTAAATCTCATTCCAGAAGGTATACTGCAGATATTTCCCACATCCAGCGACTGTGCTAACGATGTCATATCCTGTAAAAAGCATGCATACCTAGAATTGTGTCACATACAAATTCACCAAGCGCTACTGAAAACTTGTCAACGTCTATGTACTTCACTCTCACTTGAGTACCATGCATGCTAGAATTCGAGGCTGGGTTCTCTTCCTGGAATACCACGCAAAGCAGAAATACATCTGTGTCATCGGAAACTAGAACCACACTTGTGATGTTGTATGTGCCACATGCAACATCAGTCTAGTATCTGCCTCGTCTTGTTTCGACTGTAAACCAGGCACAATTGCACAGTCACTTTCTTCAATTCGATGGCATGTGCCGCCACATGTTGCATGCATTGTCTTTCGATGTACCTCGTTGGTGTTTTCTGGCAGCATCCAGTTATTGGTGATGAACTTACTGAATTTTGTTTTGGACTAATTGCTACTAATCTTCTCCACTTTACAACTGTTTTTCCTGTTCGTTTTGTTCTTATCTTGTACATGTATGTTACCACGTCATTCTATTTGATCGGATCCTTTTAATATGCATTAAGCACAATGTCAACGCTTTCCCTCCCTACTGTTGATAATTCATGAAATCCTTAAGAAAGGATATATGATCATATTTTGCAAAACAATTGTGTTCCCCTTTCATTTTTTCACAAGTGATATTCCCTCTATTCTGTAAGCTGGACGACGGCGAATCACTTCTGCTGGTATTGAGTTCTTCCATAATTCTTTTGCAAGAGCTGATTTGCTGGCTTTCCCCAATATCCCATCATCGGTTGCTAGAAACCATGGAATTAGCCCAAGCAGGTGTTGTAGAACATCCGTCATATCGAGATCACAGGTCTGCACCATCGAAAGCATATTGCCAAACAGGTTGGTGGTTGTTGTTAGCATTACACTCTTGCCATTGGATGCTACTTTCTTTATTTTAGTTATATGTGAGCATGACGTTAGAATTGTTTTGGTAAATGGATCATAAAAATTTACAAGAGGATTACTCTCCAGTCTTTGTACTTTGAAGGCTTTATAGCAGTCCTCTCCTATCATTTTTGGTCGTGGCATGTCATTAGATTGTGCGGAGCAATTGAAATGTTCTGTAAATCATTCGAATCAGTAAATGAATACACACACTCTTTTAACACAACAACAATAGATGCTACAGCCTGTTCATCTCTCATAGTCCGTGAATGGTTTACATGGCATGATGATGGTCGCTACTGTTTAAATCCAGTTTCACACGAAACATTCCAAAATAATGTATCTACAGTGTATTAAGAGGTCTGGTCAACTGGTATCTTACCAAAGGTGTTAGATACAGCTATCTGAAGAGAAAAGTTCCTCACTTTGATAGATATCATAACGTTTTGTTGGCAACTCTCAACATAATATACACCAAGGAAGCACGCTCAATTCAACTTGCCATACATGTAGAACCACGCCTATGTAGCTGGCCTGAAATGAAGATAATGATCCATTGCCCTTTCTAAGAAATGTCATATATTGTGAAACATACTGCAATAGATCGACGTTGTTCTGTATTGTAACCTGATTTTATGCTGATAGATCTGTCACAACGGATGCCTTTAATGACATCGAGGCCCTCGTTTATCTGATTATTATGCTTTGGGGGGCGCTGCAACGTCCAAGAGGTAAACCCCTTCCACACCAAATGGAGAAACGCTTAATACACATATTTGTGTGTATGTACAGCGTTGTCACAGTGACAACCTGCCATTAGAGCAGAGACGGGTCCTTCTGCAATGACACAAGCTTCTATAAGAACGTTCTTATGTCCAGCATCCTGGTCTATTTTGCCAATAACGGGCAAAGCAATACATTATAACATGGAATCTCCACATGTTCACAATAATGTTATCGAACTGTTCTTGAAGCTTCCAGATAATTTCCCACTTATGCATAGAGGGTCTGATCGAATATTAGCACATTTATCTGCAAAACAGTTAAGATATTCATATATATAAACTCTTATCCTGTGAGCCTGCAACAGCTTACCGCATATTAAATCATGTCCAACTAATAACGTGTGGAGGAGAAGTTCCACTCGGCGAGTAAGAAACCACACAGTGTTGAGCATTTGAGATCCGACTTGTTACGTTTGTGTCGATTGTTTTTAAAGATTGAGGACCAACCTTTGTTCCAACGACATAGATCGGCAACTGAGTTTCCAGATTAGTCATGCTACATTTGATTGCTTTCGTGATTTAAGGAACTCTGGCTTAAAAGGTAGTGGTCCAAGTACTCTGGGTATAACATCTATTTCATTAAACCCTATGGGAAGTTCTTCCACCAGTTAAAGTCGCCTCAAATCTGTCAATATGTGCCACTGTAGTGAAGACTTGTGATTGAATATTATGGGGGATAACAATACCACTTTGCTCTGTTGCCGGTTTTGCCGTGCACAATGCTGTTTAATTAATTTCTCTTCTATGAGAGTGTGCGAGGGTTCTGAACAAACAAGTCTATTACAATGACTTCTCAATCTGTGTTGGTAATGCAAGGTGATGGTTGCATTATTCCTCACAAGATGTATACATTTAAGCAGTGTTTAATAATATATGCATGCTTGATATGCGATTTTGACAATGGGTGCAATTAAACTGATATAGAGGACTTAAGCTACCAGTTCCAGTTTGTTGTCATGCACAAATGAACTTCTGACATGATAACCTTGCCAAATGATACCAAATAACCTCGGTCGGCTTTTTGATACCGGTTGGCTATATTTTGGGCCGAACCTGATGGACCAAACGAATGGAGTTGGAGGTAACAGGGTTGACATTTTTGCACAAAATTAAATTTAGTGATTCAGATTTAAGCTAAATTTTGAAACTTCCTGTCGTATTATGGGAGACCCTGCTTAAGTATCATGATAATATCATTAGAAATGTGTTCAGCAATTACACTAGATATTAATGAGGGTAACGGAGTGGAGTATTAAAAAGTATACTCACCTGATTGATCAAATATTACGTCAAAATTAAGAGAACCAGTGACGAGATTTCCATTGCATTGAGCATGGCAGAAATGGAGGTAAGATAAATCATCCTTTAGCAGGAGCCAAACATAGTAATTACACATTACCTCAGTAGGGGAATGGTAACGGAGTGGAGTCAATTTGGCCAGACACCTGCATATTCTCTTATTAATAGAAAGGTGGACTGGGTGGCTTCATTTTCCATGGATAGTTTACCCTTTCTGAATTTGAATCAAACTATGGTTATAGAAATCTAGGAAGATAAAAAGCCTATAAAATATAAGATACTGAATATTCACATTTGTTGTATTCTTCGTACAATACAGCCAACATCGCTGGCGGGACACATTATTATGGTACAGAGGAAGAGAAACATACAGCACATGCACAAAAACACACACACACACAAGAACACACGACGGACTGCATGATTCATAAATAGGCATATATCACAAGCGCACCAGGACACGGGATATAACAGTCCGCTCAAGGACAGAAATGGACATACACATCCGCCCATAGATAAGCACGCAGAGGATCCGAGTCACGCACGCACAGGACAGTCACATCACAGCACGAGGGAATGAACAAACCACGCCCACGTATAAACACATGAATGAACTCACATACATCAACAGTGGCATACACCGTCATTTACTCACACACGCACGCACGCACGCACGCACGCACGCACGCACGCACGCACGCACGCACGCACGCACGCACGCACGCACGCACACAGACACGCACACACTACTAAGAATTATATACACACCAGAATTATATATATAATATATATATAGATAGATAGATAGATAGATAGATAGATAGATAGATAGATAGATAGATAGATATATATATATATATATATATATATATATATATATATATATATATATATATATATATATATATATATATATATATATATAAATATATATATATATATATATATATATATATATATATATATATATATATATATATATATATATATATATATATAGAGAGAGAGAGAGAGAGAGAGAGAGAGAGAGATATATATATAAATATATATATATATATATATATATATATATATATATATATATATATATATATATATATAATATATATATATATATATATATATATATATATATATATATATATATATATATATATATATATATATATATATATATATAGATAGATAGATAGATAGATAGATAGATATATATATATATATATATATATATATATATATATATATATATATATATATATATATATATATATATATATATATATATATATATAGATATAGATATGAAAGAGGATTATCTAAATACATATAATGTTGTACTTAATCTATCAATATGTACTGTACATACTGAATATGTTCTAACGGACGATGTGTCAGGTGTAGGGTTGGATAGTTTGCCTCACTCCACGGCATGACTATCAAACTGTGGATTGCGGCCTATCTGTGCAACGACTCATATTGGCAATGTCCCAGCATAAGTTATATTTTAATAACGTAATACTGCAACTATAAAGGCGCGCCTTGGAATTTGCTGTACCCTGTGCCAACATCTTCAGAGCTCATAGAAGACATCAATGCACAAACCAGCTAAGTGTGCTACGTACTGATTATTTTGGGGAAGCCCATGCTCCACATGCCCGGGACCTCTTGCACGACGCCACTGCTCAAAGACCCTAGTGTCTCGTCGGCTGTCTTAGACAATGACATTGAGCAGGCTAATCCAATCTCGAGAGAACCATCATGCACATTTCTCAGGCTGCTGACAAGCGACCTCATTGTTATTTCCAGAGCATTTTTGTTGTTCTTCACAGCTGACCATCTAAAACACGGATGAGGTATGTGGAGCCAAATCACACTGTCAGAAAATATCTAACGCGTGCTCTAATGGTAGTAAGCCGGTAATTAAGGTTACTAGCTTGTTTGCCACACTTTTCGTAAACTAGTTCTCCTAGTTGACGCGCTTGATCGATTAGCAAAGTACACTAAACTTTGGCGTGCGTAATAAATTCCAGCGATACGGTGTAGTTAGAAGCAACAATTTTGTGATTACCGTTTGGTTAGGAAACTGGCACACGCAGCGCTTGGGTATATCCGGTGATGTCTGGCGTACTGTTTCTATCCGGAGAAACAGCGTCATTATCTTTGACCGGAGGTCTGCTTTGGTTATAAAACCCATCACCATTCTTCATGTAGTTAAATTATCTTATATGTTTTATTAATCATGTTGGCATTGTAGTTATGGTGCCTATGGTGAAGTTATTAAGGGTAGGGGAATGCTGTCAAGACGTGGAAATTATGGTGACCGTGATATCATATTGGCTGTCACATAATAATTCATGTAGTTAGTCAGGAGACTGGACCAATAAGTTAAATATTACCATTGGCGTCAATAAAGCTCGAAGACAAAGCCGTGCGACTCTCTTAAAAGCCCTGGCATCGTTCATGGAACTAATTGCTGTCATTTTCCGTCGGTAGTCATAGTGCACGGGCCACTTTGTAGAAAAAAGCCCTAGCCAACCTAATGACTACATTGCGCGTTAATAGTTGCCATTCGTGCTGACTCTATACTGCATGGCTTGGTGGTTACAGTATGATCAGATGGCATTCTGACATTTGGAGATTATGGTGGTAGTGTTTAACTTATTAAAGTCCTATAGTGGGCGAATGCGCATAATTAAAACATTTTTACTATACTTTTCAAATGCTAAATTATACGAAGTTAAAACCTGATGTCGCTTACTTATTATGCTGTACGATAATATTGTGCACAATGTATTATTGGAACATTAATTTAAAAATCAATTATTTCCCATGGTTTTGGTAGGAAGAATAGTTATGGCATTATCACTCTTGGTAATTTAGACATGTTCAACTAAAATAGTTTTATGCACAGTTCCAGTTTAATATTTCGTGCGTCCGTCCAACTGTGCATCAACATTGGGGTTGGGTGGGTAGGGTGTGTGTGTGTGGGGGGGGGGGGGGGTGTTGACGTCTAGTAACGCTTCCTTTAAACAACTAGACCTCATGAATAGCTACGCCAAGTTGAATCAAACCTACCAAATGTAACCTGTGTGATAGTCTTCTGACGCACGCACGCACGCACGCACGCACGCACGCACGCACGCACGCACGCACGCACGCACGCACGCACGCACGCACGCACGCACGCACGCATACATACATACACATATATATATATATATATATATATATATATATATATATATATATATATATATATATATAATTTAATTTGTGCTTTCTTGTATAGCTGTATAAGATAATGAATTATCCATTCTATAATTACAGAGTTAAATCTGAAGACATTGCGCAAAAATCAACATCGAAATATCGACCTCACAAGGCTCATATGCGCCTTCTTTGCCAAGAATCAAGACACCGCCACCCGAACATACTGCCACCTGCTCCCTCCCCGTATATCTTCGCCTGACATCACTGGAAGGCAAAGCGTGTATCAACGTTGTTGCGAGAGAGAGAGAGAGATTAAGGTTGTGTTCTTGATAGACTCGAAATTGTTCGGAGCTAGAGTTCGATACAGCACATTTGAAAATGGCTCCAGACGTGCTGCAAATCTTCGGTCCAGAAAACAAACACTCCATATTGAAGAAGTAATACGCACCTTCTGTACCCACTGATAAAGAAGGTGGTTCTCAGGCTTCTACCAGGAATTGTCTTTCAGTAGCCAAAGGGCATAGCTGCCAACCCGCAATTAACTGAAAATTTTACATTTCTGCAAGCAAAATGATAAGGTAAGGTTCACAGAACGGCAAATCTGACAAAATATCAACCGAGTTTATAAATTTAGCAAACACTGAAACTGTGATGAAGACAAACTTAACTGGTGTAAACGACCTTATAGTAGCCGATGTGTATTGCCATCTTTAATGTGGTGTGCAATTTGAATGGTAATGTAAGAATAAGGAAATCAAAATCAATAGCCGAGAGTGTAGCATGGGACGTGTGTATGACTTGTTGTTTAGTGACTTAATTACAAGATTGTTCCGTAGTCATGTTTATATGACACCATAGTCAAATACGTGGCGTGTAGGCTGACGGAAATACACAATTAAGTCATGAATGACATAAGCAAGTTCGTCACAAATGCTTAACTGATGATAGACTAAATGTTGGTGTGCGAATTGTGTGTCTTTACTATTTAATACGCATTATGTTGAACATTTTGAAACTACATTTACTGGGTGCTTTTGCTGCCATAGGCAGCAGCAGCACCCAGTCAAATTAGGTTCAAAATATCCAACAGCTTAGATGTATAGTTTTCTGGAAACTGAGATTCAGAGACTGCATGGAACGATCGATACCAATGCAAGAAAAGCAGAGCTTAGCTAGAGAGGGTTAGGGGCATAGCTAAAACTAGATTACTCCATTACAAATTGTGATTGGTTGAAAAGTCCGATATGACCGGGCTCTATGAAGAGAAAACCCTCTGATGTATCTAGAATGTTGAATCAAGCAGCAGCATCGTCAAACACCATGCCAACATCTTCATAATTCAGAACGTTTTTGGAAGATGAATATGTAGTACAATATACCTTGACAAGTCAAACTTCTTTCCATTATACATGATATGATGGATACACACCTAAAGCCACCTCACCGGACATTCAAATACATGTAATATGATTGATCAGGAACGTTTTGAGCAGGTGATTTCAAATAATCTTTTCCTACTCCCCTATTTGTCTTTTGACGTTGTAGATGTATTGCATGAATGTGTGGGCAAAGTAAATTTAGAAAAAAAATCGCAGTTTTGTGAACGACTTTCCTATTAATTCATGGGATCGGTTATTGAAACTGAATCCGGTGAACACAGGCATGGGTGATGTCAGAGAGTTTGTTAGCTATGCCCCGCCCATTTCTAGTACAGCCTCGCCCATCCATTGAACGTGTTGGCACTGATTTATATACTTTGAATCCTGAATTCCCAGGATCCCAATTTCAGAATAACCGCACAGGTAACATGTTGAATATTTGAAACTAGATTTACTAGGTGACGTTGCTGCCTATGGCAGTATCAGCGCCCACATAAATTAGTTTCAAAATATTCACTAGAATACTGAAGTATAGCATTATTCCCGATTAACTCTCCGGCAAGAAAACGGCCTAAGACACAGGGACTAGGGTTCAAACGCCTAAGATATCCGAGTTAGTATCTCCAAATCTTAAAGACGGGTTTACTGATCAGAGTGAGTAGTCAGTACTCCTTGTTCTCGTCTGTGTCTATGACGTCATATCCCAAGAGAGCCGTCATCTGCAAGAAACATTTTGTTAAAAGTTTTCTTTTTATTGCATTGTCCTAACATAACTATAGATATTGGTTTAAAATGATATCTACGGTGAGTACATATGCGCAAGATTATATTAAGCTACAGACCCTCGTTAAGTGAGTCTCATTTTTGTTCTATGATGCCACAATCCAACATGGTCGCCTTCTGCGTGGAATGCGTCAAAAGTCTTGCATTTATTGCCTTGTCCCAATAGGACTCCTAATTTTGCTGGAAAATGCAATATACACACATTACCACTGGGCAAATTAAATTAATCTACAGGCGACTTCAACCAAATAGATTTCATACTATGCAAGACAGCAACAAAACTCCTACTTCGGGATGCTCGTTCCTATGGAGGTACATACCTCAATTCTAACCATAAGCCAGTCAATACACGCTTCCATATGAACCAGCTCTAGCATCATACCAGGCAAGAGGGTAGAGTCACCGACAATCCAAGCTCCTGAGCGACACTGACACTCAAATGCCATACATAAAGGCCCTCGGGAAGCAGATAGCCAACATCGACGTCAGCTCCGATCCAAACGAAACCCTAACCAAAATACTGATATATATGGACTCATCAGCTACTAGCGCCATAGCTGTTCTAAAAAACAACAGAACTAGGTATACTGACGATCCTCTCGTAGTAAAACTGTCAGCAGAACAGAAAATGTTACGTCTGCGCATCTTTCAAAGTGGCCAAAGTGAAGATCGCACCAAACTACGCCAGGAACGCAATAACATTCTGCGCCACATTATAAGATCTTGCTATCCAACAAGCAGACGCCCTAGCAGATGAAATCACTGCCAAGGATGAGTGCCACAAAATGTTTCTGGCAGCCCGAGCCAAGAAAGTTGCTGACTACACACCACCACTAACTGTACACAACACTGAAGGACACTTTTTCGGGACTGACCAAGGCAAAGCCGAGACAATTCGAGAATGGTTCAATGAACAGTTCACTGACCACGATGACGAGCCCTTGCACCCATTCTCAGGAGACCCCAGGCCATTACTAACACCAATTGATACAGCACAGGTTGAGAAGGCACTTAAAGCCCTGAAAATGGACGTGCATCTGGACCTGATGGCACGAGCAATGACCTATTCAAATGTGCAAGTGGCATTATCTCAAAACCGATCACGCACATAATCAATTCAGCTTGTACGCACCACCTTCCCATCGACGCTGTAGGCCAAGGCATCCTTATCGTGCTACCCAAGCCCAAGAAGCCACCTGCCCCCCCAGCCAATCTGCGGCCCATTGTGCTCCTTTACACCATACGGAAAATCCTATCCAATGTTACTCTATGCCGCATCCGAGAAAAGATCGATCACTTCGCAGATCATGTCAAAGTGGCTTCAAACGTGGACGTGCTTGCGTTAGTAGTCATGTCCAAACACTGGGATTTCCACAAAATGGGCATTGACATGCCACGAGCCTTCGACACAATTAAACGCTCAAAGATCCTAGATGTACTGCGCCAGGCCAGTTGCAATGAAGATGAGCTACGACTAGTGAGACTACTGCTTGCAGACACCAAGCTGAGAGTACGAGTCAAGTCGGTGAATTCTGTAGAGTTTGAGACATCAATCGGCTCCCTCCCAGCAGATGGTCTATCCCCTGTGCTCTTCACCTGTTACCTGACTGCTGCATTTAAATCCGTGCGGAAAAACTCTACAAGACCAAACACCCCGGTGTCAATAATAGGCATGCCGCTAGAGATGGAATATGCCGACGATGTGGACTTTATAGATGAGGAAAGGAAACCCCTTGACGAACTTCTCCCAACAGCTGCAAGCAAACAAAAAAATTGAAAATCTCCTTATGAATGAATCGAAAACAGAGTTCACCCACATATACCTATCTACAAAGCTTGAAACTAAAAAAATGACGGTCCACTCCGTGGCGGTGAACCATGTAGGAAAAGTAAAATCCTGGGCTCACTGCTTTGCAGTACTGCTGATATTGCTGCACGATGCATCATGGGGAACATAGCTTTCCAGTCCTTCTGGAAGCTATGGATTCGTAGATCAAAGATGCCCTTGGTAAAAGAACTACGTTTATACAATGCAGCCTGCGTATCCTTGATGACGTATAACTATAACAGCTGGGCAGCTCCAAAGGCAGCTCTAGACAAACTTGATGCCTGCCACCGCAAACATCTATGCACCATCACTTGACACCGATGGCCAGAGAGCATGATTTCCAACGATGCAATATACAAGATGTGTAATACGCCGCCACTGTCTGTAAAAGTCGCCCAGCAAAGATGGTCCATGATTGACCATGTACTAAGCGTGCCAGAAGACACACCAGCACAGAGAGCCTTGGAATTCGCCCTACTCGGAGCCAGCAAATACAGAGCCAGGAGAGGACGTCATTGCATAAATTTGCTAAGCGTGCTGCGAGGTCGCTTAAGAAAGCAGGACTCGGTACACTCATGTTAAGAATGGACCTGAGGAAGCTAAGGATTTTGGCTGAGGACAAGACACAGTGGGAAAAAGCGAAGCAGGACTGATTGCAGCTGTAGGATGTCTCTACTACTACAGCCGCAGAATACAGTAATCATACATACATACATACATACATACATACATACATACATACATACATACATACATACATACATGCGTTATAATCCAATATGGATACCATCTTCGTGTGATATTTTGTAAAAAGTCATTTATTGCAGTGTTTCAAGAGGACTACACAATTTGCTGCAAAATGCAATCTACAATTGGTGAACAATGGCAAGATTAAATTAAGCTAAAGCCACTAGTGGCTAGGCGAGACTTATATAGGCGCTATAGCGTCATAGTATAACAAAATATGGCCGCCATCTGCGTGGACTCTTTATCACGTCTTATATTTAGTGCACTGTTTCAACAGGACTGCGGATTTTGATGCAAAATGCAATCTACAATGAAAACGCATGGGCAAGATTAATCGAAGCTTCAGACACATGTAAGCCGAGCATCATTTAGGCTCCATTACGTCATAAATGGCCGCGTCTGTTTCATGAAGTCTTTATTCACTGCATGCTCTCACCACGACTGCGGCAGATTCTACTGGAAATGCACAAAAATGTGTCCCATCTGCCTGGTTGCTGATGCTATGCGGAGTTGCAGAATGGCGGTTCGATCCCCCGACCGGGAGATGGTGATCAACAAATTAAACTAATGAGTGCATCACTGTCGGCTAAGTTAGCACATGGAAATTGAAGCCGCGCGTTGCCAGTGCGTCAATAAAATAAAAATAAATATACTGCCAGAGCCGTGCTGGAGTCAGAGTACAATAGGCGTAAAAGCCTAGGATTGAATTGTGGCGGATGCATCCACAGATAGTCGCATATGAATCGTCAGTGTGTCAGTATATCAGACATGTGAAAACTGGTTGGCCAATCCTTGACTTTTAGTCTAGGTGCGGTGGTCCAGTGGAAAGATGCCTGGTTGCTGATGCTATGCGGAGTTGGGGAATGGCGGTTCGATCCCCCGACCGGGAGATGGTGATCAACAAATTAAACTAATGGGTGCATGACTGTCGGCTGGTTAGCACATCGAAGTTGAAGCCACACGTTGCCAGTGCGTCAATAAAATAAAATACATATACTGCCACAGCCGTGATGGAGTCAGAGTACAATAGGCTTAAATGCCAAGGATTGAATCGTGGCAGGTGCATCCACAGATAGTCGCATATGAATCGTCAGTGTGTCAGTATATCAGACATGTGAAGCTGGTCTGCTAACCTGAGACTTTTGTCTTGGCGCGGTGGTCCAGTGGAAAGATGTCTGGTTGCTGATGCTATGCGGAGTTGCAGTATGGCGGTTCGATCCCCCGACCGGGAGATGGTGATCAACAAATTAAACTAATGGGTGCATGACTGTCGGCTGGTTAGCACATCGAAATTGAAGCCGCACGTTGCCAGTGCGTCAATAAAATAAAAATACATACATACATGCGTTATAATCCAATATGGATACCATCTTCGTGTGATATTTTGTAAAAAGTCATTTATTGCAGTGTTTCAAGAGGACTACACAATTTGCTGCAAAATGCAATCTACAATTGGTGAACAATGGCAAGATAAAATTAAGCTAAAGCCACTAGTGGCTAGGCGAGACTTATATAGGCGCTATAGCGTCATAGTATAACAAAATATGGCCGCCATCTGCGTGGACTCTTTATCACGTCTTATATTTAGTGCACTGTTTCAACAGGACTGCGGATTTTGATGCAAAATGCAATCTACAATGAAAACGCATGGGCAAGATTAATCGAAGCTTCAGACACATGTAAGCCGAGCATCATTTAGGCTCCATTACGTCATAAATGGCCGCGTCTGTTTCATGAAGTCTTTATTCACTGCATGCTCTCACCACGACTGCGGCAGATTCTACTGGAAATGCACAAAAATGTGTCCCATCTGCCTGGTTGCTGATGCTATGCGGAGTTGCAGAATGGCGGTTCGATCCCCCGACCGGGAGATGGTGATCAACAAATTAAACTAATGAGTGCATCACTGTCGGCTAAGTTAGCACATGGAAATTGAAGCCGCGCGTTGCCAGTGCGTCAATAAAATAAAAATAAATATACTGCCAGAGCCGTGCTGGAGTCAGAGTACAATAGGCGTAAAAGCCTAGGATTGAATTGTGGCGGATGCATCCACAGATAGTCGCATATGAATCGTCAGTGTGTCAGTATATCAGACATGTGAAAACTGGTTGGCCAATCCTTGACTTTTAGTCTAGGTGCGGTGGTCCAGTGGAAAGATGCCTGGTTGCTGATGCTATGCGGAGTTGGGGAATGGCGGTTCGATCCCCCGACCGGGAGATGGTGATCAACAAATTAAACTAATGGGTGCATGACTGTCGGCTGGTTAGCACATCGAAGTTGAAGCCACACGTTGCCAGTGCGTCAATAAAATAAAATACATATACTGCCACAGCCGTGATGGAGTCAGAGTACAATAGGCTTAAATGCCAAGGATTGAATCGTGGCAGGTGCATCCACAGATAGTCGCATATGAATCGTCAGTGTGTCAGTATATCAGACATGTGAAGCTGGTCTGCTAACCTGAGACTTTTGTCTTGGCGCGGTGGTCCAGTGGAAAGATGTCTGGTTGCTGATGCTATGCGGAGTTGCAGTATGGCGGTTCGATCCCCCGACCGGGAGATGGTGATCAACAAATTAAACTAATGGGTGCATGACTGTCGGCTGGTTAGCACATCGAAATTGAAGCCGCACGTTGCCAGTGCGTCAATAAAATAAAAATACATACATACATGCGTTATAATCCAATATGGATACCATCTTCGTGTGATATTTTGTAAAAAGTCATTTATTGCAGTGTTTCAAGAGGACTACACAATTTGCTGCAAAATGCAATCTACAATTGGTGAACAATGGCAAGATAAAATTAAGCTAAAGCCACTAGTGGCTAGGCGAGACTTATATAGGCGCTATAGCGTCATAGTATAACAAAATATGGCCGCCATCTGCGTGGACTCTTTATCACGTCTTATATTTAGTGCACTGTTTCAACAGGACTGCGGATTTTGATGCAAAATGCAATCTACAATGAAAACGCATGGGCAAGATTAATCGAAGCTTCAGACACATGTGAGCCGAGCATCATTTAGGCTCCATTACGTCATAAATGGCCGCGTCTGTTTCATGAAGTCTTTATTCACTGCATGCTCTCACCACGACTGCGGCAGATTCTACTGGAAATGCACAAAAATGTGTCCCATCTGCCTGGTTGCTGATGCTATGCGGAGTTGCAGAATGGCGGTTCGATCCCCAGACCGGGAGATGGTGATCAACAAATTAAACTAATGGGTGCATCACTGTCGGCTAAGTTAGCACATGAAAATTGAAGCCGCGCGTTGCCAGTGCGTCAATAAAATAAAAATACATACATGCGTTTTAATCCAATATGGATACCATCTTCGTGTGATATTTTGTAAAAAGTCATTTATTGCAGTGTTTCAAGAGGACTACAAAATTTGCTGCAAAATGCAATCTACAATTGGTGAACAATGGCAAGATTAAATTAAGCTAAAGCCGCTAGTGGCTAGGCGAGACTTATATTGGCGCTATAGCGTCATAGTATAACAAAATATGGCGCCATCTGCGTGGACTCTTTATCACGTCTTATATTTAGTGCACTGTTTCAACAGGACTGCGGATTTTGATGCAAAATGCAATCTACAATGAAAACGCATGGGTAAGATTAATCTAAGCTTCAGACACATGTAAGCCGAGCATCATTTAGGCTCCATTACGTCATAAATGGCCGCGTCTGTTTCATGAAGTCTGTATTCACTGCATGCTCTCGGCAGATTCTTCTGGAAATGCACAAATATGTGTCCCATCTGCCTGGCCATTCTTTGTACACAAGCAATAGTTTTATGAAAATAAATTAAATTGAAATTACATTAATCAAATACTCCAAAGTATGATGAAACTGTGAAAGGCAAGATAATTTTGATCATGGGTGGTCGACGTATAAAATGGTGATTTTGAGTTTAATCGGTGATTGGCTAGATGGAAGCGTGCATTGGAAATCCTAGCAAATCCTTGCAAAGGCAGGCATGGTAACGGTTGCCAAGGCACATCGTTTCTATGCGGGTCCTGTATGAAACCTGCAGTTTCTGCTTAGTACACCTTTCTTATGAAGGCCTGGCAACAATTCATGGGCATCTGTTGTGAACGTGCATTATGTTTCAGTGAATGGATTTAAAATTATGAAGGAGTCTGTTCAAATCTCTTCTACTATCAAACAGTTGTGTGACCGACACTGCTTCTTATGATTTGCTTGTGTACAGTATGCGAATGGCATACTTTTTACTTATTGTGTTGTAGACCCCACTTGGTTATATGCAGTATACAGGACCAGAAATCGCTAACATTCCAAACGGATATGGAAAGTGAATAAGCGGATACAGAGTAATATAGTAGTAACACCCGATAACGAGTCTGAAAAATCTGGATAGGGCAGTGCCATGTCCTCAAGACATGATTATCGAGTGCAAATCCTCTGTTAGTGATGTTATTACCAGAACAAACGGTCTCTATTTAATCTTTTAGCTCTCATATCAGCCAAAAACGGCTTCTAAAGTGGTTTTGAGAAATCTCCATTTGCAGAGCAAGAGAAGACCTTTTTAAAATCTAACCACTGGAATTACTGGCTCGATAACCGAGCCAGTTATTCCAGGCGCAAATCTTCAAAAATAGTCTTCCCTTGCTCTGCAACTGGACATTATCTATGAGAAAAGTATATTATAAAAAACAAATTCGACGGTTAAAGGGCTGCATATCACAGCAGGCAAATGTCTTTTCTACCGCAACTGTATCGTTGCAAAACTCTCTGTCGTTTTCGAGAGTATGCATTGCATGTCAGACTAGAAAAGGAAATCTACTGTCTTTTGAAGCCATGAAGATCACGCATATTCCCGAGACACTTTCGGAATGGGCAAAACTAAGAATGGGGAACAAGTCGGATATCATGATGTGCCTAGAGAAATGTGGGATAACATAGGGTCTGTCGCCGGAAGTAAGTTATACTAGATGGACCAACGTCCATACACATGGTAACCCGTGAACAACAAAGACATTTCGTCAGAAAAGTGATACTGGATTCTATCCATTTATTTTGAAATTGTGTACCATAGAATGTCACGTTGGCATCATGAAGCAGGCACGAGAATAGTTGTCCATGTAGGCAGGCGCAATTGGAATATCCTTACTAGCTGAACGGTTTTTACAGATGCCCCTGTTTGATCTGCATCTGTCTTTCACAGCTTGAATGCAGAGGTGTGGGTTGACGTTGGTGTATGCAGAAAGATACATTACATTCCATTTCACAATCATTTCCACACGTTAAGTCCACACCTCGCTTCTATCTCTTCCCTCCTGGCAAGCATTTATTGGATGTGAAACCGTTTCCGCATTCGCAAGAACTCGTAAATAACCGGGTTGGATGTCTGGAATGTGCTTGCTGAGATTACTGTCACATTTAGTACTCTGGGATGGTGTTCGAGAGAATTGCAACATTGCCATATGAGGAAGATGAGTGATATGTCTTCCGCCTGACTGAAGCTGGATTGATGGATCATGTCAAGCTAACTGCTAACACATAGCCAGTGTGGGCACAGCCTCACACTTATATCCTACAATACCAGAGCTTGCCAACATGAGATGGCAAACACGTGCATTCGGATGTATTCCTCTGCGGACACCACTATTGGAGGCTTCTCGATATGGTTACGAGTCGACACACTGTAGCTGCAAGATGTGGGCTACTAAGTCAGGTATATGCGTCCAGGCCGCTCTTCGGTGCAATACTCTATGCGCAAGTACACAAGTGACGTGTGTTCTCGCTAAAATGAGTTAGTGTATGGAACACGAATGTACAGACTATTGAGCTGTTCACCAGCCCAATAGTGTCGCTGTTAGGCTAGTGTACATGGATTAAATAAAGCTTACTAAGCATAACTTTGTTGGCAACGAACATCGAGTTATGCCATTATCCAAATACTGTTTTATTTTAACATTTATCATTAACATTTGTCTTAGTATTTTAGATTCGTGTCTCAATCAGATTTATGTAAACCAATTTCATTTAAGAGCTTTATAATATAAACTAAAATAGACGAGTTTAGAGAGGAATATACATGTTGCTATACATCAAAATTCCTTAAGGTTTTACAACAAATATTGTACTAGAGAACAATAGTGATCAGAATACAAAGTTTTCTCACCATAGGAAAACATGCAAGCAGTCACCACCAAGTGAATGATACTGGATGAAGGCCATGTTGGATGATGACGTCATACATCTAAATAGGTCTCGTGCCATCTTGTGTCTGTAGCTACATTTACTCTAGACACGTTCATCTAACTATGCCCGTGTTTGGCTTGGGCATAAGTGTGAAAAAATCAATCTAGATCTGTAAACAATATAAGCACCCCATGCCCTTCAGTGCATCTATAGAAAAGAATTATTACTATGTCCGTGAAATCAACATGCCCTGTTTGACAGCAACTGGCAGATGTCGTCTGACGCGAAAACTGGACCAGTTTGTCTGATTTCTGTACCAGTTATAAACATTTTTATGGACCATGAATAAAGTAATTGTGAAAACACATGTTTTTCACACACCAAATAAATAGTTTGTTAAATAATTACTAATTTCAGCTGCATTTTGATCAAATCTTTAAACATTCTGTAAAAAGGATGTATCTATAGAAAGAAATCGTTCCGAGCTCGCCTCACTTAGTAGGATAGTACGCATGTATAAGCCCTATGGGAAAGGTTTGCGTTAAAGTCCGTACGAATGCGTTGCGCGCATGCGCGCACATCAGAGCTTCCCTGGCAACATGTGTCAGGATTGGGAGAGTGTGTGTGCTTTTAGTGTACCGAGTTGGTGCGTGTGATTATCTCAAATCTCACCGTTCTCGTGGTTCTTGGTACCGATCAGGACCAAAGTGAAACGGGGATTTCAGGGCTGTTTATTTTATTAAAATCGGGTCAGAAATGGCCGAGTTATTATTAAAGCTCCCGTTATATTATTTTCTAAATATTTCTCTTGAAGTTGTATCCGCGTATGTGCATTAACAGAATGGGGGAATGTGCTGTCCACGTGATAGCCATGTCACCACTTCTGGCTGCACGCTGATTGGCTACTGCTCGCCCACTGATTGGCTTGAGCACCTGCCTCTGACGTCGCGAGTAGTATAAAAGGGACGAAAAATCTAAGATCGAGAGCATCATCGGCGTGGAAGCCGGCGCCAGCGCGTCTCAAGATCATGCCATCTCGCATTATTTCATATTAGCATATCAATTTCAGTGACTTATGAACTCTTACTTTACCGATGACCAATAGGTACTCAATTAGCTATACTATTGCGCATTTAATTATTTCCTTAATAGGCACTGATGACTAATAGATGCCATTCCGTTCTAAAACCGCATTTTTATACATTCTGTTTCATACTGAATATATTATCTTTATTTCCTGTGGGTGCGCTGAACTAACTGTACCATAAGGTCCAATGACCTGTGATATATGGTTGTCATTGTATTAGTTAGTTGTTTGCATGGCAAGTAGCCGTCCTAGTTAATATGTTTTGTTTATTTATAAAAACTCTTGGACGCAGTACACTATATAATATTATACAACAACACTATATCCGCATCACTATACTCCTCCAGCATCAATTTTACACTGAGGTCGCTGATCGTGCTCTAATTGCTCGAGCCTTACATGTTACCAGCTAAACCTGGCCATTCTAGCTCGATATGATAGGTTTAAAGTGGTTAGGGAAAATTTCTCCTCAAGAGACGCATTGCGTACGCCTCTTTTCCAGTTGTACTGGAAATGTAGCACAACACACCGGCTAGGTTGTGTAAAATTGGCCAATTACCTTAGGGTCTCTTATTAATATCGAGTTATTGTCTCTCCACGATTCTCCAGCCATAGGGCTTAATAATTGTTTAGATTCCCATCGAAACGTTAGCAGGATCCAACTCTGGGAAACTATCGGAGGTTTCCAAGAGGTAAGCCTAAGGGCAGGTAAAATGTTAAGTTCATAGCATGCAGTGAAGGATGAGATGCGGACCTCCATCCAACTTGTTGTAGTGTCTGGGTGAGGTGTTAGAACCCACCCCGCCCTCACCGGTAGGACACTAGCTGTGGTTATCCGTCTCTTTCTCCCCACCATAAATGGTATAGCGCTTTCTAATTTGCTTCAGTGAACTGTAAACTTATCCTAGTGATGTTATATTGTGGGACAATGGTGACCAGATCATTATTTGATTCGGGAGCTATTGCTCCATAGGATGTGCGCACGCGATCTCTCGGGGGTAGATGCTATGCAGGGTGACCTACGGGAAGCTGAGCATCTTCGCCTGTTAGATGAATGTGTCTAAAGTTGTGTAAGAATCCCTGCCACTTGTGGCCAAAGCTTGTATTCGTATCTAATGACCAAATGGTAGGTTAGAATGTAGCAGAAGGCCCTCATAAATAAAGCGGCAACTAGCAATGCAGTAACTTTGGACCTACATAAGACGGTGACTTGTGAATTCTTCGGAAATCATTCATCCCATCTTCACGTAAACCAATGTGCATCACACTAATTATGGCTTCACTAGGATCAACCAGCACTTAGATTTATGTTTGAACAAAAGCGTGGCACCTTTTGCCGCTCTTTTCCTCCGCTTCGGCGTTGAAGGCATTTACCTGGGATGGAGGCTCACGCGAGGAACTTTCCTCTCGCAACAACAGTGTTTTGTGTGCATTAGGGGTGTATATAGTTTATATTAAACTGCCAGGTGACCTCGTTGCGATGCTCCCTTGCGGGGATACCTCTGCGGATTTAAGGACCTGTGTGCTACCTTCGACGAGACCACGTAGAAAGAACACTGGATGGCTCTATGCACTGTATTATTTGCTCATTACTGTCAAACGAGTGATATTGTTTGTATAGTGAAATATTTGTGACTGTTTAATTATATCAACATGTCCAGACTTCTAAATTGTTAATGGACCGTCATAGCGGTAACACCAATAGTTGGGACGAGACCGTGTGTTTCAATCTCGGTGGCAATCGTCGCATAGCCCTACTGGAACATGAACGTGCCACCAGCTCTAGAGGCCAGTCTTTGTACCTTCCGGAGAGACACGATACAGGATCCGCAACCCCGAGAACCACAGCCAATCCGCGCTCCTGTACATCCTGCACATGCGGTGCGGTGGAGTGGAGTGACATGACGGACCAGCGCGTACCCCCGCGAGCTACAATACCTATGATTTTAATTAATATACAAGAAATGACGAGTAATGCCCTGTTGTTTATTTCAGTGGGACGTTGACGGAGAAACTAAGGGCTAGAGTGGCCGTTTGCGCCCCTACTACAGTTGATCTGCTGATCATATAATCTCGATTTGAAATAGGTTCAACATGGACACGACTGAGCGAAAGTTCGCGGGCAAGCGTACTAACAGAGCTCAGATTGCGCAAACTGAGCTCAAATCTCACTCGGCCAGAGTCAATAATGTTCGACAGAAAAAACTTAAGCGATGCCCGAAACATTGCCAAGAAAATTTGATTAAGTTTGTGATGAATTTAATTCTTGTCACGGAGTTCACCAATCAGCTATGGCGGGGCGAGTAGCTATGAGGAAAAATGCTGCATTGTAGAGGATGTTTAATCAGTGCATCCGAGATGCTACCGCAATGCATCAACACTTTGATTAACAATATGCTGATTACGCGAGTTTGCCTGAACTTGCGGGGATCAGCGATGACGTAATCTATTATCTGTGCGCGCGTGGGTTTGTTCGTTCGTGCGTACATGTAGGCATGCGTGCGTGCATACATGCGAGTAAGCGGATGAACGAGTGAGGAAACGCGCGTGCGTGTGCACATACGTGCGTGCCTGTGTGCCTGCGCGTAGTAGTAGTAGTAGTAGTAGTAGTAGTAGTAGTAGTTGTAGTAGTAGTAGTAGTATAGTAGTAGTAGTAGTGGTAGTAGTAGTAGTAGTAGTAGTAGTAGTAGTAGTAGTAGAAGTAGTAGTAGTAGTAGTAGTAGTAGTAGTAGTAGTAGTGGTAGTAGTAGTAGTAGTAGTAGTAGTAGTAGTAGTAGTAGTAGTAGTAGTAGTAGTATAGTAGTAGTAGTAGTAGTAGTAGTAGTAGTAGTAGTAGTAGTAGTAGTAGTAGTAGTAGTAGTAGAAGTAGTAGTAGGAGTAGTAGTAGTAGTAGTAGTAATAGTAATAGTAGTAGTAGTAGTAGTAGTAGTAGTAGTAGTAGTAGTAGTAGTAGTAGTAGTAGTAGTAGTAATAGTTGTCGTAGTGGTGGTGCTGGTGGTAGTAGTAGTAGTAGTAGTAGTAGTAGTAGTAGTAGTAGTAGTAGTAGTAGCAGTAGCAGTAGTAGTAGTAGTAGTAGTAGTAGTAGTAGTAGTAGCCGCAGTAGCAGCAGCAGCAGCAGCAGCAGCAGCAGCAGTAGCAGTAGCAGCAGCAGCAGCAGCAGCCGCTGAAGTACACAGTCTATATCCCTGTAAGTTACTTTGGGATAACCCAATCTTTTTGTACAGCCAATATTTAACCCACTGTTTACAAATTTGTCATGACACGTGTCTTTAAATCCGATTAAATGTGTTAAAATCCGCTATGACACTATACACATATGTTGGCCTATTCCGTCATAAATTAATTCCCATCCGGAAAAAACGTGCGATCATGATTCTTTGACAACTGGGGATATGTATGCCTTTGGTGGCGATCGCGAGAATTTATGTGTCGATTAGAGAAATCAAGGAATTTGTAACACAATCATGATTTTATGTAATATGTTTCTACTCTGCAGATAATATTTGTGGAACCTTTAAACTAGCATTATTTTATGCTGATCTATGTCAATGGAGAAATCCAGTTTTAGCTCTGCCCCGCCCATCTCTAGCTAAGCTCCACCCACACTTCTCCCGTATTGGGATCGATCGATCCCTTAACTCCCTGACTATCAATTTCCAGAAAACTATACTGATAAGCTGTTGAGTATATTGAAACTAATTTGCCTGGCTGCGGTTGCAGCAAACAAAATGTTTATTAAATAGTAAAGATATACAAAAACTTATCTACGCCCGTCATGATGTAATTGATTGTGACATCATCCTACACGTCGCATAGTTGATTATGACGTCATATGATTGATGGATAAACGGGAAACGTTCATTATAGTAACATTGTAATATCTCAGGAAGTTCTGATGCTAGTAAAGAAAGATAAATCGATCTGTCTACAGGTGGACGGGGATGTAGGCACTATGTAAGAACTAATTAGAAGCTCGGCTATACATAGATGCAACATTCCTAGTATTATCTGTTGACGTGTCTGTGACATTGTTGGGTCGGAAATGCCGATTTGATGTATTGTGATATGCCTATGCTACCATCTCTTCCACTTACCTCCAGAACATAACTCAATGTCAGAATTAGTCACGGTTATCAGATAAGTCAGTCTGTCGTGGATCTTGCGGAATTGAATGTGCGTTGCTTTAGTTGATTTATGGGATCAGATGCTATGGGCGTGTGACCGACCGTCTCTAGTTTCACTGATAGCGACTCCCATGACCTCGCTGTGAATGCAGGCCAGTGTGAGAGTGGTTTCTACTATATATTCATTACTTATGTAAATGCATCTACCATATATCATTCAGTTTAGATCAGCTCGTTTCATTGTTGCAGTTAACTTCTAGCATTATACCACACATTGTGTTCTAGTATATAGTGAATAGGCCAGTGCCCGTGTTCCCGAAGCTATCGTTAGGATAGCGACATCGTTACACCCGTATTATGCTATTGGCTTGAAGATAGCGCTATCCTAACGATAGCTTCGGGAACATTGACACCCCTGTTCACTATATACTAGAACAACAATGGCTGGTATAATGCTAGAAGTTAACTGAGACGAGGAAACGAGTCTAGTTAAAGTTATCCTAAAGCAATATAGTTAAAGTTTTACAAAGTTAGTTTAGATTTGAAGTAGTGAATATATAAATGGAATATACAACGAGATTCCTCTTCGAGTCATTATTGTGCTATAGCTCATTCACTGGATGTTATTGGCAACATGGCTATACACCATTTCCGATCTATTCCCGAACCATCTTTCATAGAAACTGATGGGTGACAAGTCACAATCAATATCCTACAGTCGCATACACAGTCAATTACTTTGCCATCAAATATACATCCAGATTGATTGATTGTTTGAGTGTGTGAGTGACAGATTGAGGGAGCGACAGATTGATCAAAATTGATTGAAATTGATTGAAATTGATTGAGATTGATTGAGATTAATTAAGATTAATTAAGATTGATTAAGACTGATTGAGATTAATTGAGATTAATCGAGATTGATCGAGATTGATCGAGATTGATCGAGATTGATCGAGATTGATTGAGATTGATTAAGATTGATTACGATTAATTAAGATTGTTTGATTGACTGGGATTTGCCTGACTGAGAAGTACACTATGGCCAGACCGGGCAAAGGTAGACGAAGGGATGGTGCGGGATGTGAATCGCATCACCACTCGTCTGCCCAAGCCCGCCTAGTCAAGGTGTACTATATGGTGATCCATTGTTTTCACCATATTAGTATTTTGAGCAACCACCTCAGGTTGGATACTTTGCCTAATGGCTTAGGCCAGAAGGTAAGGGATCTAAGTAAGTTTCTGAAGCCGGCCATGCCAAATGATGATATCATCTTTGACATTTGGTCGGTGAACTCTGAGTGGGCAAAATCAATGGTGAGAACGCTGATTGGTCATTATAACTGTCAGCTAGGGTGTTTAAGGTCCCAGATCCTCTCCGCCCAAGACCATCCCAACCTTGACCTCGGCCTCGCTAAGTCCATTGCCATCCGCTGGGCCAAGAACAACCATGGTAGAAAGCTCAGTGGAAGCGCTATTGCAGCATTTTATGATTTCATTAGGCCTATTGACCCACATTTCCGTTCGACTGTTGGCACAAAAAATGTTACGCCGAAGCGTAAACCAACAGTCGAACATACATGTGTGGCTCCACCCTCCCAGGCTAGGAAGAGAGTAAGATCGCCCACTGAGGTTTCACCACCCCTTAAACGTCTAAATGACAGACCGTCCCCTTGTAATTATTCGCCTGTTAACCCGCTCTTGATCCCTCTCCCTGAATCGCCACCACCACCCCCTATGTCACCGTTTCCACGTGATGATCTTGCACCTCTACCATAGCGCGTAGCTGGTGGAAGATCATTACGCAGAAAACGCTCTGAACCCGTTGTTAGTGTCATTTCGCCAGTAGACCCATCCTTGATTCCACTACCCGAATCCCCATCATCCCCTATGGCGCCATTTTCACCTGATGATTTTCCATCACTACCACAGCGTGTAGCTGGTGGAAAATCATCACGTGAAAAGCCACCTGTAGCAAAGATTCCACAACCTCGTTTCACCCCATCTCCGTTTTGTAAGCCCAGAAGACCCACCCGTCCCACTGAGCTAGAGAAGAACCCCTTTTGGAAATTCCGGAACGAGTCTGTAAATAGACCCAATTGGCAGCTTCTCACTATTTGTAAAAAAATCTTGATTGTGGGAGCATCAAATCTCAGCCGAATCAACGTAGACCGGCATCCATACATACAGGCGGCCTGCTTCCCTGGCGCATCTATTAATGACATAAGCACTGTCATTAATAGATACACAGGGTCAGTCCATCCTGAGAAACTGATCGTTAATATAGGTATCAATGACCGGAACAGTCCACTCTCAGACACTGAGACTCGACTGAGATTGATGTTCAGCATGATAAGGTAAAATTCCCTAAAACTATGATTTATTTCAGCCAATTAAACTTTTCAGCTACCTCGACCCCCAACCAGAAGGAAATTCTTGAGGCAATTAATCGAATTGTAGAGTCCCCTAGGTCCAATGTTACTGTCATACCACGCCTGCCAATCGCAGATTTCAGTGTGTGTCGTGACAATATACATTGGACGGAGGGGACTGCTAACACTATCTATAGCAATTATAGATTAACCTGCGGATAAAGGATCAGCTACTGTAATAATGGATAAAAAACTATATCAATGAAGCACATAGACAGCTTAGTAATCCGAAACATTACCAAAAGCTAAAGGAACCATTTTGGCAAAATAACTGTAGCAAATTTAACGAAATTCTCCAAAAAATGGTTGATAACAAGAAGATAACTGAAAAGCAATTTAAATATCTCTTTGCAAAAGATGATTCGAAACCACGTACATTTTATCTTCTTCCTAAAATCCATAAGTCTATTGACTCGTGGACCGACCCAATGACTCCACCAGGGCGACACATTATTTCAGATTGTGGTTCGGAATCATATAGGATTAGTGAATTTATCGACTACCATCTTCAGCCAATTGCAAACAGACATTTTAGCTATCTGAAAAACACTGAAGACTTTCTAGCCCAGGTCTCTAAGATCTCGGTCCCTCGAAATTCATTCTTAATTACGATGGACGTCGATGCTATGTACACAAACATTGATATCGAAAAGGGTCTTAATTCAATTTGTAGAGCATTTGCCGACTACCCCGACACCAACAGACCCGACAGAGAAGTAATAGCTCTATTGGAGCTGAGTCTGAAAGGCAATGACTTTGAATTTGCTGGTGAAATTTTCCAACAAATTTGTGGCTGCGTAAGCGTTTCAGCCCAGGTTTTGCTAACCTTTACATGGCTGAGTGGGAAAAGGAAGCACTCAAAAGGTGTCCAAATCAGCCACTCATTTACCGCAGGTACCTGGATGACATTTTCATGATCTGGCAACATACTAAAGAAGCATTTAATGCATTTTTAGCCATTCTGAAAAATCATGATCCGAAGTTCAAACTAAAAGCTGAAATTGATGAGATGTCCTTAGATTTCCTGGATGTAACCTTATACAAAGGTATAAAGTATGAAACAACTGGTTACTTAGACTACAAAGTTTATTTTAAGCCAACCGACTCCCATCAACTACTGCACAAGAAATCATTCCATCCACGCATGCTTTCAAGGGACTTGTAAAATCACAAATAATCCGCTTTCATAGAAATTCGAGTGATAGGAAAAACTTTGAATCATCATGTTCGACCTTATTCAAAGCTCTCAGACCGAGAGGGTACTCTTCTCGGTTCCTACGTAAAATAAAGTCTGAAACTTTGCGTAATTTGGAACTCATTCCGGATAATGCCAGAAATTCTCGGCCTACCAAAATTTGTCATAATCGTCCGATTGTAGGTGAAGGAGGATCTCGGAAATGCGAAAAGAAAAGGTGTAAATTGGATGGTTTTCTTCCTTCCCAGAGTACATTCACAAGCTTTCAAAACAAAAGCAAATTTCAAATTCAGTCAATTTTAGATTGTGATTCTAAAAATGTCATTTATTTAATTTCATGCAAATTGTGTCAAAAGCAGTATGTCGGCGAAACTAAAAATCCACTAAGATGGCGTGCAACTAGACACCTCTCAGATATTAGACTAGAGGAAGACACACATGTGGCTGAACATTTTAATCTTCCTGATCATTCAGTCCCTCGTGACTTTGAAATTATGCCTATCGAACAGCTACATCTTTCAGACACAACAGAGGAAACTGATAAACAAAAAAACCTAACAGAATCATTCTGGATTAAACAATTATAAACACAATGGCCTAGGGGCATACATTCTGACCCAGGCCTCTTAGATCAAAGAGAGTTTATCCCATTTACTCTCACATACAATCGGAAAAATGGTGAAATTGCCAAAATCCTAAAAGATAAATATCACAACTTACAGGACAATCTCAGACAACCTTTCAACAAGCGCCCAGTAATTACATTTAAGAAAAATTCGAATCTACGTGGCATCTTAGTAAAAGCCAAACTGAAATAGGTTTCCAAAAATACCACTCAGTGATTTATCATTGTGTGATAATTAGGCCATATGGTGTCTCTAAAACAAAATGACAATCTCAAGGAATAAAATAAACAAGAATTTTTTCAATACATACATACATACATACATACATACATACATACATACATGCGTCATAATCCTATATGGATACCATCTTCGTGTGATATTTTGTAAAAAGTCATTTATTGCAGTGTTTCAAGAGGACTACGAAATTTGCTGCAAAATTCAATCTACAATTGGTAAGCAATGGCAAGATTAAATTAAGCTAAAGCCACTAGTGGTTAGGCGAGACTTATATTGGCGCTATAGCGTCATACTATAACAAAATATGGCCGCCATCTGCGTGGACTCTTTATCATGTCTTATATTTAGTGCACTGTTTCAACAGGACTGCGGATTTTGATGCAAAATGCAATCTACAATGAAAACGCATGGGCAAGATTAATCGAAGCTGCAGACACATGTAAGCCGAGCATCATTTAGGCTCCATTACGTCATAAATGGCCGCGTCTGTTTCATGAAGTCTTTATTCACTGCATGCTCTCACCACGACTGCGGCAGATTGTACTGGAAATGCACAAAAATGTGTCCCACCTGTCTGGCCATTCTTTGTACACAAGCAATAATTTTATGAAAATAAATTAAATTGAAATTACATTAATTAAATACTCCAAAGTATGATGAAACTGTGAAAGGCAAGATAATTTTGATCATGGGTGATCGACGTATAAAATGGTGATTTTGAGTTTAATCGGTGATTGGCTAGAAGGAAGCGTGCATTGGAAATCCTAGCAAATCCTTGCAAAGGCAGGCATTGTAACGTTTGCCAAGGCACATCGTTTCTATGCGGGTCCTGTATGAAACCTGCAGTTTCTGCTTAGTACACCTTTCTTATGAAGGCCTGGCAACAAGTCATGGGCATCTGTTGTGAACGTGCATTATGCTTCAGTGAATGGATTTAAAATTATGAAGGAGTCTGTTCAAATCTCTTCTACTATCAAACAGTTGTGTGACCGACACTGCTTCTTATGATTTGCTTGTGTACAGTATGCGAATGGCATACTTCTTACTTATTGTGTTGTAGACCCCACTTGGTTATATGCAGTATACAGGACCAGAAATCGCTAACATTCAAAACGGATATGGAAAGTGAATAAGCAGATACAGAGTAATATAGTAGTAACACCCGATACGATAACGAGTTTGAAAAACGTGGATAGGGCAGTGCCATGTCCTCAAGACATGATTATCGAGTGCAAATCCTCTGTTCGTGATGTAATTACCAGAACAAACGGTCTCTATTTAATCTTTTAGCTCTCATATCAGCCAAAAACGGCTTCTAAAGTGGTTTTGAGAAATCTCAATTTGCAGACCAAGAGAAGACCTTTTTAAAATTTAACCACTGGAATTACTGGCTCGATAACCGAGCCAGTTATTACAGGCGCAAATCTTCAAAAATAGTCTTCTCTTGCTCTGCAACTGGACATTATCTATGAGAAAAGTATATTATAAAAAACAAATTCGACGGTTAAAGGGCTGCATATCACAGCAGGCAAATGTCTTTTCTACCGCAACTGTATCGTTGCAAAACTTTCTGTCGTTTTCGAGAGTATGCATTGCATGTCAGACTAGAAAAGGAAATCTACTGAATTTTGAAGCCATGAAAATCACGCATATTCCCGAGACAATTTCGGAATGGGCAACACTAAGAATGGGGAACAAGTCGGATATCATGATGTGCCTAGAGAAATGTGGGATAACATAGGGTCTGTCGCCGGAAGTAAGTTATACTCGATGGACCAACGTCCATACACATGGTAACCCGTGAACAACAAAGACATTTCGTCAGAAAAGTGATACTGGATTCTATCCATTTGTTTTGAAATTGTGTACCATGGAATGTCACGTTGGCATCATGAAGCAGGCACGAGAATAGTTGTCCATGTAGTCAAGGCGCCATTGTAATATTCTTACTAGCTGAACGGTTTATACAGATGCCCCTGTTTGATCTGCATCTGCCTTTCACCGCTTGAATGCGGATGAGGCGCAGATTGAATGTAGAGGTCTGGGTTGAAATTGGTGTATGCAGAAATATACATTACATTCCATTTCACAATCATTTCCACACGTTAAGTCCACACCTCGCTTGTATCTCTGCCCTCCTGGAAAGCATTTATTGGATGTGAAACCGTTTCCGCATTCGCAAGAACTCGTAAATAACCGGGTTGGATGTCTGGAATGTGCTTGCTGAGATTACTGTCACATTTAGTACCCTGGGATGGTGTTCGAGAGAATTGCAACGTTGCCATATGAGTAAGATGAGTGATATGTCTTCCGCCTGTCTGAAGCTGGATTGATGGATCATGTCAAGCTAACTGCTAACACATAGCCAGTGTAGGCACAGCCTCACACTTATATCCTACAATACCAGAGCTTGCCAACATAAGATGGCAAACACGTGCATTCGGATGTATTCCTCTGCGGACACCACTATTGGAGGCTTCTCGATATGGTTACGAGTCGACACACTGTAGCTGCAAGATGTGGGCTACTAAGTCAGGTATATGTGTCAAGGCCGCTCTTCGGTGCAATACTCTATGCGCAAGTACACAAGTGAAGCGTGTTCTCGCTAAAATGTGTTGGTGGATGGAACACGAATGTACAGACTATTGAGATGTTCACTAGCCCAATAGTGTCGCTGTTAGGCTAGTGTACATGGATTAAATAAAGCTTACTAAGCATGACTTTGTTGGCAACGAACATCGAGTTATGCCATTAACCAAATACTGTTTTATTTTAACATTTAACATTAACATTTGTCTTAGTATTTTAGATTCGTGTCTCAATCAGATTTATGTAAACCAGGTTCATTTAAAAGCTTTATAATATAAACTAAAATAGACGAGTTTAGGGAGGAATATACATGTTGCTATACATCAAACTCCCTTAAGGTTTTACCACAAATATTGTACTAGACAACAATAGTGATCGGAATACAAAGTTTTCTCACCATAGGAAAACATACAAGCAGTCTCCACCAAGTGAATGAGACTGGATGAAGGCCATGTTGGATGATGACGTCATACATCTAAATAGGTCTCGTGCCATCTTGTGTCTGTAGCTATATTTACTCTAGACACGTTCATCTAACTATGCACCAAAGCAATATTATTTTATGCTGCCATATTTAGCAAACTCCACCGCCTGTTCATCCTGAGAAAACATACAGGCAGTCTCTACAAACATTTGATACTGAGTAACGGCCATCTTGGATGACAATGTCACATATCAAATAACGCTAAACACTTGGGTGTGTAGCTAGATTTATTCGAGAAGTATTGAAATAATTTTTATCAAACGCTATGTTCGTATCACAATTTGCATGATTATACCATATTTTGTTACTAGCAGACTGCACTATCTATCCATGGTCTTCACATGGAGTGGTCAGACTTAAACACTCCAGGTTGGTATCATGCGTTGGTCCTTGGCCCCACGCGATAGTGGAATGCTACACAAATACTAACGGCGCGCGAAAATAGTAATGTCCACCCATCACATGCGTACTTGAACTATATGCATATACCCGTTGTCACAGTCCCTCTAAGCTATGGCCAGACATGATATATCTAATAGACGTGAAAGCGGAAAGTTAAGGCGAGTGAACAAAGATACAGACATGTGTGTATGCCTTCTTTCCATATGCATTTAGGCTTAGTACAAAGCTGTAAACAGTGCCTGGATGTGACGGATGAATGAACCCAATTTCAGCTAAGCTTGGCCCATCTCTAGCTTAGCTCCATCCACACTTTGCCCGTGTTGAGATCGATCGATCCATATACTATGCATATCTAAAAGACTATGGGTGCGGATGTGTGTCAGCTGGAATCACGATGTGACGTAGCAGGCAGCCTTCTCTAATTGCAATCAACACAGTACTCAATGTTGCCGATAGCTCTCTCAATTCATGATACTTGTAGAAACATCCCATTGTCGGTGTGTAGCTATGACTATGGGGACTTCACTGAGCAGTATGCTTAGAGCTCTCAGTCTGGGCGGGTCATTTGTATTATTAAAGGAGCGGCTTATCAAATATAATACAATACATATTGCATGACCGATTGCAGTACATGTAGGCTTACTGTGTATACTCAACCTATCGTTCCTTTAATAATCAAAATGCCCTTGATGAAATTTCATTTGCGCTCTGGAGATTTGACTGATTTTCCGTATAAATCCGCACAATTTTCTTAGGACCGGTACATTTTAGTTCGAAAGCAGTTTTCTAAATTTTTAGTGATTTGGTCAGTTACGATAATATTATTCCCGGTATACATTGGCAGCTGCAACACCATTGTCAAAACCAGAATCCTGTATCCTTGCTTTCTAAAGTAGTAAATCCGGTGTTTAAAATCAAAATACGGTTTATTTTGCATTCCATAGAACGATAAAATTAGTTTAGTTATGTAGAAACTTTGGCCGTGTTTGGCTTGGGCATAAGTGTGAAAAAATCAATCTAGATCTGTAAACAATATAAGCACCCCATGCCCTTCAGTGCATCTATAGAAAAGAATTATTACTATGTCCGTGAAATCAACATGCCCGGTTTGACAGCAACTGAAAGATGTCGTCTGACGCGAAAACTGGACCAGTTTGTCTGATTTCTGTACCAGTTATAAACATTTTTATGGACCATGAATAAAGTAATTGTGAAAACACATGTTTTTCACACACCAAATAAAAAGTTTGTTAAATAATTACTAATTTCAACTGCATTTTGATCAAATCTTTAAACATTCTGTAAAAAGGATGTATCTATAGAAAGAAATCGTTCCGAGCTCGCCTCACTTAGTAGGATAGTACGCATGTATAAGCCCTATGGGAAAGGTTTGCGTTAAAGTCCGTACGAATGCGTAGCGCGCATGCGCGCACATCAGAGCTTCCCTGGCAACATGTGTCAGGATTGAGAGAGTGTGTGTGCTTATAGTGTACCGAGTTGGTGCGTGTGATTATTTCAAATCTCACCGTTCTCGTGGTTCTTGGTACCGATCAGGACCAAAATGAAACTGGGATTTCAGAGCTGTCTATTTGATTAAAATCGGGTCGGAAATGGCTGAGTTATTATTAAAGCTCCCGTTATATTATTTTCTAAATATTTCTCTTGAAGTTGTAATCGCGTGTATGCATTAACTGAATGGGGGAATGTGCTGTCCACGTGATAGCCATGTCACAACTTCTGGTTGCACGCTGATTGGCTACTGCTCGCCCACTGATTGGCTGGAGAGCCTGCTTCTGACGTCGCTAGTAGTATAAAAGGGCCGAAAAATCGAAGATCGAGAGCATCATCGGCGTGGAAGCCGGCCCCAGCGCGTCTCAAGATGATGCCATCTCGCATTATTTCATATTAGCATATCAATTTCAGTGACTTATGAACAGTGAATATGTTTTGTTTATTTAAAAAAACTCTAGGACTCTGATATTATACAACAACATTATATCCGCATCACTATATTCCCCCAGCATCAATTTTGCACTTAGGTCGCTGATCGTGCTCTAATTGCTCGAGCCTTACATGTTACCGGCTAAACCTGGCTATTCTAGCTCGATATGATAGGTTTAAAGTGGTTAGGGACAATTTCTCCTCAAGAGACGCATAGTGTACGCCTCTTTTCCAGTTGTAGTGGAAATGTAGCACAACGCACCGGCTAGGTTGTGTAATATTGGCCAATTACCTTAGGGTCTCTTATTAATATCGAGTTATTGTCTCTCCACGATTCTCCAGCCGTAAGGCTTAATAGGTGTCTAGATTCCCATCAAAACGTTAGCAGGATCCAACTCTGGGTAACTATCGGAGGTTTCCAAGCGGTGATAACTAAAGTGCCGATTTACACACACCACCGTCTGTATCTCCGGATACTAGTTAGTTAGATCCACCCACCCCCACCCGCGCCAATGTAGGAGGCACTGCGAAAAGAAAACTAAATATATTGTGACACTGGCCTGCAGTGCATCTCTGGGCGTTCTTAAGCCTAAGGGCAGGTAACATGTTACGTTCATAGAATGCAGTGAAGGATGAGATGCGAATCTCCATCCAACTTGTTGTAGTGTCTTGGTGAGGTCTTAGAACCCACCCCGCCCTCACGGATAGGACACTAGCGGTGGATATCCGTCTTTTCTCCCCACCATAAATGACATAGCGCTTTTTAATTTGCTTTTGTGAACTCTAAACTTGTCCTAGTGATGCTATATTGTGGGACAATGGTGACCAGATCATTATTTGATTCGGCAGCTATTGTTCCATAGCCTGTGCGCACGCGATCTCTCGGGGATAGATGCTATGCAGGGCGACCTACGGGAAGCTGAGCATCTTCGCCTGTTGGATGAATGTGTCTAAAGTTGGGTAAGAATCCATGCCACGTGTGGCCAAAGCTTGTATTCGTATCTAATGACCAAATGGTAGGTTAGAATGTAGCAGAAGGTCCGCATAAATAAGGCGGCAACTAGCAATGCAGTAACTTTGGACCTACATAAGACGGTGACGTGTGAAAACTTCGGAAATCATTCGTCCCATCTTCACGTAAACCAGTGTGCATCACATTAATTATGGCTTCACTAGAATCAACCACCACTTAGATTTAAGTTTGAACAAAAGCGTGTCACCTTTTGCCACCTCTTTTCCTCCGCTTCAGCATTGAAGGCATTTTCCTGTGATGGGGGCCCACACGAGGCAATTTCCTCTCGCAACAAAGTGATTTGTGTGTGTTAGGGGTGTATTTAGTTTATATTAAACTGCCAGGTGACCTTGTTGCGATGCTCCCTTGCGGGGATACCTCTGCGGATTTGAGGAGCAGTGTGGTACCTTCGACGAGACCACGTAGAAAGAACACTGGATGGCTCTATGTACTGTATTATTTGCTCATTACTGTCAAACGATGATATTGTTTGTATAGTGAAATATTTGTGACTGTTTAATTATATCATCATGTCCAGACTTCTAAATTGTTAATGGACCATCATACCGATAAGACGGTGACTTGTGAATTCTTCAGAAATCACTCGTCCCGCCTTCATGTAAACCAGTGTGCATCACATTAAGGATGGCTTCACTAGGATCAACCAGCACTTAGCCTTTTGTTTGAACAAAGGAGTGGCCCCTTTTGCCAGCTCTTTTCCTCCGCTTCAGCATTGAAGGCATTTTCCTGTGACGGAGGCTGCGGGGCACTTTCCTCTCGCAACAACAGTGTTTTGTATGTGTTAGGGGTGTATTTTGTGTATATTAAACTGCCAGGTGACCTCGTTGCGATAATCCCTTGCGGGGATACCTCTGCGGATTTAAGGATCTGTGTGGTACCTTCGACGAGACCACGTAGAAAGAACACCGGATGGCTATATGTACTGTATTAATTGCTCATTACTGTCAAACCAGTGATATTGTTTGTATTGTGAAATATGTGTGACTGTTTAATTATATCATCATGTCCAGACTTCTAAATTGTTAATGGACCGTCATACCAGTGACACCAATAGTTGGGACGAGACCGTGTGGTTCAATTTTGGCGGCAACGGTCGCACATCCCCACTGGAACGTGAACGTTCCACCGGTCTTTGTACCTTCCAGAGAGATATGATATGGGATCCGCAACCCCGATAACCGCAGCAAAACAGCCCTCCCGCCCATCCTGCACATGCGGTGTGATGGAGTGAAGTGACACTCGAGATACACTACCTATGATTTTAGTTAATATACAAGAAATGAGGAGTAGTGCCCTGTTGTTTATTTCAGTGGGACGTTTACGGAGAAACTAAGGGCTAGAGTGGCCGTTTGCGCCCCTACTACAGTTAATCTGCGGATTATATAATCTCGATTTGAAATAGGTTCAACATGGACACGACTGAGCGAAAGTTCGCGTGCAAGCGTACTAACAGAGCTCAGATTGCGCAAACTGAGCTCAAATCTCACTCGGTCAGAGTCAATAATTTTCGACAGAAAAAACTTCAGAATTTATCGAGCTTGAGAAGAAGGTACGTTAATTGGCCTTACTGAATCTAAGAATGAAGTGTGCGTGCATACATGCGAGTAAGCGGATGATCGAGTGAGGCAACACGCGTGCGTGTGTGCATATGCACATACGTGCGTGCCTGTGTGCCTGCGTGTAGTAGTAGTAGTAGTAGTAGTAGTAGTAGTAGTAGTAGTAGTAGTAGTAGTAGTAGTAGTAGCAGCAGCAGCAGCAGCAGCAGCAGCAGCAGCAGCAGCAGCAGCAGCAGCAGCAGCAGCAGCAGCAGCAGCCGTTGAACTACAAAGTCTATATCGCTGTAAGTTACTTAGGATAACCCAATCTTTTTGTACGGCCAATATTTAACCTACTGTTTACAAATTTGTCATGACACGTGTCTGTACATCCGATTAAATGTGTTAAAATCCGCTATCACACTATACACCTATGTTTGCCTATTGCGTCATAAATTAATTCCCATCCGGAAATAACGTGCGATTATGATTCTTTGACGACTGGATATATGTATGCCTTTGGATGGCGATCGCGAGAATTTATGTGTGGATTAGAGAAATCAAGGAATTTGTAACACAATCATGATTTTATGTAATATGTTTCTACTCTGCAGATAATATTTGTGGAACCTTTAAACTAGCATTATTTTATGCTGATCTATGTCAATGGAGAAATCCAGTTTTAGCTCTGCCCCGCCCATCTCTAGCTAAGCTCCACCCACTATTCTACCGTATTGGGATCGATCGATCCCTGAACTCCCTGACTATCAATTTCCAGAAAACTATACTGATAAGCTGTTGAATATTTTGAAATTAATTTGCCTGGCTGCGGTTGCAGAAAACAGAATGTTTATTAAATAGTAAAGATATACAATTCGTATAACAAATCTTAGACCGTGATCAATTAAGCGAACTTACCTACGCCAGTCATGATGTATTTGATTGTGACATCATCCTACACGTCGCGTAGTTGATTATGACGTCATATGATTGATGGATTAACGGGAAACGTCCTTTATAGTAACATTGTAATATCTCAGGAAGTTCTGATGCTAGTAAAGAAAGATAAATCGATCTGCCTACAGGTGGACGGGGATGTAGGCACTATGTAAGAACTAATTAAGAGCTCGTCTATACATGGTTGCAACATTCATAGTATCTGTTGACGTGTCTGTGGCATTGTTGGGTCAGAAGTGCCGATTTGATGTATTTTGATATGCCTATGCTATCATCTCTTCCGCTTACCTCCAGAACATAACTCAATGTCAGAATTAGTCACGGTTATCAGATAAGTCAGTCTGTCGTGGATCTTGCGTGATTGAATGTGCGTTGCTTTAGTTGATTTATGGGATCAGATGCTATGGGCGTGTGACCGACCGTCTCTAGTTTCACTGATAGCGACTCCCCTGACCTCGCTGTGAATGCAGGCCAGTGTGAGAGTGGTTTCTACTATATATGCATTACTTGTGTAAATGCATCTACCATATATCATTCAGCTTAGTTCAGCTCGTTTCATCGTCGCAGTTAACTTCTAGCATTATACCACTCATTGTGTTCTAGTATATAGTGAATAGGCCAGTGCCCGTGTTCCCGAAGCTATCGTTAGGATAGCGACATCGTTACACCCGTATTATGCTATTGGCTTGCCGATATCGCAATCCTAACGATAGCTTCGGGAACATTGACACCCCCTGTTCACTATATACTAGAACAACAATGGCTGGTATAATGCTAGAAGTTCACTGAGACGAGGATACGAGTCTAGTTAAAGTTATCCTAAAGCAATATAGTTACAGTTTTACAAAGTTAGTTTAGATTTGAAGTAGTGAATATATAAATGGAATATACAACGAGATTCCTCTTCGAGTCATTATTGTGCTATAGCTCCTTCACTGGATGTTATTGGCAACATGGCTATACACCATTTCCGATCTATTCCCGAACCATCTTTCAGAGAAACTGATGGGTGACACGTCGCAATCAATATCCTACAGTCGCATACACAGTCAATTACTTTGCCATCAACTATACGTCCACAAGTATAGCATATCTGTTCCTAACGACGCTGAAGAGAACACACATAACAAAATGCAAATCGCTGATGTGTTTATGGAGGGAAAACGTTCAACCTATGATGAATGAGTTTATGCCCCAGTCATCAATAGATCGTTTGACGGTATAACATCTTTATACAAATAATATTTATATTTCTAATTTGGTCACAGAGGTTACCGTGAATAAATACAAGTTTATCTATGCCTCGCCAATCTCTCGCTACGCTCCGCCCTCGCTGACAAATTAGATCAAAATAATCATCAAAATAGTTACTAAATAGTAACGACATACAATTTTTAGAACTTATGGACTTTTAAAAGTTCCTGACGGACTTAGCTACGTCATTCATTACGTAGTTGATTGTTACGTCGGCATACATGTTACGTAATTGATTTTAAAGTCATATACTTGAGCGACAGATGGGAGTCCTCTATTATATATTTGAAAACGGTATGTTGTGTAGATTGATTTTATACCAAATAGTATGGGGGGGGGGGGGGTGGTGGTCTGGCGTTCCACTTTAACATTAGGCAACGATTCCTTTTGGGTAGAAAATCTTGCTGTTATGGTATTTATACATATTTAACCTTTCCAGTTTTAGCTATGCCCCGCCCATAACTAGCTACGATCCATCCACACCTCGCTCGTGTTGGGATTGATCGATCCCTCAACTGCATGACTATCAATTTCCAGAAAACTACACAGGTAGGACGTTGAATATTTTGAAATCAATTTGACTTGATGATGTTGCTGCCACCAGCATGTTTATTAAATATTAAAGATATACAATTCCTACAACCTGACGGACTAGTAAGCGTTTAAGAGGACTAAATCGGGCCATTCATGACGTAATGATGATGCCGTCCTCCTAAAGCGCACTTAGTTGATTATGACGCCTGAGGAAATGGATTCATGAATTTTAAGAAAGCAGATTTTCTTTTCCTTGTGCGTTTATCTGTTACTTGAGACCTTGGAATACTTAATTAGAAATATACATTGCTCTGCGTTTTGGTACGTGACGTCCTTAGCTTTAACATCAATGTGTCAGTAGATAAGGGACGAGCTGGCCCCCACAAAAGAAATTCATACCGAGGTGTGAAAATCCTGTCTGTAAGGTGTGAAAATCTTGTGTGTAAATATTTCTTTTGTTAAAGTCTTTTGAGTAACGGTTCCCTTGTTGGAGGCTGCTCTTCCCCGTTCCGATTTGATGTTAGATATAGAGGGTGGCCATTAGCCCATCCCCTCATTAAATCATGTGACTCCCAGCATTCTATTGCGTAATGATGAGTGACATGGGTTAATGTGAAATTCTTTTGTGAGGCCCAGCTCTTCTTCGTTCTGATTGGATGTTAGATGTACACGGTGGGCCATAAGACCCCCCCCCCCCATTAAATCATGTTACTCTGATCATCCGATAAGACTCTTTGTACCCTATTGCGTACTGATGATTGACAAGGTTTAAGTTAATGAGGGTAATTAAGTGACTTCAAAAGGTACCGATCTCTTCGAGAGCATACAATGCACAATGGTTAATGTATTGTCTAAGGGTGGATGACAGGGTACATGTCTGGACTCATCTTTTCTGGTTTCTGGGAATGCATTCAATCATGAAGCATTGCCCTCGGTAAATCACGTGTCTCCTAGCGTCCTATCGCATAATGATGGCTGACATGGGTTAATCAGGCAGCAAATCATATAAAAGAGGGTAAAAATCTGTTTGCTTAAGACCTAACTTTTTGGTTTTGTATAAACGGTTTGTTCAACGTTCATTATATGCATGAATTCTGCATATTTTATGGGTTGTGATGTGCCCCTTGTGCTCGGTAACAATGTGTATGTTCCAGTCATGAAACACAAATGACGAATTTGTAGTAGACATGCGCAAGATGAGTGTTGGTAGTGTTTACCCCACCTAGCGGCGGGTGTTTATCTATGACAATACATTTCGAAACTCTGCCACCATGATTCCGGCATTCGAAGAAATTGTGCTTCTGGCTAGGGGTTCCAATAGAGTAGACCAGATTAATTAAAAGTTAAAAGCCACTATTAGCACTGAATATCCGTATGCCAAGCTAACTTGGTACTTTACTACACCAGGCCAAACTGAGATGAAACCATTGTTCAGAAGCATAACATTCCCTAGTGACTCGTGGATAATTTTGAAAGAGAACTTGCATGAAATTCTCGGCACTATAATGAACTCTACACTTGTGTAAGTGTTTTATCCTCGAAAATAACGTGTCCAATCAATTTTTAATGTGCATCGGTCAGGCCACGTAATACTGAGAAAAAAATTGTATACAGCTAATCATCAATATATAGATAAAAACTCACAATGGTTGAAGCCATGATCGCCAAAGATTCCAGAGATCAGATATTAAGCAATAGATTAATAGCTGATTCGTGTTATTCAGATAATGGGCAGAGACAAACAGGTTTATGCAGTAATGTGCCTCTCTTCTCCGGCTCTAGTGTCAGCTTAAAGTTAATGGTGGATGAGGACTCTTGTTTGGAAATAGTAAGAACTCTAAGCAGCTGCACAAATGTTGACTCAAAGTTAATATCTGGTGCACTATACATTACTACTATGGTTGAAGCGCTTAAACTAACTACAGTTTTAGCCGGTGATGTGGTAAAGTCTAATGATTCCATATTCTCAAGACCCTGTATGACTCGATTACTGAGATTAATGAATAAGCAGACAGATAATGCTAACAACTTCGCAGTAGCTGATTCTGAAATATACAGATCCATTCAGAACCTTACAAATCAGTATCCCCAGAGGACCTTGGGGCATTAGATCTCACTAGGCAACAGAGATCTACATATGTAGAAGAAGAAGAAACAATGCCTTAAGGATTCAAACTGCTGCCGGATAAATTGAGTTCTAATTATGAAGACGACATTTTTACATCATCAGACTCACCTGTCAATGTTGAAATTTACACACACCCAACCCCCACCGAACACTACACCATATCAGAGTTTTGGTTATAAAAATATTGTCAAATCTACCAGAGACAATGCTACAGCTATTTTCCCTAGCTTATTGAACTTAGCAATCCATAACCTAGCGGTTAGTGAAAGCTATGTGTGTCAACACAACCGTCCATCTCAGAGGGAACACCAGTGTATAGCGTTTCTACGTTCTATTGTTTTTGCTGGTGCTTAACTTTTGCAAAGGTGTATATATACAGAACGGGCCACAATGAGTCAATACTAGGGTCTGTAATGTAATGACATTACACACACATATATATATATATATATATATATATATATATATATATATATATATATATATATATATATATATATATATATATATATACACCTGTGCAAAAGTTAAGCACCAGCAAAAACAATAGAACGTAGAAACATGATGGTACAACTAGGCTGCCATACTTTTTGTCCCCGCGTTAGCTGACATAATTCCAAGTACGAAATGCACATGCATGCATGACTTCACGCCGCTTGATGTCCGTGTGTGGCGGGAAACAGCACACGTGTTCAGTTATGTAAAAGTCCAGTTTGAGGTGTAGAACATTACATACAGATTTAGGCGACAAGATTAGGAATTTTGTGTTCATGACCGTGGTTTATTTGTACAGAGAGAATTAGCTCTTGATTGTGAACCGCTATGGCAAGACGAAGGTTAAGTGATCGTGTGAAATGGCAAATCATAGGCATGCATACCACTGGTATGTCATGCAGAGAGATTGGCAGACAGCTGAACATTAACCATACTGTAATCAGTCGTTTGATTGCAAAACATGGGCAAACTAACGAGTTGAAGGACAGGCCTAGATCTGGAAGACCGAAGAAGACTACTGCCCGTGATGATCGAGCCCTAGTACGCCTTGTTAGGAGATCTCCATTCACCAACAGCAGAGTGCTCAGCCAGCAATGGGAAACGCGCGATAGAGTGTCAATGTCTACCGTCAAAAGGAGACTGTATGCTGCTGGCATGAAAGCTAGGAGACCTGTCAGACGTCCTCTCCTCACTGCACACCACAAAGAGGAGCGTCTGAGGTGGTGCAACGAAAGAAGACACTGGAACATGAGATCCTGGAGACGGGTACACTGGTCCGATGAAAGTCGGTTCCTGCTTCATGCCACAGATGGTCGAACTCGTGTATGGAGGTCCAGACGCACGGCGTACGACCAACGTAACATCATGGAAGAAGTTCCATTTGGTGGAGGTTCCGTTATGATATGGGGGTGCATCTCATTTGATTGTAAGCTGGATCTGTTGACTGTACCTGGAACACTAAATGGACAAAGATATCAAGATTCCATACTGGATAGAGTTGTGGTCCCTCATTTTGTAAATCATGCACCTGGAACCCACCCTATATTCATGGATGACAACGCCCGACCACATCGTGCTAGAGCTGTGCATGAATACCTCCGCCAGAATGCCATCGAAACCCTACCATGGCCAGCAAGGAGCCCTGACATGAACCCTATTGAGCATATCTGGGACATTCTGGGAAACATGGTGAGAAGGAGGGATTCTCCTGTGCAGAACCTACAGGAATTAACAGACGCACTCCACCTTGAATGGCAACGAATACCACAATGGCGTATCAGTCGGTTGGTGACCAGCATGAGACGTCGTGTCTAGGCCGTCATCCAGGCACAAGGTGGATATACCCGGTATTAATAACGACAGTCTCAAACTCGTGCATAGATGTTAAACTTCGTTTTCAGACACCATTAATGACAATCTAGCCACGTGTGCCAACTGTAGGGCAATAGTTGTCAGTCGTGTCAACGTAACCATATTCAGGCCTCGTTTTCAAGTTCAAACAAAAACATACAGTGTTTCCCCACCATCATAATCAGCATTCCTCTAGTTGCATTATTACCTCTTGCACTAAGATGGATGGGTACATAAATGTTTATGCTATTGCTTTCTTCATAGCACATGAATATACCCTCGCATGTGCGTAAAAATAGGGTGGTGCTTAACTTTTGCACAGGTGTATATATATATATATATATATATATATATATATATATATATATATATATATATATATATATATGGGTTACATAAGGGATACGCTTTGACAGTTAGTTCAGGCCATGGAGTGAGGCAGAACGAGTCAAAATATTCGGATTTTCCATATGTAACGAGATACAAGGTGATCCAATGAGTGCCTGGAAAGTTCTCAGGATCTGTAAGGCATGCATGTCTTCGGACGCACTTAGGGATACAGTCTTTAGCAAAAACTCCTAAAACTCCCGTCTCCAGCGCATATGTGCCCAATGTCTCGTGTAGTTAACATATCAAATGCTCGAATGCTCGAATGCTCGAAGTCAAGCAGAGAATTATTTGCACTGTTTTTAAAAAGTCCAATTTTGGTTTTAAGTCTGGGCTCGAGTATCATGTAAATTTCGGCTATTAGCTGATGCATGAGCAATTATACTCATTAGTCTGGGTTATAAATCATTCAACTATCCCGATGAAGCCTAATATCAGATAAGCTAAGATTTGATTGAAACTAATGTCATTATTGTATTGCATTGAGGGGGCGCGGCGGTGTTAGTAGTCTGTGGTGACATTGCGATCACTGTCAATACTTATAATGTTATTCAATTCAGCATAACATATGACGTTCATAGTATCTGGTAATGCTGTTTTAAATTTTAGCTGGAAATTTAGACTTTCTTGCCTTGTAAGATACACATGATTGCCAGTAGCGATGGCATGTAGTCAAATGCATAAAGCCTGTAACCATCGCTATGTTCATCAATGTTAATCTCTATGCAGTTGTCATCGAATAATGTGCCAGTTTCATTAAACAGCGTCAAGAATGATTCTGTAAAATTATTATCCGCAGAATGTAAATTCAGTGTATGAGCATCTCAATGCACTTGCTCCTTATCCATACAGCACAAAATGTGATTAGCATCAGAGTGTTGAAGATTATATGTGTTTATATCGAAATCTCCTTTATAAACTTTATTACTAACTATGCCAAATATAACTCTACTCGGTAGGTCCCCAAGAAAAATAGTGTCCCTATTCACACTGCTAGTCCCTGTGGGTATGGTGAATGATTTGACGATAGCTCATTTAATAGGGTATTGAGCAGGGTCTTTTAGTAATGTCGATGTGTGAGCATCTATTACCTCGGGAATAGGTTTAGCCATACATAAATTTGATATAGCTTTGTGCAGATGTAATTTGTAAGTTGCGTCATCACCCCTAATTAGGTTAAAATCTGGCTTACTCGATCTAAACCACAACTTTAAGAAAACTCCATTGATTACATATTTTTCCAGAAGGAAAATGTCGGAATCAATTCTGCCAACCATTGTCATGGGTTTACTCAGGACAACGTTTAGCTTTCTATGCATATAACCAGCATTATCAGCACTCTTAGCATCCATATGGCATGCTGTATTCTTAAACCATAATGCAGCCATTAATCGACTTGATCTATGCTCAGTTGAATAATTACATAAGCTTTCAAAATAACTGCCAAAAGCATAGGTGGCTTTAGCATCAGAGACACGTTTTCCATTTTAAAATACATCTACTTGAGAAAACATAGATCCAACTCACAGGTTAACAGCAGCTACATCGCCTTCTGTGGTTAAAGGAGTTTTGACACCCGCAACCAGATGTACAATGTTAGCCTTAATGTAAATGTAACTTTGAGCTAAATCTATGTGTTGATCTCTGCTTCCAGAGACAAAAAACCCCGAAACTTACACCAGAGCTAGACAAGCTTGTAATGGGTTGATACCTTTGCCAGAAAGCTTAATCCATCATAGTCATTACCGACTTCACGGTAAACAAATCTAATTCACTTTTGGTGCAATGGCACACAGCCATCGTATTAGTTACCTAACTAAATATATGAAACTGTTTAGAATTTCTGATCATTCGGCCTCGACGATTACGCTTTGACTGACTTCTATGCATGTTAGTAGGGCATTGACCCCTTTTAGTATTTCTGTTCATAGACTGTATTAGTTCCTGAAATATTGCTACACGCTAATGCTCTTTGGCTTTTGGGATGATCACTCGCCCGACATTCAAAACCCTATTTTTCACAGATGCTTTCAATTTTTTATATGGTAAAAATTCTTCAGCTATGTCTAAACCAGCTGAGAAGGCTCACTTACCCAATTTTTTTCCTACGCTTTTAGCTAATGGCATAGCAGCTCAGAACAGTGAACCTATACTATTTCCTAAACCATGACCATTTTGACTCCTGGCGCTAGCGAATACTGGTAACCTGTCACCTTCTTGATTAGTGTAATATGCTCTCAGTGCATATAGAATCTGGTTTACCCATATACTTCATTTTTTTTCTGTCAAAAAGGTAAAATTTCTAGATATAGCTCGAGATTACCCGACTGTTCTTAGGTCTTAGGTCTAAAATGTAAAAAGTACACTCAGCGATGTTCCATCTTCAAATGGTATCTTTATCCCTGTCCTATTGCTTATAACCATCCCTATCATGGCAAAGTAATTCTTAGATACATCTCTATATTGAATGTCAGGAAATGGCCACTGACAAATATCTCAGTGTCTAAAATAATGGCATAGCGCTTAACAACGGTGCCACTGTATCTCTGACTACATTATGGTTAATGATATCACAATATAATATGGGTGGATAGAGCTATGCCCATGGGCGTTTGGGCTAATAATAACATCTTGATAATAACCTAAAAATCTGCCAAATCCAATGTCAAACATACACTTAATTGTTAATGTCATGAGAGTGGCTCGATCGGTGAAATAGTTGAATTTGATGGGATTTTTATAACGCATGTGACTATTAATCTGCTTATTTATAAACTCTATTAGAATTTTAACTGTAGTGAAACCCTTAGGCATTTCTATGCGTTCAATGTAAAGCAGTCATTCTAGGGGTGGGCTCTGACGTGATAAATTTACATCTACTCTAAAATTATTAGTCTTATTAAATTTATCAAAAACTTCATCAACTACATTTAGAAATCTTTTCTTCTTTGGCTGAGCTTTATTTGACAACTTCTCATAAGCGTTTAGACTGATTGTCGAATCCTTAGCTAATGCTAACCAACTTCTCAGATACAATATGATTGACAAACCAACTTCCCATTCTCAAGGGAATCTTAAAGGTGTGTTTTGAATTCTGAAATCTTATTATCATAGTAGTAGCCCATGCTACTGTTACTCGGTAGTGTGATGAAAAACTGCTCCATGTTTCTAGCTAATCCTTCTAAACCGGTGGCAGTGGGCCCCTCTCTACTTTAGGCATTTTAATACTTGGAACAAGTAATATATACCCTAAACACCCCTATGCTAAAGCAATCCAAACACCTTTATCACCATTTTGAATACTCAGATTTATTAAACATGTGATGACTATAATATAAATAATTATAACCTGCGCAAGATATCTTATCCCACCTCTGGATACTTTCCCGCCACAAAATGACTCATTATTACGATTTTCTATGTTTGCTAGTGACATTTCTACAACCGTCACACCCGGGTGAGTGATGGTGGGTAGGGGGGGGGGGGGGGGTTGCGGAGTGGTGTAGGTGTAGCTCTGCAATGATTCTAAATATGCTTAAGTTCTGAATAACTTATCCATGAATTAATCAAACTAGGATAGCCTCGACATATCTTCTCGCTTATTATCTTTTGTATGGCTTGTAATACTTTTTTATACTCGATACAGCTGCTGCCTAGCAAAATTTAAATGAATTTTCTGTAATTCTTCAGAATCAAATGTACCAATAATGGGATGTTGATTATAATCATTGAGCTTATGTACACCTACTTTGTGCGATTTACAGATGCTCTAGGATTCGGTTTCGAGTATATATTACCGCAAGCTAACACCTCTGTACCATGGTCAACATCTACTGGATTCATCATTGTTCTTCCGTGTACAGTTCTATTGTAAGAACATACCAAATTAGGTAGCGTATTGATATATCTATCATTTTTTTGCAAGTCACATATCTTTATGGTGCATTGAACACGTTCAATGATTGCTGCCGTCATGTGAGAGTTTAGAAATGTGTAGAAATGTATGCCTTTAGACGTTAATATCAGCGTAACGGGAACATTCACAAATTACCTCATTTATCACTTTGAATCAATTCGGATCTTCTAGGACAGTATTCAGAACACACTCCAATGATTGGGCCAAAGGTGTTGCAGTTTTATTAATTAACAGTATTATCCACAAAATGTGTGATAGGCAATCTATTATGAATAGTAGACAACGGATATTGTTTTTATGGCGCACTAAACTAGTCACATCGCTCAGATCCATTTGCCATAGCTGATCCACACTGGTTACTTTGAATTGATCTCTTAAACTGTATTATCTTAGATCGATGCAATATATACGCCGGATGCTTTGCTAACCAGTTGCGTATTAATGGTTTAGATAACGTCGTTGTAAAGGCCCGATGTAGTTTTTCCAAACCCCATCTTAGCGGAGCTAATAGATTTTTATATATTATTTTTTACTCCTCTTGCTAGCTTTTTTCGGCATAGTTCAAACACGTTTTGGAAGTTTAGCATCCCAAGATCTCAGATTTCTAGCAGTTGAACGAGTTCTATGGGTACTCTGTCTATTGATGAGCATATGTTGTAAACTTTTAACCTCAGGCCCTCGTTTTCCTTTATTTTCACTTTAGACTGGATATACTGAAAGTTTGGGTCTTCTTCATCGAGTTCATCTGTATTATGAATTTTCGCCCACATTTTATGACTACCCACAACTTGCCCACTAACATTAGCATCTGATAAATGTCTATTGAACACTGTCAGTAATTTAACTTCGAAAAAATCCTTAGAATTTGTATAAAGGTTCTGCGTCACCATTGAGGCTATTAAATCTCCTAGATTACTATTTGGATCGGCTACTCCATCCATGGTAACATGATTAACGTTGTCTAAGGATAAGCCAGATGCCATATGATTTAAGATTTCAATTAGTCTCTCGCCTTTCCTTCTTAAGCTGGTGCTCAATGATTGAACTAACCCTTTAAATCTATTACGATCCAAATTTAATCCCCCATGTGCAGAGGTCTGGAGATTCCATGACTGTTGCGAATCATCTGATGATTTAACTGCTGAACCCAATTGTTTAGAATGATGTATCTGCAGTCTAAGCTTTGGAAGCGGCTGAGAATGCAAATTTGACTTTTCTCTTCCGTCAAGTCACTATGACTTAGAATTCGATCCATATCTTGATCTAAATTCACAGCAGATCTAAGATTTCGATTACTTTTTAGAATATTAATCTTAGATGTCGTGTTTATACCCTCTATCATACCATGAGGGACCAACACCATCTTCTGAACACTCTCCATTGTTATTATTATCTGACTAATTTAGAAATAAGCAGTACTACTGCTGGTAGTAGATGTAAATGGCGTCCATGCTGAATAACCCGCCGCCTTTGAGATACTGCTGTTTTGCTTTTACTGAGTAATCTAATGTTATCGCAATATTTGTGCAAGCGTTAATTTTAGATTTCCTCGAATTAAATTTAAGCAATATTCAGATACAGCATCGGCTTCGGTTTGGATTTAGATAAACTGTGCAAGTGATTGGAGATATTGCCTGTTCTACATCATCTTTTAAGCTTAGACCCTGGTCTAACTGATGTACTAGACTGCCTACGATTATTATTAGCAGCGCTTCGCTTCCTGTTAGCCATTTGACCTTCTTACGCTTTCATACTCGTTGTAGGTGCATACACTGCGTCAACTTGGGTTTGTAAACTATTGGCCCGTAATCTCAGGTGTTCAGGTGTTGTCTGGCAGAGATCCATGAGGAAATAGCCATGAGCCCTGTTAGTCGCATGAATATATGAAATATGTAATGTTGAGCTCTGTCTACGATACATTTGATAGACCGATGTTGTTATGCTCGATGCGTCTCGAGGATTTTAAGATAGGATTATGTAATGGGAGTTTAAATAACTATTTCTATGGTCTTTGTTTTTAGAAGTTATTCTGAATCAAATGAATTATTGTTGTATCCTCATGATGGCCGCGTCTCGTAAACAAGGCTGTAACCCTACTATCTACGCCGTCCATTAGGCCGTCAAGGATAATTAGATTCGTTATGCTGGAGTCTATTTCTAAATCTTCATCCCAGATCCCATAAGCCAGCTGATAAGAGCCATAGCATAATTTAATGCGATCTGGAGGTTTATCAAATAGCTGATGCATGAATCTTATTATTTCACTTAATAGGGTCGAATTTTCAGCCTTAAATTGTCCGCTAAGCAAGATATTAGCCGGATGTTTAAATTGAGTGTACAATTTCTTTACTACTAGCCTGGGAGAATACAGGCAGCATATCATGCTATGCAGTGTTCAAATGCTTATAATCTGGCTATAATATTATAGAAATCATAGAAGCATATGCCGGCATGCGTATAACTGAGATCGCTGAAATTTGCGCTAGGGATAACTAGAAAATACACCTTTCCAGAGTACCCACCCATCATATGACGTCATAATGAACTGTGTGATGTGTAGAATGACATAACAATGAATGACGTCATGAATGCCGTCGATAAGTACTTCAAGAACGCATATTTGAAGACGGTCTATACATTGTTGTACAAATTGTTTGTTTTTACTATTTAGTAAATATTCTGTTGAATATTTTGAAACTAATTTGACTGGGCGCTGTTGCTGCCATAGGCAGCAACAGCACCCAGTCAAATTGGTTTCAAAATATTCAACAGCTTCCCTGTATAGTTTTCTGGAAATTGATAGTTAGGGCATTTGGGGATCGATCAATCCCAACACGGCGATGTGTGGGTGGAGCGTAGCTAGTGATGGGCGTGGCATAGCTAAAAATGGAAAGGTCCATTGCGAAAGCTAACTACAGAGTTATCAAGTTTGTTATAGACTTACATGTGAATTTACGGCGAATATTGGCTATATTGAAAATGTGCGAGATTCTATTAGAAACGGAAAGAAGCAACCCATACCCTCTGGCTTGTACTTTGCTATTCAAATTTTGAATAATTGTCGGAGAGTTTAGTGAGCTAATACACCAGATGTGCAACTCAATATTAAGTCAATTAGACATTATTAAAAAACCTGATGAACATGTGAGATGATTAACGTTCAAATACAGAGACCCGTGCGCAATGCCTGAGGCTAAATGCACACAACAGCTTTACAGAAATTAACAACTTAAATAGAAAAATACGTTAAATCATCAAACCTAACTAAACAATTGTCTGCCAGTGTTTAAAAAAACATTTATAAATTTAACAGATACGTGGCTTATCATTAACATAAGCGCAGCAGCATAAGCAAATGTTGAAGTGTACCGAATTATAAGAATAATTGTAGTTTTATTTACGTGCTTTAAGTATTACCTCAGCAGCTATTTTAAGTTTTGGAAAAATGGAAAGTTACAGTATTAGCAATACTTCTGAAGTTGGAGACATAGTGCCCCCACCATGTGTTAAAGAAGTCATCATATATGGGGTTGTACCAGAGTATCTCATAGAAGTGCAAGGCTCTCCAGCACCCGAGTAGGTACTTATTATTGTTGTATTAGATTTTGCGTTATTAGGCATGCACTCCTAGATGTACTCGAGCCCATGACATTCTTTGCGGTGCAACCCGAAGATGCTGCATGTTGCTTAAATAAGTCAAAACTGAAAAAATTAAAAATAAATAAAAACTGTTGCTAGGCATGTATGTATTGCATGTTGTTGCCTAATGAACTGTTGCTGGTGATTGTCAATGTTGCATACCGTGTAAGGTATTGGGTGGGATGGGGTTAATTACGTTTATTTCTCTAGGTGGTTGGATGGGGGTGTAGTGTAGGTTGTGAAATCTAAAAATGGAGATTAAAAAGGTACATATTCGCAGCAAAAAAATGCCTGAAAATAAAATTGCTTAAATTGTATACTTCAGAGATTTAAACAGCCGGGGGTATATGTAACGTACCTCTATTTCAAATTCACAAATTGACAAATTATAAAAACATAGATATATTGATTTATACTGAATGAAATCATCATATATTAAGATTTATTTCGTTTCATTACATATAGGATCGCAGTTTAAGCGTCTAAAGTATACAATTTAAACACTTATTTTCAGGCATTTTTTGCGGCGAATATGCATCTTTAATTGGTCGCTTACACTCAGCTGAATTTGCACCATGTCAATATAAATAGAAGATTAAAATTTAAAAATATCAAAAATTAAGCTGAAATATTATTAGCGTGTATCACCCTTAACCCGTCTGGAGAAAATTTTAAGCTCTCAGGGCATCCACCCAGATGATCTCCTGGATCAGATCAGGACATGCTTAACTGACCTACAAGTTCTGATCCGGGCCGAAATGACGATCCAAAACTACAGCGAGTACTATGACTACGTGGAAATGTTCAGAAGCCAAATCGGCAGTAAGTGTGCGTGCGTGCGTGCGTGCGTGCGTGCGTGCGTGCGTGCGTGCGTGCGAGCGTGCGTGCGTGCGTGCGTGCGTGCGTGCGTGCGTGCGTGCGTGCGTGGATGCGTGCGTGCGTGCGTGCGTGCGTGCGTGCGTGCGTGCGTGCGTGCGTGCGTGAGTGCGTGCGTGCGTGCGTGCGTGCGTGCGTGCGTGCGTGCGTGAGTGCGTGCATGCGTGCGTGCGTGTTTGTGTGCGTGTATTCGTGCGTGCGTGCAGGTGTGTGTGCGTGTATGCGCGTGCGCGCGCGAAAATTGTGGAGACCGTTTGAGTCCCAGTGCTCCAACCATGCTAACGCTACATACCCCATCCCACCCTTGCTAACTCAGCCACCACCTCCCCAACACGTGTCAACTCAACCACACACCCCACTACCTCCATCGCCAGGTCTGATTACCGCTACCCCACTATAGTCGACTCTAATTACCCCGACCCCACCACTACCGACCACACATCACCCCTGCTAACACACACCCTGCAGCTACCAACCCCCACCGCACCGCTAGCAACTATGTCAGCTCACCCTATACACCCGTTAAGAAAACTAGTAAAAATAATTACAGCATTGCAAAAACAAATCGACACAAGCCAGGGAGGGGGTTAGGGGTTGGGGCGCGGGGTAGAGTGGGGTTAATTTAAATGAAAATAATGATATGGTTATGGCAGTTAATAATATTGCGGTTGGGGTTGGTGGGTGGGGTGCCCGAATATGATCGGTGGAGGGGTTAAAACTGTAGAGGCTGGAGGATTCGGGGGATGGGGTGAGTGGGTGGCAGACATTCTGATGACCTTGTAACCGCTATGCCTAGACCCGGCACACCTGACATATATGATATTTACGATATAACTCTCACTCGCAACTTTCAGTCCCAGCGTTTTAATATTACAGAAAAATCTTACTCTGTCCAGTTTAATCCTGAACCATTATAGCTGAGAATTTGGTTGAAGGTGCAGACCGAGTTCACTCGATACTCTAAAGAATATTAGAAAGCTTTTACGCTAGCGTGAATGCATCGCCTCAAGATTACAATAGGGTCATGATAAATCACCTGTCTCTAAACACCCCAAACCACGTGGACTTTGCACAAGTCCAAGATCTGACAACTACAGAAATAACGAACGCACTTTCTGAAGTGAGTCAACCACAATGTGATGTATGTCTAGATGGTGACTTTTCTATGGAGATATTTCACGTAGAAATGGCTAGCGGCTCAGGGTAAAATAATACTCTTGCAAGATTATATATTGATGATGTGGAGTTCGAGGCCACATTGAAATAAAGTTGTGTCCCTGTTTGGAATCTAGATAATATATGTCTAGCCCGATTTATAGCGACCTGGCCTTGTTATCTAGATTCATCAGCACCGAAGGCTGGGCGTAGCTATATTAGAAAGCGTGCTAAACTCCTAGTTGGGGGGGGGGGGATTTAGATCATCATCAACGAATTAATGCTAAATAACTGCATGCTCAGGCCGGTGTATCTACTGGCATAGCTTGTGGGCCTGATGCTCGGAATGCGTTCCAAGACAGTTTAACACCACGTGACATTTCGCTAAGAGTGTACAGCAAGGCCGAGACTAAACGCTGTGTATACGTGGTGGGGGTGGCAAATAATTGCAGGATCAACACTCTTGCTTATTACAGACGGTAAAGCTACCTAGCAAATTTTGAAGGAATAGGTTGCGTTCACATAGGGAAGCAATAACGATATATATTTGAAATAAGTGGCATATTTATTCCAGGACAAGAGGCAGTCCGATGAGAACGTTAGGCGATATACCTGATATTTACCGAAACAGCGGCTGTGTGAGAGCAAGGCCTTAGGGCCGAAACCCACCAACCGCAGAGGTTTCGCCGCGTTGTCTGTTTCTATCAAGCATGGTTTTTGTACGCGAAATTTTTCGATACGCTTTGTTTTATAACCACAACGTGTATACGACAATCCTCTTGATTTCGTATTTAACGTTACTAAAGTACTATGTTAAAAATGTAGGAAAATATCATAAAATTCCAACTGAAGAAGACCTTTTGCTGCTATTTTGCTCCATCCCCGTATGCGTCGCCGAACATGTCGATTTTGGATGCACGTCCTCGTCCAGACACGGAAAGCGTTTGGTTCATTTTTATCGTTTAATATTAGAGCTCTAAGACGATGATCAATCGACCTTTCCAGTTTCAGCTATGCCCCGCCCATCTCTAGCTCGTGTGGGATCGATCGATCCATGCACCTACTGACTATCAATTTCCAGAAAACTATACAGATACAAACTAAATTTGACTGGGCGCTGTTGCTGCCGATGACAGCGGCAGGGCACAATCAAATTAGTTTCAGAATATTCCACATAATGTTCATCAGATAGTAAACACATACAATTCGTACAACGTGTCGGACTATTAAGCGTTTAAGACGGACTTAATCGAGTAACGCATACTGTAATTGATTATGACGTCATCATATACGTCCCCTAGTTGACTATGACGGCACATGATGGTCCATTTCATCAATATTTTCGAATGAGTAAAACGGTGTTTTAACACAAACATCATTGAAATCTCTATTGAAATAAACTGAGATATATTGATTCTTTTGCACAGACAACCACATTAACGTAATGCCATGTTCATTACTTATGTTATTTAAATATTGTGGTACATTAATTATATTACAGTATTTTAATATGTAGTGTTTATTATATTAGCTTTACAAATATGCATAACGTGTTTTATTTCTATTATGCCGCTCTTGACATTGCTCATGATGTGGTTGGACGGATGTAATTTGATTTTTGGAAACTCCATTTCCTTGACTCTACACTACGGTACGAACACCGCAACTGCTTAACCGCTTCATGACGAAACCGGCCCAACTCGACCTCTGCAGTGGTCTTGAGTAATGTCCATTCGCCAGCCAAGAGAAGAGTATTTTTGAAATGTTACCACTGAAATGTGGCTCGGTAACTGAGCCAGCCATTCAAGTGGTAAATTTTCAAAAATACTCTTCTCTTGGCCTGCAAATTAACATTCAATAAGGACATATTTTGATTTTCTTGACAAAATGTAGACATTAAATGCTTAATCCGCCACTGATAATCGGTAGTTAATAGAAAGTCATGACCATCATAATTAAGATGATTTGATGACAATAATGATAAATGTGGACTGTGAAGAGTAAGTTGAGGATTAGTCAATTGATCTGAATAATCGTACTAAGTAATTGCGATTGAGATTCAATTTCTTGCTGATAGACGATGCCCAAGAAATTATTCTCTCTGATGTCGGTGTTATGATAAATCTCCGCAACTTTTGTCATGCAAATGCAGGTGAGTTTCTCCGAACGAAAACACTAATTCAGAAAGGCAAAATCAGCGGTCGATAGTATGGGAATATATGAATTGAATAGAACTTTATTACACTCAGATCAATTTTGCATTGATACATGCGGGGTGAATATTAAATAATTAGTTTAGACTATAGGCATAGTTTATAAATAATTAAATCGACATTATTATTATTATTATTATTATTATTATTATTATTATCAATATTATTATCAATATTATTATTATTATTATTATTATTATTATTATTATTATTATGACGTAATCATCACCATCACCATCATCATCTTCACCATCACCATCATCATCATCATCATCATCATCAGTGTACATATATTGGTTCTCTATATTCTGTATACATCCTTACATTATCATCATCCTTGTTAGTCTCACCATTGTTGTTGTTGTTGTTGTTGTTGTTGTTGTTGTTGTTGTTGTTGTTGTTGTTGGTGTTGTTGTTGTTGTACTCCCTGCGTCTGGGAAACTTTTTAAAGATAATTTGGATACAATTACAGATAGTTTACAGATAGGTTGTGGTTTTTCGATGTGAAAGGTTTTGAAAATTTATCAAAATTGGCCGAGTATAGTGATATTTTTGGAGCTAAGTAATTTAGTTGAACAATTCGCCCGTCTAGTCATCACCTATGTAATTTTGTAAGACAAGGTACATAAAGCACAGACAGAGCTAGTATATATGAGAACGTGTGTGTCCACCACGGCATGCAATCTCAAGGCGGTAGAATCGTGCGAAGCGACAGAAATAAAGAAAGGTCTTGGCAGTTTGTCCTGCAGTATTTTCGCTACGCTTCAACGCATTGCCTTTCCGCGTTCATATCAGTGGAAATGCCGTATTCTTCAACTTTGCAAATCTACTGGCCTCCGCATCCTGAACGATCGGTCCCTAGTTAACTACTTTGGTCAGTGTACTTGCTATAGCTATAGAGGCTGTCCCAGCGCGATTGATTACATGTTAACATCCGTAAACCGCATGGGGAGGATTACTTACTTTCATGTCCATCAACCCAACTCACACTCTATTTTGCCATGTAGTAATTCAACTGGTATTTTTAGGCATGCTCAAACCAATTCTCCTGTCTCCTTTATCCCTGCATTTACGTACTCGTCGGCTGGTGACGAAGTAAGATTTGCATCTGCGCTGACGTCCCTATGTATTAATTCACTACTGTCTAATAGTTATGGTCTTAGGCAATGCTGTCAGCTCCCTTACTGACCTATACATCAACACCGCTAAGCTTGCAGGAGTAAGACGAAAAATGTTGTGTAGGCAGCCAACTCGATCCAATAAGAAAATGAGATCTACTAAATGGCTTGAATCTGACTGCAGTGCCTTGAAAAAGCAGTTTAAACTAGTCAGCTTCAAGCTTCATAAAAATCCATTCCGTTCAATGACTCTTCAGGACTATAGATCCGTCCGATCTAAATATAAGAAATTAATCAATAAAAAGAACACCCAATTCAAACAAGGTATTATGAATCAGCTTGAAACCTTGCCTGACCGAAATCCACTGCCATTCTGGAAACTGTTCAACAAGCTAAAGGGCTCTGAGAAAAGTTGTTCTAACCATGTGGCAATGACAGATTGGGTCCCAGATTTTTCTCACCTTCCTATTAGCAAGCCCGTGCTTAAAACTGAGTCGTCTTCGTATGTATGGATGAATATATTTCATAGATATATTTCATAGATGTATTTTATAGATATATTGTATTATTCACAATACGCCCTGAGGCCTTGAGTGTACAGTAATAAAATACAGTATACATTCATGATGCGTATCTTATATTTACATAATTTAAAATTAACGTAGACCCTTCATATATTTTTAAATAAAAATCCTTAAATCGGACTCGGACCGGGACTAGGTTGATCATCCTGTACTCCCACGTACGCGCGCACACACGCACGCAAGCACGCACACGCGTACGTGCGCACGCACTTCAATCTATATGTACGCAACTTACCAAATAAAGTTTTCCAACAATGCGACCCTGTTTCGTTAGGTGCCACAAGGTATGCTGCCGACCTCGTAATCTTATCTAGATCCCATTCTGGCCTACAGCGCTCGCTTAATAACTTGAGTTAATACCATGGGAAATGGGGCCTGGACGTTAACCTTTCCAAAAGTAAGATTATTATCTTTAATAAAGGCGGCAAATTAATAATAATAATTACCTGTAAGACTGCCTTGAAATTAGTATGCCAACATGTTGGTGTTGAAATGGTTATGTATAAAATTTATTTAAAATAACTGATTTGTATAAATATATGTTGAGCGAGTGGGTGCGTGGGTGAGTGAGCGAACAGGCATGTGTATGAGCGAGTGAGCTTATCCGCGAGTGAGTAAGGGAGTGAGTGAGCGAATTAATGTGTGCGCGTATTCACGGGTGAGCGAGCGAGCGAGCGAGCGCACGAGCGAATGAGCATGCAAATGAACGTGGCCACGTGTAAGAAAACGCGCGTGTGAGCGAGCGCGCGAGCGAGCGAGTCAGTAACTGAGTGGCCGAATAACTGAGCTTACGAGTGAATTCGCGTACGTGCGGGCGATTGGACGACCGAGCGAGCGAACGTATGAGCAAATTAGCATGCGAATGAGTGTCTCAGCATATGAGAAAAATGTGCGTGTGGGAGAGCGTGCGAGCGAGCGAGTCAGTAATTGAGTGAGTGAGCGAATGAATGAGCTTGGGAGCGAATGCGCGTATGCGCTGGCAACTGGGTGAATGGGCGAGCCAGCGATTATATGAGCGAACGATCATGCGAACGAGCGTGCCGACGTATGAGCTAACGCGCGTGTGAGCGAGCGTGTGAGCGAGCCAGTCAGTACGTGAGCTACTGAATGGATGCGCTTGCGAGCGAGTAAGCATATGTGCGAGCGAGAGAACAGATTGATGCCGAGGGAGCGCGCGAGCGGGTGTGTGACTGAGTGTGCATAAATGTAATATAATATATATATTTATATATGTGTATATATGATCCTGTGAGGGCCTCTCCAAAATCAGGCCACTGAGGATTTATCCTCCTTAAATAAATATTATTATTATTATTATTATTATTATTATTATTATTATTATTATTAAAATATGATCTTAAGCTTGAAAATTACCTTATTAGCGTCCATAACCTTCTAGAACGCAGGGAAATCACCAAGCTCAGAATTAGTGCACACGGCCATCAGATTGAATCGGGCAGGAAAAACAACCCAAAAGTACCTATCGAACAAAGAACTTGTGGAATTTGCAAAACCGACATTATGGAAAATGAAAAATATGTTCATCTTTGCTGTCAAGCATATGAGACTGAAAGGCAAACATTATTTAGTATCTTAGACACACTCACTGACTTTTCATCGTTCGGTGATGAACACACATTTTATTTCATGATGCCCTACAATGATGGCAATACAGAAACCTCTAAATACGTTATAGAATGTGTCGGAAACTGCCTGGCTAAACGACATTCCATCACCAGTACAAATAACGGTAGTACTTCTTAGTCCATTCACTGGGGCGTGCCTTTATAAATATATCTGCGCTGCCTCGTATCGTTGGATATATTTGTTTACAAATGTTGCAATGTATATAAAGTTATATTTTATGTGTTGCTTTACCTTATATCTTTATCTGTATTGCTTTGTGTACGGGCAGCATAGTGTATGGTACATTTAACGTAATAATTTGAAATTGAATAAATTGAAATTGAAATCGCCATGACTGTGTACATGTTTTATTCCCTGGTGGCGCGCTATCGCCTCACCGCGTTTGGTAGTTTCGGCCCTATGTTCTCACTAGAGACATAAGTCCGGTTTTTACGATCAGATTAATCTGATCAGAGTTGTCGAATTCGATCAAATGGGGCAGTGTAAACATAAAATCTGAATTCTAATGTCTGAAATCTGATGTCTGAAGGCGAAACTGATAGATCGTCAGATTTTTTGTATTCAATAAAATCTGACAGTGTAAACCAAAAATCTGAAGTCGGAAGTCTGAGCTCTGGTGCTGAAGTCTGATGCAATAAGTCTAGTCTGAAGGCGAATCTCTAAATACGTCATCGTCGTTGACGTCACCAGTCAGCAAGCAAACTGGATGCGCCCGTGCAACTTTGAATGTGGGGGGGATTTTAATGAGAGGTTCATAATTGAATGTCAGGAAGATTTGTTAAGCCCACTTTATAAAATGAAACAGAAAACAGACGGCGATACTGTTCATAGCGGGCGTGTCATATGGTCTGCCGCCACCGCTGGCAACCTAAAGACGCCATTACCAATTTGGCAATGCTAATGACGTCTTTTGTCTTCTTCAGATTCTTTCTTCAGATTTTTCCATCAGATTTTTTCATCAGGTTTGTCTGACAGATTACTCCAGATTAATCTGATCGTCCAAACGCTCTTCAGATTCGCGAAACGGTATCAGATTTTTACTTCAGATTTGTCTGTCAGATTAATCTGATAGTGAAAACCGGGATTTAATCCGGAATAACGCGAATAACGTCATACGGACGTATGGCAATAATCCTGATTAACTCCCTAGTGAGAACACGGCCTGCTCAAAATCTTAAATTTTGTTTATTTTATTTTTTCCTTGTTTGTTTCTACGGAAACCAATCATTGACACGAGTCCATGCAACTTCGTTGCGGGTGTACCCAGTATAACCCATCACCAACACGGCCTTAAACTATATATATATATATATATATATATATATATATATATATATATATATATATATATATATATATATATATATATATATATATATATATATATATATATAGATATATTGTAGTAACTTAGCCACATATAAAATGTTACTCACCCTACAGAGGTCTTGAATCGGCCCGTGGAACCAGCGGCAGGTGATCGCGTTTGAAGTTCCAAGGTACAACTGCCGGGCGTCCGTAGAAACGGCGGGAATCAGCTAACCCGGCAGCCGCGAAACGCGAACTCCGGGATTGCGGGATACCGCCAGCACAACACTCTCCCCCATTTATAAAAACATAGTTATATAATTCAAGATTTTATCTAAAGATCTCAAATCTATATATAATATATTTGAGCTACCCTATAAAATATCTGAGCTGACAAATGTAGAACTGGCATTGGATAGCTAACCTAAGCTGAATTTCACTATACATAGATGAGTTTGCATCATAACATATGATGCATATACTTATAAAAAGCGTGCACATGGATTGAATCCATATACATATAAACAGAGAGCATTATTATGACTACACGTCATGACGGACAATAAATACAGTTAACAATACAATGCGTATGATTAATGCGTAACAATTTACACATCATTTGACAACGCATATTTGTAATGCGTGATCAAGAAATACATAAATATAACCACGCATTACTACGCACAATTATTCACGCGTCATTTGAAAAACGCGTAATTATAATAACGCGTTCTGTGAGTCATACAGCGATGGACCCCTGTTGGTTTTTAGTATCTCAAGGAGTATTATTGCTGGAGAAAGCCACGATGTGCTTATGTGTCCAACTAATTTAGTTTCCCAAACACTTACAAAGAATAGAACATCACGATTTTGCTGTTGCTGAAACTAAAGCTAAGATGGAAACGGAACATAAGCCAATGATTAAAAATGTTTTCCGGACAAGTTGAATGTCTTCAGTGTCATGCAGAATGTTAAAAATTTGAAGTCATAATTGCATATCGTCTGGATTACACTAATTCTTTTAATGTTGAATTACTGTTACCATTGTACATTATCACATTACTATTGCAGTACTGTACTACGACCGAAAAGCTAACTGCAGTCAGCAACAGTACCATGACCAGATGAATCCGAAACAAGACGAAACCAGAGGAACATTTATGCAGGTGGACAAGTAGGGTCCATGAAGACTTACATAGTCTAATTCACGAATGCTTAAAGAGCATTCTAACACAGTTCATAATCTATGAACCTGTTGGGAAGACGGCACTGCCTTCCTGTTCGACTCTGAATGGTGTGAGTTTGGAGTTCGTCATCTCTAGGAGATGTGTGATGCGTTTCCCCTCGGACCTGACACCTCATGCGCCTAGCGGAAGCGTAATGTGTTTCTCCTCGGACGTGACACGCATGCGTCTAGAAGGGTGATGCTGAGTTTGTGGGACAGGTACAACAGAGTCGATATCCGGGTCATCTGTCAAAACAGCATCTAGATCATCATGCAGTATTGATGAGGATGGATCAATACCATATGGAATGGTTTCATCCAAATCCTCTCCAAAAATGGATACATGGTTACCATCAGATAACCTACAGCCATTATCGGGGGGTAATAAGTCATCATCATCGCCATGATCTTCAGAGCCTATAGCACGTGTCATTCGCAATATCTAGAGAGGTAAATCCCGATCTCTGCACAGCTTTAGTGTATCATGGTGACCAACTAGGTCCCGGCTTCTGACAACTTTTTTATAAACAATAAATGGACCAGTCCAAGGAGGTTGTAGTTTACTGGACTGACCTATCTTAGTTGCAGAATTAGCAAGATAAACTACATCACCAACATGATAGGCACGCTCATGCAAACGTAGATTATAATCTTTTTTCTGGCGCTTCTGAGCCATTTTAAGGTCATCCCGTGCTATCTCATGAGGTTCGTGCAACGTTTGCTGTAACTGTTAGACGAAGTCACTTGCATCTGGAGGGGCATCCTCTGTAGTCGCAGACACAGGGCATTTGCACATTATGTCAATAGGCTGTAGCACTTCTCGACCAAGCATCATCATGTTGGGAGTATACCCCATCTGTCGGCTTGAAGTAGATCGTATAGCTCCAGCGATGAAAGGAATACACTTGTCCCAATCTTTCTGTCTGTCCTGCTCTTGCAGGTAACACCGCATAGCACTGCAAGACGGTACGGTTTATACGTTCAATCTGTCCATTCGAACAAGGTCTATAAGCTGTGGTGCGTGTTTTTGAAATCTCTAGTAGATGGCACAGTTTCTTAAATAGGCTGCTCTCAAAGTTACGACCCTGGTTGGTGTGTAAGAAATATGAACAGCCAAATGTGGTGACAAAACGCTCCACATACGTTTTGGCTACCAGTTCTGCCCCTTGTTCATGGAGCGCATAGCACTCAACCCATTTAGTGAACTGATCTATGATCATCAACACATATCTATTTCCCAGTGCAGATGTGATAAAGGGGCCCAAAATGTCCATATGTACCCGTTCCAAGGGAAAACCAGCATGGAACTTGTCCAGAGCAGCTCTAGGTCGGATGGAAGCTTTCTTACTTCTGGAGAGACTTTGGTACTACCAGCAGATTCCGTGTGGTATTTGCTTCTACCCAGAGATAGTGCAAAATGCTATCGACAAAAACCAATTGATCACAACGAGCCCACCAAAACTTGACAGCTGGACTAGCTAAATATAGCTCCGCGTCAGAAGGTGTGTGTGACGGCTCAATCCATGATACAACCGTCTTCAGATCAGGATCATGCAACTGACGCTCCCTTAGATCTTCCAAAGAGAATGCGTCTAACCAGTTTGACCTTCCGATAACCTGGTCTGTTTGGGGGACACCATCCAGCAGTCCATCTGGATCGTCGCTGTCTGTGTCACTGTCTGATAGGTCATTATTACTTGGTTGAAGGGCCCTTATGGTTTGAAAAGCCGAAGGAATTACATCATCAACATCTTGTTCAAATTGAGACCATTGCTGCTGAAGCGTGATAAAATATTTGCACCCACCACATGGTAATAAACTAAGAGATTGGCCAGCTTTATACCAGTGGCAAGGTGAAGAATCACTTGGAACTCGTGATAGACCATCAGTATTACAGTACTGTTTACCGGGCCTGTACTACATCGCCATATTATATTGGGACAGTTCTTCTAGCCATCTAGCTAGTTGTCCTTCGATGTGCTTGAAACTGAGCAGCCACGTGAGACTGTGATGGTCAGTCCGCACAATAAATTACCGTCCTAGCAAGTACATACGGTACTGCCTAGTAAATGCTACCACGGCTAGCAACTCTTTGCATGTAACACAATATTTACGCTGAGCCTGTGTCAACGTTTGGCTCGCAAAAAATTAGCACCTCTTTCCCATTCTGAATTTGGGATAACTCTGCACCAATAGCAGCCTCTGAAGCATCAGTATCCTGTATGAAGGCACCATCCGGTGTTGGATAACCTAACACTGCAGGGTTGGCCATCGCACTCTGAAGTGTTTCGAAAGCTACCTGATGCTCTAGAGTCCAGTCATACTCTACTTTGGAACTGGTAAGTGCAGAGAGAGAGGAGCAGAAATACCAGCAAAACCATGTATGTGCTCTCGGTGGTAATTCATGAACCCTAGGAAAGATTACAGCTCGTTCCTGGTCTTAGGAATACGCCAATTAGCGACGCTTTCCATATTGTTTGGCTTAACAGCGATTCCCTTACCACTCACCAACTTAACTAAGAAACAGAGTTCTGTACGGAACAAATTACACATCCTAGGTTTTAATTTAAGGTTGTGCGACAGGAATCGGGAATGGACAGCTTTCAAGTTGGTTATATGACTGTCAAAGTCAGTCCCTGTCACTACCACGTCATCTAAATACGCAAGACACTCGCACCAGTTAAGACCTTGCAACACCAGCTGAACAACCCCCTGAAAGGTAGCAAATGGCATCTGGACAAATTCAAAGCGCCATATCTTGTGATAAATGCGAGCTTGTGGCGGTCCTCTGGGTCAACCTCGACCTGCCAATACCCGGCTGCCATATCAAGTGTGCTGATGAACTTAGCACCACCAAGTGCACCCAGACATGTCTCAATGTTTGGTAGGGAGTAAAGGTCTTCGCAAGTTAGACGATTCAGGGCTCGAAAATCGATGCGGTACCGCATGTCACCGTCTTTCTTCGAACTAATACCGGGGCTGACGACCACTCAGATTTGGACGGAACTATGATACCTTTCTCTAACATTTCCGTAAGGTGTTTCTCTTCCTCATTCTCAAAACCAAGAGGAGTATCAACCTTATTTCTTATCCCCTTGAACAAACCTAAATCAAGATCATCTTTTGCAAATGCATCCTGATACTCGATTAACATGGATTTAACTTGCAAAGACTGGGTCTCCGATAAACCCGATGTCGACCTCTCATACAGATCCTGTAAGAACACAAGGATGCCCACCTCAGTGGCTGTAGAAGTCTGTAAACCATTCTGGTTTATGGGGTTACCAGCAAGTTGAAATTCTGTTCCAGGGTCTAAAACCTCCTCAATTTCTGCGACAATACCAAGGTTGTGGTCTTGTTCCAGAGTAATATATTGGGCCGACAGGTCTCTTAACAAAATAGGAATCCGCGAATCTTTGGCAGTGGCCACTGTATGAGGTGTTACCAGACCCTCCAGTTTAGACGAGACCTGGAGCACAACATCATTCTGTACCTCCCGATCCAGAATGCCTGTGGTCTTTACGGACTCAAAAGGACCAATGGCCACTTTCTGCTTCAATGTTACCTGAGCTACTTGGGCTTCCTTCCCATGAGCTCTCAACATTGATGCTTGAACCGGTTCTCCATCAATTGTCAGACACGGTCTAGTCAGATCAATGGTGGCCTTGTGTGCCTTCAAGAAATCCAGGCCTAATATATTCGGATCATTAATATTGGCAAGAAGGACTCGTCGGTTGAACATCATAGAGCCTAATGCAATTGTGACGGGCTCAACACTTTCAGCAGGGATAATATTTCTCTACCTGCACCTTTCAATGAAATAGACTCCAACTTCTTTAAAGGGTAAGATAATTTATTTGCAAAGAAATTACCAATTACTATCACTTGTGCCACAGTGTCCACTACTGCATCAATGGAAACACCATTTACTTTAATGGGAATGACTAGTGGCATAGGGTCACGATTAAATTCATACCTGCGAACACCATATGATCGCACAGGCGAAGATCTCAGTGGAGCAGAATGTGATAGCGACCATGTACGCCTCGGTTCCGGACACTCGCGGGGGAAACTGGCCCTCTAAATTGCAATTAAAGCATTTTCCCGATCTGAGGGGAGGAGAATGGGAACGCGATGGAACGACCTTCCCTCTTGGAGGAGAAGGACCTCGACCGAATTGACCAGATATAAGATTCAAAATCTTAGCAACATCTACCTTCATCTCCGCCAAATCCTTCCTAAGTCCTTCGACATCTTTCTCTAATTTATCTATCCTGCTTGGAGCCGTTATGCCTCTCAACTGCTCAGGATTATCTGCCTCCATCAAACCAGAAGCATCGTCCGGAAGACGGACCTTTCGAACCTCAGGTCTTCTGGAACCCGTGATCAATCTTTGATTATGGATAGCTGCATTGACCATTTGTACAGCCTCCTCCAGGGTGCTCGGATCTTTATCCATAGCTATCAGAGCTGCTTTTTATGCTCAACACCCCGTAGGAATGCATCAATGGCAATTGTCTCGCCCAAACTCTCTGAGGCATCAGGGTAGCCATCTAAAGTTAGCCCCTGAATGATATCTGCAAATTCTTCTAAAGAGTTACCCTCTTGTCGAATGGCTTGCATTTTTTTCCTGATGATGTGGGCAGATCTTTCTTCCCGAATCGCAACCTTAATTTGTCGCATAAACTGAAGTAATCATTCTGGACTTGCACAGAACAGATGCAGCAAAACTGTAAGGCCTTGCCCCTTAAAGCTGAGATGAGCATGTCCAATTTATATGTATCAGACCAACGGTACCGTGAAGCAATATGCCCAAACTGTATGAAAAATGGTTTCCAATCACATTTTCCATCAAAGGTTGACATTTTAGGTGGAGGAGGACCATCAGAGTAATTTGTACGACCGGGTGATGACATTCTAGAGTCATTGTACGAAGAGCCATCCAAGTAAGCTCTACAAACTGGTGATGACGTCCTAGTGTCATGGTGAGAAACTGATCGCGACTCCCTCGTAGGTTCTCTAGTGGTATATACCCCCCAGGAGCCAGGTTATCAACTAGGGTCTGATCACCCCTTTGTCGACTAGTTGAGTTAAGGATTGCCTTGTATTTGATACCTTGAGCGAGCAGTTCATGTTCAGTCTAGCTACTTGCTCTTCCAGGGCTTCTTCCCATGGGTGCGAGTCGACCCCACCAACAGCACCTTCATCATTGATGTCGAATACGACGTCCCCAACATGGAGCAATCGTTCAAGGACTGTAGCTGTGGCAGGCAGATCAGGATCTGCCTTAATGTCGGCCAGAGATATGGAACCTCCTCTGGACTCACGGAAATTCACTATGCCAGCAGCTCGAATTTTACCAATATTATTGAGTGCAGTGAGTTCCTCCACGGTTGCAGTGTTAATACACAAAGGTTTCGGCATTATGGGTCACCTGTTGATTTATATCAAGGAACCGAAATTAATATTCGCTAAAAAGGTAATATCACTTACTGAAATAAGTTGTGAGCGTATGCTTACTGAAAAATATAACTCACTGAGTAGTGATGGTGGTGCAACTCCGGCGAACGTCTAAATGAATCTTCCTAAGCCAACCCAGATCCAGTAGCGTACCTGCATGCAAACCATCCTTCAGAAACTCGAAAGTATAATGATAACGGACGCGTTTACGTGCACTAGATTTCTTTACGGAGTATTAACTCTACACTGCATTTGATGGTGTGTACACCAATATCTGCATTAATTTTCGCAATTCTATCATTGAGAAGAGAGAGAGTTGGCCATGCAGTTGCAGCTCTTGGTCTTTGAAGTAACAGGGATTCAAATGGTGCAGTTGCTCATTATTCAGGACCAGAGAATACGCCGGGATATCGATAAATTTCACCGTTTGGCCGTAACACCTTAAGGCTGGATTCCATAAGCGCGGAAACGGAGACGGAAGCGGTAGGCGGAAGCGTTACGGTGTGCGCAATTGCTGCGAGGTGTGATTCCATATAAAAGGAGGCGGCATTTGCTTCGTTTGTCTATTCAATTACCATGTGCCTATGCAGTCTAAAATCGTGCATGAATACCCCTGATATAGCGTCATTCCTTGGAATTCCCTTCGATGCGCCGACAACTTCTGAATCGCTACATGGAGCGCTCAAAATATCGTTCCCGTTTGCGCGTGCCGTTCCACGTGCCGTTCCGCGCTTAAGGAATCACACATAGTAAAATCAATAGAATCGATTTTGCCGCTTCCGTTTCCGTCTCCGTTTCCGCGCTTATGGAATCCAGCCTTTACTATGTCTATCGCACGTTTATAGTATTGGCAAATGCGGTCTACCGCCAGTTCATCATCGGCCGTCCTTAAATAGACAAAACCATCGCCTCGTTTCTCGGTAAGGTCGCAGGTTCCGGCCCAGATATAGAAAACGATGTTTTGAAATTTCTGAACGGCGTTGGCTATTCTCGACTGCAAAATATTAACCAAGTCTTGTGTAGTACCATCGCCTTTACACCAATACTAAAAAACAGTTTGATCAGCCCTTTTCAAAATGAAACCTTTACTTGTACCCAACAAAATTGCTTTGTGGGTAAAGGATTGATCCACAGAAAACTGGGTGCGAGCCAAAAACTCCTCAGATTTAACTTGAAAAGAAGGCATAAGCTGAGTAGTGTTTTAACGAAGTAGCTAGCAATGTGATAATGAACGTTTTGAATTAATAATAACAAGAAAAAACAAATAATGTTCAGCGTAATTAGTAAACCTAATATTACAATTGACATATTTGTTGATTAGAAGGGCGATTACCCTCTAATGTTCAAAAAGTTAATAATAATAATAATAATAATAATAATAATAATAATAATAATAATAATAATAATAATAATAATAATAACACCAACAACAGTGATTTATATCACTTCTTTATATCAAATAATTCAGAAATAAACAACGAAATTGAACTGTAATTAAAGTATAAAGAAATATCCAAAAACGGACGGTTAAATTACAGCTCAGAATCGCGGTTTCCTACATATGACACTGAAGACAACTAACAATAACAATCCAGAAACTATAGGGTTGTCATTCCACGGAATACTGACATAGATGCTAGAAACTTAGCACGAAAATATACCTCGATTCATTACAGTTCAAATAAATAACATTGAATCTTGAATTTATGACGTATATGACGTATGTATGTAAGGTATATTAATCTATATACCCGACATTTGCATGCTATAGCATACATAAATAAAATATTTTTTACTATAACTCACCTATCATCAGTGATTATTAAATAATCAAAATAGCGGCCAGAGTCTGTCAAATTGACGTTCGTGCAGGACTAGAGTAGCCCTAATATTTCCGAGAATTCTATTTTTACAGCAAAATCGTGAATAGAATTTAGAAATAGCTAACAATACTTTTTAATTTAGGGCCCAAAGTACTCCTGACACCATTTGTAGTAACATATAAAATGTTACTCACCCAACAGAGGTCTTGAATCGGCCCGTGGAACCAGCGGCAGGTGCTCGCGTTTCAAGTTCCAAGGTACGACTGCCGGGCGTCCGTAGAAACGGCGGGAATCAGCCAGGCCGGCAGCCGCGAAACGCGACCTCCGGGATTGCGGGATACCGGCAGCACCACAATATATATATATATATATATATATATATATATATATATATATATATATACAAAAATTATATACATATCACGTGATAAGTACGCACGCGATCATAAGTTACACAGATTTGAGACGAAACATGATCATATGGAAACAGGACTAGCAAAACCACCACCCGGTAAAACTACCCGGAGTGGAAACCCGATTTAAAGGAAAGGATCAGGGAACTAACATATGCTCTTGAATGATAGCTTTATATAATAATAAACCTATAGCCACCAGTAAAATACAGAAATAAATCAAAATAATTTGAAAATAGCAGCTAAATACCAGTTGTGTCACTCGTAGGTGACGTAGGTGGTGTTATACACTCTGTTGTATGCCGATGGAATAAATAATACCCGCTACATCCGGTCATACAAGCTCAATTATATTTGAGTTAAGATGATTAGCCACTACGTCCTACAGGTAAAATACTGTCTAGTTTTAAAACAATTTGACTGAAAGCTGTTGTTTCCAGAGACTGCGGCTGCATTCCGTCACACAAATTTCAAAATATTCAGTAGGCATCATGTTGCGACCTTGGAAGCCAGCAGTGTATTGTGAAATCACTTTGACCGAAACTTGTTGCTCCAACCAGAAAAAGTGACTTTCAAATATAACGTTTTCAAAAGGAGCAATGGTGAATTAACAGTTAATCGCTCTACATCGGCGCCTATAGAGAATACTATTCATACCGCTTATAAAACTATATTCAGGTGTGCCTTCGTTATATTTAGGTATGCCTATGCGGTATACACGCAACCACACAGTTGACACACGGCGACGTGACTATTTGGTTCCAAGCTAAGCGGTCCTAGATTTAGTAAATGTTTTTTTCTCAAATAACCCTAATTCATTTCCAATTTTCACCGATGGTAGTTTATTTAATACTGTATCCAATTACCAATAAACGTCATTTGTTATTTCCCTTTTCCTTCCTTTAATAGAAACATGGCTAGCATGCGATTATAGAACATCACTAACTCCAGCAATATGTGTGCGGGTAACATTGGACAGAAACACGCGCGCGCGCACATGCCTACGAATGTACATACACGGGCGCGTGTACGCACCACATTAGGATAAAATGAGGGAGTGTCACGACAATAACTCAACCCATCCCCCTTCTCGCCAAGTGTATCACAATAGCAGCATATAATTCTAATCACGCACCTTTTTGTCATGGAAGATCTGTCGAATTAAAAGAAGAAATAGTGTAACTTGGGCCATCCTTACTGAGCAACAGCAGCATCATCAAAGAAAGCATCGATTCCCCTCTTATTTCTATGGCAGAAGCAATGTTCCACGCAAGCCAGTGTACAAAATGAGCAAGTAGAGAGAATGGCCATTGCTACACTCCTTGCGGCATTGCACGAACCAGAACATATATAAAAACAGAAGGGAGGATCTAGTCTATCGCTAAAGTATCTGGCGTCATAATCAATTCATGAGTCCAATCTGTCAATCAAGTATATGCCGGCATAACGAATTACGTCACACGTAGTCTGACGTCAGAATAAATTACATAATGTATGGTGTATCTATATGCGTCATAGGCGCTTACTAGTCCGTCACGTTGTAGGAAGTGTAGGTCTTTACAGTCTTTGTAAGTCTTTACAGTAGGTCTTTGTATAAACTCATGATGAATATTTTAAAATTACTTTCACTGGGTGCTATTGCTGCCAGCAATAAAACACCCAGTTAAATTAGTTTCAAACTAGTCAATTGCTTACGTATGATACCCTTGGATTGTGTATTCTGGTATTCCAGCACGCGTAAAAGATTAGTTAGAAATGGACAGGGCATACCTAGTAATGGATTCCGCTATACATCCGCCGTGCCAAGCCACAAAGCATAGATTGCTTAATAATCAATACCACACTATTGTGTACAGTGCAGGGCTATATGATGATAAGAAATGCTTTCAGAGGGACGCAGTTAGTCTGTTGTGACACAAACAATGCATTTAGTGGCACATGAAAGAGCGATGCTCTGGAACTGATTAAACATAACACATGGTATACGCCGCATTTTAAAGACTTCAAAGTATAAGCGCTTTGATCATCGATCCAGGGTGTAATGGGATTTGTCAGCAAACCGAGCAGAAATGCTGAGGCTGAATCTGAACTACAACTCCGTGTAACTGTTGTCTGCCGGGTCCGTGACCCCCCCCCCTCCCACCCCACCCCCTCCCCCACCCACACGCTTTCCATTCCTGCCTCCGCAATGTCAGCTGCCTCCCGGCGGAGCACATTTAGGTTACCGACGACGAAGCAGCGGCGGCATCCGTCATGCATGCCCTCCGCCACCCTACTGGGCAGAGTCTCGTAGGGAGGGGCAGGACCTGGTCGACTACAAGCATTTGCAAGTCGCGTATTGGAATGGCGGAACCTCTTGGCGTGACTTTGATCCCAAAGGGGTTATCTCAACTGTGACGTCCGAAGCTCCACTTCAAACGGCCTGATTGTGGGCGGGACTAAGCTAATCCAGGGCTGTGTAGGGAGGTTTCTCTTCTTCTGACTCAGACCTTTCAGAGGGGGTATCCGTCATGTCGAGAGTTCTGCAAAGACAACCCAACACAGATCAACGCTATAATAGTAACTTTGCCCTGTAGGTGGGGCTTAGAATACACCTTCCGTATCCTCTGCGTGTCGTAAGAGGTGACTAAAGGAGGTAAGGGTGAGGTAACCCTGACAGAAACCTCGAGTGCTGAAGACGGAGGTTCCAGGCCGCACGGCGCAATCTAATAAACCATGGCTCCGCGCACTTAATGCTTAAGATCATGTCGATAGTCACTTACAGGACTGGCGGTATGATCAGAGAACGAAAAGAAGAAGATAGTAACGGTGTTTATTGAAGAAGGGATACTTACGAAGTCCTTCATCAACACATTTAAAGCAATGCAAAGGTAAGTTTAACTTGATGTAAATATCTAAGTTATATTTTCTCTTGTAGTAAAATCTACTTTAAGTGGTTGATCTTCCGGGAAAAGGCCGGCTGTAAATTTATTGATGGGAGAAACAATGTGTAATTTGGAATAACAAAAAAAAAGTGTAGAAGTTGTTGATGATGCCAGCATATATTTTGCTCTGGAGTTTTTGCTAAACTTACGCAGTTTACAGTTTAGTAATGTAACTAAATTTAATATGTAGATGTAGCTAAGGACAGTCTGCTCACAACTGTGTGTTTTATTCTTTAAAATTATGAGTGTGGAAAACGCTATCAGTGAATTAAAACTTTGAATTTCAAAATATATTATCAAATCCTTTGTTAAATTATGTGAAAGGTTAAGGCTATTGTTATGCCCCAGTGACTTCAAATAGGTGAGCCAGCAGGGTAGTTGTTTTAATGGAGATCTCTGACCTGGGCTGTCTAAGCCCATTGACCTCTACAACTAATGCTGACCTATTCAATGGATATACAAGTGTTGATTTACAGGCACTTAGCTGTACGGAACATACGCATTTCACTGTGAAGTATAGCTGTTATTCTGTGTCTATTCAGCTGAAAGATGTAAATTCAATTTCTGAATGGATCACTAAACTAGAAGACCTGTATGGACCAAGAACTGATAAAGGGGCTAATGGTGCATTATTTCACATTGAACAATTCATTTCTTGTGACAAATGCAATGTTACCATAACATTGTATGAATATACAGGACTTATTCATGTTCAGGGCTCAGACTACTATGAGTGGGTGAGAGGAGAATTTATTTATTTCTCTGCTACCATTTATGATGATAACAGATTAGTGAGTGTAGGTAGCATGGAGGCCACCACTAGTGTTTGCTGTGCCCGTTCAGTGGGGACAGTTAACACACAGGTAAATGTCAGACAAGATCACTATAGCAAGGACACACCACCTAAGATGTGTTTATGTAGCCCAGCAGCTGAAGAGACTATTCTTAAACACCTGGTGGTTGTGGTGGTGGTGGTGGTGGTCGTGATGGTGAGGATGATGATGGTGGTGGTGGTGGTGGTGGTGGCGGCGGTGGTGGTGGTGGTGGTGGTGATGGTGGTGGTGGTGGTGGTGATGATGGTGATGGTGATGATGATGATGATGATGATGATAACAGTTATAATAACAATGATAATGATCGTGGTGGTGGGGATGGGAGTAGTGGTAATGCTGGTGGTGGTGGTGGCAATGATGATGATGATAATAATAATAATAATAATAATAATAATAATAATAATAATAATAATAATAATAATAATTATGGGGCGGATATGTAACAAATTTGAAGTAAGATGTTCCAGTCTGGCAGAAAGCATGACATTTGGCATATAGGTGGGTTAAGGTATGCTGAACATAATTAGATGCGGTGCCACGCGATTCTACCAAGGGAACCCATTAAAATTGGCGGATTCAAAATGGCCGCCTTCCCAGCGGAAAATATGTATTACTCAAGTTCTAGATGGAGTAGAGGGCTGGAATTGATGTCAAATTAAGGGTTTCTTGGGCCACTGGTTATGATTTTACCCATTACAGCAAATGTCATAGCCCCACCTATCACAAGCATCATTAACAAGAGTATAGATTCGGGAGTCTTTCCAGCAGTGTGGAAACATACTAAAGTTATACCCCTACACAAATCCGACTCCAAAGACAATGTATGCAATTATAGGCCACTATCGATCCTACCAGCTATATCTAGAATTATTGAACGCCATGTACCTGATCATGTTTATAAATTTCTCTGTCAATATGGGTTACAGAATGAGTCACAATCAGGCTTTAGACAAAAACACTCATGAAAAAACCGCTTTATTAAAACTTGTTGAAAAGTGGCAATTTTCAAAAGACAATGGTGATCTCATAGGAGCTATCATGATAGATTTAAGAAAAGCCTTTGATCTTTTAAATCATAATATTCTCTTACAAAAGCTTGCCATATATAAATGTGATCGCTAAAATGGTTTTCGACATATTTAACTGATAGGCAGCAATGTGTCTCAATTGCTGGAAAGATCTCTAAACATGTATCAACCCACATCAGAGTCCCGCAAGGATTTGTATTAGGTCCGCTCTTATTTATCTTATATATTAACGACCTTCCACTCTGTACATCTAGTAATATAGATATGTATGCTAACGATACTACTTTGCATGTTAACAGCCCAAGCACCTCTGAAATACAAGAACAGTTAACAAAAGATATGAAATCTGTACAGAAATGGTGTTTAAATAACAAAATGTTGCTTAATGAGGATAAAACTAAACTGATGATGCCTGGCACTAATCACAAATTGAAGAGCATAACAACAGATATTGTAATACCTACTGAAAATGAAAACTTAAATACTGTAAAATCGGATAAACTCCTTGGCCTACACATTGATAATACACTCTCATGGCAAGAACACATAGGCAAAATCTGTAAAAAAAAAAAAAAAAAGAAAAAAAAAAAAAATAAAGAAAAAAAAAAAGAAAAAAAAGTCTCTTCCTTAATATACATGTTGAAAAAGAACAAGAATTATATGAATGTTGAACAAAGGAATCTATTCTATAAAGCTTACACCCTTTCACATATAGATTACTGCTCTCTCATCTACTATCAATCAACTGATACATTAGTATACAAGCTGGAAAAACTACAAACGAGAGCAAATCGTATAATACTAGATGCCCCTTTTAGAGAATCAACTGAACAACTGTATAAACAATTGAATTGGACTACATTGGCTAAGAGAAAACACCTCAAAACAAACAGCATCACTTATAAAGCCTTAAATGACATTACTCCAAGTTACATTAAGAACTTCTTCAAATATGTAGAAGATACACATGCACTTGATTTACGTTCAAAAACCTTTGGTCATCTACGACTTCCAAAATTTAAATCTTGCTATGGAAAAAGAGTTACACATATAAAGCAGTTCAACTCTGGAACGCATTACCTCAAAGCATTACACAATGTCCAACTCTATCATCATTCTATCATAATATGCAGAAGTATATAAATTCACATTAACCCTTCAATGAAAAAAAATGTTGTCAAAAAAAAAATCGTGACTATTTGTAGGTCGAGTGAAGACTGCTTCTGAAAATTGACTCCTGGAATGGCTGGCTCGGTAAATTTTCAGAAATAGTCTGCACATTTCTCAAGACCACTGCAGGTGCCGGTTTTGGCCGTCTTCGTCATAAAAGGGTTAATATACTGAACAACTGAATTCTCAGTATTATGGAATCAAGGGAGATAACTGTTGAAAATTATATTGTGAAAGTCATTGCTTCCCTGGACATAGCCAGTGAGTTAATGGAAACCTGTTGATATTAATATATATAGAGTGAGTGAGTGAGTCATGAGTGAGTGGGTGGGTGAGTGGGTGAGTGAGCGAGCCAGCCAGCCACCCAGCCAGCGAGTGAGAGAGAGAGAGAGAGTGACTGACTGACTGACTGCGTCAGCGTGTGCGTACGTGTATAAGTGCATTTATGAGTGTGTTTGTATGTATGTGTTTGCTGCGTATTTAACTGTACAACTCAAGGAACAATCAATACAAGATGATTTTATACCAGGAACTGAAACGTCAAGTCTCAGCAATATGTGTCACAAAAGGCAAAGGGTGCCGCTGCAAAAAGGATGCCAGAGGATGTTCAGATGTGAACAGTAGCCATCATGGAAAGGCAAAGGCACAATGTACGAGATCAACAGAATTGCATATATAAAACCTGTTCTGCCGCAATAACGTCTAATTGAGCAGATGAACTTCCATTCTACTTTACTTGAGTGCCGGATTTCTTAGATTATACATCCAAATGACAAGGAAATCCGCGTGTGATGTTAGCGGAGTGTCGCCAGCGTATGGCCTTAGGAGGTTATCTATATTTTCAACAATATAATTTATGTATAAGAGGAACAAGAGCGGTTCAAATGCAGAGCCTTATGGCATTCCTGCATTTATATTTTCTTGGGAGGAATATGTCTGATTGATTCTAACCATTTGGTTTCTATAACCAAGTACTTTGAGATCCATTGGGGAATCTTGTCATTTATATCATGTTGTTTTATTGTATGTAGTAATTAAGCGCCTGCGCCAGATCCTGTCGAATGTCTTTGATACGTCAAAGAAGACGGTGCAGGCATATTCTCTTTCATTTAGAGCCTTCGACACAATATGACACATTTCGATTAGCTGGTGTGTGATTGAGTAATTGGGTCGAACTCCTGATTGAAATTCGTATAATATTTGAATTCAGATGGTTACAGATGTGCTTAAATGCTATCCTTTCCATAAGCTTTCTCAACACGCTTAGAATTCAAATTGGTCGGTAGTTTCCAGGGTACTGCCGATTTCCATTTTTAAAGAGAGGGGCTATGCAGGCGATTTTCCGTGAGTCTGGGAAGATAATTCCTGGGGAGATTTATTGAACAGAATTGGTAAAGGAATATGTATTGTTTTTAGCTGCCTTTAGCATATGGTGACTGATTGTGTCTTGTCCTGACGCCTTGTTTGTATTTATTGTTTGAATACTATCTGTGACATGAATCATCTATTTTGGATGTGTTGGCAAAGAATGCATTCAGACAGGTTGCTATTTCCAAAGCAGTTTATGCATGGTTCGTTGAACAATCATTTAACTGGGGGAATATTTGAATGGTCTTTACCCTTGATTAGCTGTTTTATTGTTATCCAGTAGGATCTTGGGTTTCGAAGGGAAAGATCAGTGAGACAATTGTCAATTGTATCATAAAACTCGTGTTATGCTCGTCTTATTAGGTTAGTTAAAGTATTTCTTTTGTGTGTGCTGCCATACTAACTGCTTCAACGTAATGCATTTGTTCCGAGGCTATCACGTTTTCTAGATTCATGTCACAGTTCAGTTATACCATGGTTTGTCATTTGCCCGAATCATAATCCTTTTCGTATGCATTCGTTAGCCATGTAAAGGCGAGTAAAAATTTCACACGCGTATCCATATCTTCAAAAATGTTTAGAAGAGCATCCCATGAGGTGTTTCTAATTATTTCATTTAACCTTGACTTATTTGTGTGTGCGTAGTCGTATATCTTCCTTTGATACATTTTAGTTTTGAGTATGGAATGAAAAAAATGTACCTACATGATCAGAATATTCGTCTATGCCAGATTCGTCAGCGTTAATATCATTGTTGATTATGATTAAATCCATTAGCTTTGCTGTTGTCTGAGCAATACGCGACTGGCTCTTTTATTAGTGACGTGAGGTTATTGTAGTTTATAATCTGTTTTAACGTTGACAATTGGGGATCTAATAACCCGTTCGAGTGAAATTTCGACTGTTTCCCAGAGACTGTTTCTCACATATCTCGTGGGCAGTCTGGGGGTGGGTTGGGGGCGACAGAGAACATAGGCCTAGATTAAAAAAATTAAGCTTGCCAAATGATACTTCAATTTCCATATTTTCCATGGTTCGAAAAGCAGCATCCAATGTGTTCTATAGCGAATAGGGAAAGTATTTATGTCATTATGCCCACGCTTTTCGAAGAAAAGGTGCGGATTATGTGATGCGATCCGTTTGTGTGATGGCCGTCTGTGCACTTATCGATTGTAACGCATCACCTTCTTTGACCGTTTAAGATAGAAACGTGAAACCTTGGGGATGATTATACCTATGGGCAAGGATGTGCATAACACTTTTGGAATTGCATGCTAACACCCACTACCCCACCCCCCCCCCCCCCCTCACCCACCCCCAACACCCCAACCCCTTCCGGGAGCTGGGCCCAGGCGGTCAAGAGGTCCAAATTGGCCAATAATTATCGATTGTAATGTAACTCCCCCTAGACCCCTGGGGTGGTGAATGTGGGGTCAAAATCAAATTTTTTCAAAGGTTGTCATGTCGCATATCATTTTCAAGCCGTTGATGAGTAGTCTAGGGTGCAAGGAATTATTTTGATCTTTGGTCAAACTGAGGGTTGGGATGGGGTCAAAAGGTCAAACGTGGACACCAATCGATTGTAATGCAACTCCTCATAGACCATTTCAGACAGAAACTTGAAGCCCTGGGGGATGATTGCACATCTGGCCAGGGACGTGTATGCCACTTTTGGAATTTTGGTATGACCCCATGGGTACGGGCGGGGGGCGGGGGGGGGGGGGGGGGGAGGGATATGGGGTAATAATTTTAAAACGGTTGTTGTCGCATATCATTTTCAAGCCAATGATGAATAAATGATGAATAAATGGGGCGGTGACAAAAGTGGGCACCAATCTATTGTAGCGCAACTCTCCTAGACCATTTCACATAAAAACTGTAGGTATGATTACACATATGGCCAGGGATATGCATGACACTTTTGCAATTTTGCTATGACCACCAGGGTCCGCGCTCAGGGTTTGAGGACTGTGGGTCAGCAATTAAATTTATCCAAGATGGCCATGTCACATAGAATTGGGAAGCCCATGTGTAGTAGACTACAGTACAGGGAGTAATTTTGACCTTGGCTTAAACTGGGTGATGGGGCAGGGTCAAAAGGTCAAAATTGGGCACCAATCCATTGTAACGCAACACTTTGCACACCATTTCGGATAGAAATTTGGAACTTTGGGGATAATTATACCTATGGGCAAGGATATGCATGACACATTGGAATTTTAATATCACCCCAGGGGCAGGGTGGGAGAAATGGTGGGCAAAAAATAAATTTTATCAAATGTGGTCATGTCACATATCATTTTGAAGGTTGTAGTTAGTAGACTACAGAACAGCAAATTATTGTGTTCTTGAGTCAATCTGATGGCAGTGGCCAAGTGTCAAATGGGCAAATTGGGCATCAGCCAATTGTTGAAATTTGGAATCCCATTACCCATTGAAACTACATTTCAAAGAATTTCTTGTGTTTTGGTTCAAAGTGAGGGTAAAGCTCGAAGTGGTGAATGCGTGGGGATTTGCGATGGCTGCGCATTCAAGTTATCGATTGTAATGCAACTCCTCCTGGACCATTTCAGCTAGAAACATGAAACTTTGGGGATGATTGCACATTTGGACAGGGTTGTACATGACACTTTTGGAATTTTGGCATAACCTCCAGGGGCATGGTCATGGGGGTGGCGAATGTGGGGTAAAAATTAAATTTGTCCAAAAGTTGCCATGTCGCAAGCCAATGATTAGTAGTCTACGTTACAAGGAATTATTTTGATTTTGAGTCAACCTGATGGTAGGGGGTGGGGTCAAAAGGCCAAAGGTGGGCACCATTCGACTGTAAGCAACTCCTCCTAGACAAGTTCAGATAGAAACTTGAAACTTTGAGTATGATTACACATATTGTCAGCGATGTGCATGGCACTTTTGAAATTGTGTTATGACCCCCAGGGATGGGCTCAGGTGATAGGGACTGTGGGTCAAAGATTAACTTTATTCAAAGGTCAAATATCACATATCATTTTGACGCCCATGAGTAGTAGACTACAGTACAATGAATTATTTTGATCTTGGGCCAAACTGAGGGTAGAGGCGGGGGTCAAATGTTCAAAAGTGGGCACCAGTTGATTGTAACGCAACTGTTCGCACACCATCTCAGATAGAAATTTGAAACCTTGGAGCTAATTACTCCTATGGGAAAAGATGTGCATGACACATTGGAATTTTGATATCATCCGTAGGGGCAGGGGTGGGGGAAATGGTGGGCAAAAATAAATGTTATCAAATGTGGTCATGGCACATATCATTTTGAAGCTTGTAGTTAGCTTGCAATTAGTTACTACAGTACCACAATTAGTTACTACAGTACCACACATTATTTTGTTCTTGAGTCAATCTGAGGGCAGTGGTCAGGGATCAAATGGGCAAAGTGGGCATCAGCCGATTGTAGTGGAACTACGCGCACACCATCTCACACACCAAATATGATCATGCCGCATTTCATTTTGAAATCCATTACACATTGAAACTACATTTCAAGGAATTTATTGTGTTTTGGGTCAAATTGAGGGTAAAACTCGAAGTGGTGAATGCATGGGGATTTGCGATGGCATGCCATCGACTGCACATTCTAGTTACTTATTGCAGATAGCATTAATAATTGCAAGCGCATCGTACACCAAATCGCTATTTGATTGTTTATTTATGATAACAATATTTATCGAGGCACACAATCCATGTACTCGCGGTTATTCTCCGTTCTTACCGAAAATGGGAAAAGTTATGGTGCGGCTGCTTTACAAAGCATTCTGCGTACTCAATAAAGAAGACCGTAACCAAAAGGCCGACTGAAGCGAAGCAGCCTCATCAATCAAAGCAAGCGACCCCATAGGGAATACAAAATAGACTAGCAACGACCACAAACAGAAAATTTAAAACGTACAATTTACTAAATTTATGTCTATTAGAAATAATATCATCAAAGGTCCCAACGCTGTCAAATATCCGGATTCTTTTTTATCCACACATCCAAAAGTCTTTTAGAAAGATTTTGAGTAGATTGCAGCACGTTCGAAAAGGGAATAGGTTCCAAAACATTTTGTTAATCTGCAAACTGAATTATATGTATGCCTTTGCAATTTCTAATAGACAAGATATAGCTTACCTCGATGATGTGTATGCATTTCTACATGTTCACATATGCAGTCACTGAATGGGACAAATCGTGCGCTCGAATGCTATGTCCGAAAAAGGCAAAACGTGCGAAAACATATTTTCCGAATAAAACATCACGACACGCTGGTCGCCCTGAACAAAAGTTATATATGCCATTGAACACAATAAAACCCTTTCGATGGCGCATAGTAAATGAAGAAAATGCCTACCAGTACAGTTACCATGAAGTTACGTTCCAATTGCTACAATGTATACCCCGCTAACTATGCATTTCATAGCCAAACTCACTTCATATAATGCAATGATGACCCATCCTCACCACTCCACCCCAACCCCACACCACTTCATATCTCGCACTGACGTGAACACTAATATAACCTAGCAAAGTTTTGTTTTTTTGTTTATATTCCATAATCTCGTCATCAAATTATTATGAACTTAGGCATGTTGATGGTTGTATAGGTCATTTGGTATATGGAAGGAAGGTTGTTGCTGCCATAGCCAGCTAGTTAGCCAGCAAGAATTTTCGGTCAAATTGATGAAACAAAATATCCAGTCTAGCATGTGTGTCTTGTCCCCTACCATACGAAATACACAAGTAGAATCGAACTTTTATGTTCTTACCATGTGCTATCGCGGTAACTCTGCTCACCTTGAAGGCCACCAGTATAATGACTAGTATTAGCGTTACGTCATACCGTATATTGCCCAACAGCAAGCAGAGCCGTAGTAAGGTCTACCTGCGCCCTGGCCAAGATGCAAATATGGTGCCCATCCGCCCCTCCCCCGCCCAACCCTGAGATATGGAATAACGGTGTTCTTCACATCCCAAATGAAGTTTTGAATTCTAAATGCCCTTAAATGGCAATTCCGGAGCGAATACTCTGATATGTCACTTCAAATGTGTGTCGTATTATTTTATATTTATTTATAGAAATGCTATAACACATCAAAGAATCCCGTATAATTAGGTGGGGCGGATACGTTTTATGTCAACATGATTTTCTGTGTATCTGCTGCTGAAACCATGGTTATTCAATAATAATGGCAATGATATCGCAATGATACCACGGCCTTTGCTCAGTAAATCCTTGAGATGCAGTGCTGCCAATGGTAGTGTCTGTAGTGGTCTAGTGGTACCTGTGTTTCTGGAGGTACACTCGGGTTCTTATGGAATTATCGACTTAAATGATAAATCATCTTTATTCATTAGAACTGACAACATTACAAATAAGGTCTGTATGCAATAAATCAGTGTCACACTGACGAACAGGTTAGTCACAAATCATAAGACATAACTGAATGTGTCATTAAGCAACGACTAATATATCAGCAAAAGCATGATTTACACACAATATTGGAGATTAAAAAAACTAAACATTCAATCTTCAAGCTCTAATATTTGCAATTGCAGCATTGGCCTGTATCTACAAATACATTATTAATATATTTTTTCAGATAGTTTCTACAATGCAATCACAAATATCATATGGATACAAATCCTACAAGATGTATACCTTCCTCGTCTTCAAAGCCGCAAACTCACGAATTACAATGGACATCGGCCTATAGCAAATTCACTAGATAATAATATGCTTAAATTCGATAAACGCTCTTAGTCATTGTGGAACGAAGAATAGAATTGTTTTGCAATCCTCAGTTTGCTTAAGCTACGTTCACGTGAAGCAACTATTACTCGAAACTTGCCACGGTTAAAATATCCGCCAGAGCGATGTCAATGCTGGGATAAACGCGTCTTCAAGCGAATATGAATGGATCTAAGGCCGTGTTCTCACTAGAGACTTTATCAGGAATAACGCCATACTGAAGTATGGCGTTATTCCTGATTAAGTCTCTAGTGAGAACACGGCCTAAAGGGGAAGCTAAAGCCAAATATATCAGTAAGGATGCTGCCTTTAGAACTTTCAATTTCAGCTGACATTTCGATAGCATCAAAATCTGTTGGGTATTTCAAACAAATATTTGCTGCATATCCATTTAGATGTTCTACAGCCAAGCCCGTTAGAGATTCAGTCCAAGAAATATACGCATAACACTTCTGACATCCGTTCAAACCACCGCTGAAGAAGGTGTGCTATAATACAGTAAAACACCTTGTTACATTAATTTTCAAATTCGTTTTCGACCGTTCATCTTCAGCTATTTCTGAGAACATATTCTTCACCTATCGTTTTCAGTTAAACATGGCTCGATGCATTTTATTTTGCTTTGCTGTGGTTTTCACTGTTACGTGTTTACTGCCTGCCTCTTTATTGCGCATTTCTGTAATAGATGTCTCTAAACCGTTCATCATTTTCGCAGCAGCATCGAATGACAGGTTTCTACTTTTCAACTAATGTTGACACAATCAATAAGTGGAGCTTAGGTATTGACATTGGCGTAAAAATAGCAGGTCCATCATGTTCAATAAACCAGGGCCTCCGAGCATGAGGGGCCCCGGAGGTGAAAGTGATATCTCTTTTATCTAGAGATTTAGAAATACCTTTGTTGATAATAATGTGCCCCAGTAAAATGTACACATTTTACCACTTTGAATACAGGAGATGTCTCCTCAGAGGAAACCTCCACTGCGAGAGCGCAACACTCCCTCTCGGATACCCTGCACAAACACGGTCGCACGCTCGCACGCTCGCACGCTCGCACGCACGCACGCACGCACGCACGTACGCACGCACGCTCGTACGCACGCACGCACGCACACACACGCACAAACCCTAAGCACCTCGCTACGCCATTGCGTATTAACAACGCTTAGCACGTTGTATGAAACTATTGATAAAGATTAGATTTGAAATTGTTTGGATGTGGTGGGTTCGTGACCCTCGATGGTGCCGGTGGAGCCCATAAGTCACCTAATTCACCTTTCCAGAGTATCCATCGATGATTTGACGTCATATGACGTCATACTCAGCTAATCGGCGTGTATGATGCCGCCGTAATCATTACGTCATAAATGATTCTAGTAGGCCCGTTTTAACTCGTAATAGTCCAACACGTTGTACGAATTGCAGCGTGTCCATAATTTAATAACCATGAAATTTGACTGCGCCGTTAAATTAGTTTCAAAATATTCAACAGCTTACCTGTATGGTTTTCTGGAAATTTCTAGTCAGGGAGTTGAGAGATCGGTCGATCCCAACACGTTCGAGGTGTGGGTGGAGCTTAACTGTAAGATGGGCGGGTCATAGCTAAAAATGGAAAGGTCCGTTCTTACGAAGGAGCCGTGTCTTGTTGGGTTTTTTATTTTCCCGTGAGCAATAGTAATAGGTAACATATTTTGTTTAACATTCTTTATTTCACTAACAGTTTTGGCCCTTGACATAAAGGGTGTGGGTGTGATACATATCCACAAAGCTCAACCATGTAGGTATAATATCCCTTATCCTTGGAGGTTACCCAGTGTCCCAGGAAATAACGGCTAAAGGTTCTAGATGCCAATTTGGATGCGCTCCTGGAACTTTGAGGGTTATTGCACTTAAACGGTTTACAAGCACTGTCCTACATTCAGGCCTGCAGTCTGCATGATGCACTTAACGGAACTTGATGGGGCTTATGTTGGCCGAACATGTAATTGGGCCCTAGGTGACCGCCGCTCTCACCCCACCCCACCCCCACCCCTCACAGCGGCCTACATAAATCATACATAAAATGGCCTCTCCGAAGGAGACGATAATCCCTGAATTTTTTAATATATTAATTGTTCATACTTTATTGCTTGGTAATAACATTAACCCTTTCATGGCGAAACCTGCCAAAACCACCCTCTGCAGTGGTGCTGAGGAATGTTCATTTGCAGGCCAAGCGAAGACTATTCATGAAAGTTTACTATTGGAATGACTGCCTCGGTAACAGAGCCAGTTATTCAAGTGGTAAATTTAAAAAAGGTCTTCTATTGGGATGCAAATAGCATGCAATACGCAAATGCGTAGATATTCCTGACAAAATTTTGTCCGCAACAGCACCCAGTCAAATTAGTTTCAAAATATTCAACAGCTTACCTGTATAGATTTTTTGAAATTGATAGTCAGGGATTTCAGGGATCGAGCGATCCCAACACGAGCGAGGTGTGGGTGTAGCTTAGCTAGAGATGGGCGGGGCATAGCTAAAACTAGAAAGGTGCATTGGGATAAAAAGAGAAGTGCACAGATTAACCCTTCAATCTATATCTATTTTTAATATGAGCCAAAGGCCCCTAAACTAAGTCATCGATGTTGCAATCGTCGAATTGAACAATTATATTGTGAGAAAATTCGCAAATGCTTAAAATGTGTACGCAGTATGACAGAGCCATGACACCATTCCTCACCTGCGTATGGAGAAAAAGAACGAACGCGTTGCGAACAGTCTCTCATTAAGGGTGCATATTCACAGGTGAATGCTTGAAAATCAAAAATGTTTAAATTGTATACTTTTAGAGGCTTAAATTATTTGACTAGATCTACTGAAAGGAAATAGATCTTAACATATGATGAATACATCGAGTCCCTAATTCAAATTCAGAATTAAAATACGAAATCTTTTTATACTGAATGAAAGCGTCATATTGTAAATATGGGATTGTCACGTGGGAAGTCATGACCCCGCGGGATGTCTTATAATTCACGTAAGACCCAAAACGAAATTAAGTTTTGAAAATACCAGGTGAGCTAAAAAGTCCAGGTGAGCTAAAGATGGATGCTACAATATCGCATCAATGATATTTGTGTGCATACAATTCGAAACTGGAAAATTGGGATGACTAAGGATCATCCATGTACGTGGCTGAGTCGATCCCCTGTTATTTATAAATATGTGTCAATCATTGGGTCTGTGGAAAGTCCAGGCCATCTCATTATATGTAATAGAAGTGTACTAATGTTAAATGAATAGGAGGCTGTTTATAGCGTTACATAACCCGCAGATGAGATTAATATGATGATGATGATGATTTAATTGGAATTGATTCTATGGTTCTGAGTTGATGTGTATTTGAAAATGATTTAGTTGAAAGGTGTTGCTGGTTAGCCGGCATTCACTTTTATGATATTCTGCAGCTGTTGATAGTTGTAGTTTTAGAAATAATTAATGTTTAGTGGCTAGTGTTGGGATCACGAATTATGAGAATACGTGAGCGTGACTAACTGACACAGTTCATTACGTAAGCAGACTAGTATTTGATCCTGGGCTAGAACAACACCATGTGGTAATGAATCATCCAGCATGTGTGCCTAGCACCCTAGAATTCTCGAAGTTTCTCCATTAGTACGCAATGGACAGGACATAGACATTAGAGCGTCCTTTAGGAATTCGTAACAGAATCGAAATTTATTGATAAACTATATGCCACTCATTTTATGGCATGCATAAACAACTCATACCTTAATGTTGTTAGGTAGCTGACAGATGCAGCAAATTAGAACCGGTTCCCACTGCTTTGACTATATGAGGCACAATCTTCGTGCATGAATTGGGCAGAGTATGATTGGTCAGAATGACGTCATAACCAATCGAGACCAACCAGACTCTGCAGTAAAGGATTGTAAAGAATAGAGTTGTGTACCAGAGCAAGTGAGGGAGGAATCACTGATTGGTTGAAAGGACCAATCAGTTATCAGGTCATAACGTCTAGAAGGAGACAAGCAGAAATTGATTGGTGACGTTATCGCTTGGCCAATAAAAGTGTGCTTATCGGGTACCTAGAAGAGTTGTAAGAATAGGGTCTGAGAGAAGTTGTACATTTCTGGGAAGTGAGCAGAATATTGGAAAGTCCGAATTTGTGGGTATATAAGAAGGTACTTCTCTCAGAACAAATTAATCCTTCAGATTCACTCGATCTTAACCTTTCGACTTACTCGATAGGATTCACGTTGTTCCGAGCTATGGCTGCTATGCCTAACGAGCTTGAGGTAGAATAGCTTAGAGTAGAGATAGGTTAGTTTAAGATGATAGCGTTATGTACATCATATTTGTACCAAGTATTCTTGTATGAGCGATCTTGCTCGACCATTCAATCAGTTTATGTTATAGTGTAAATAAAGTATTTTATCTTACGTATATGTAAGACCGGAAGTTTGTCAGTATGTTAGGGAATCTAGCTTGAGCTGGGAGACACACCCAGTCCTTACAAGGATCTTAGGTCGGTCAGATCAGGCCCATCAGTCCGAAAAAAATATCGTCTATTTACCATCAGTCGGACGAGGCGAGCCGACTGCAGCTACTTCGCCCCATCACACTACTGGCGACATCGTCGCAGCAACACTCTTAAAAGTTTCCGGTAGCGAGTGGAAGCGACCAACTCTTATTGTCGTAGATCTTAGTAAGTTTTCCCGAAGTTCTTGAAGTCCGCGCCCACCCCGAAAATCTTCAATATGTTAAGATTTATTTCGTTTCATTCTATCGCATCGATTTAACACAATTTAAGCCTCTAAAAGTATACAATTTTAACAATTTTATTTTCAAGCATTTTGGTGTGAATATGCACCTTTGATCTACATGGTAATAAATGCGATCAATCTGTTTAATGTGAGCAATGTTGATTTATTACGGCAGCAATAAACAACGGTCTTAATATTTCATGGGTTGTTATATATTACCGAATTCTATATTACTATACACCTGTGCAAAAGTTAAGCACCAGCAAAAACAATAGAACGTAGAAACATGATGGTACAACTAGGCTGCCATACTTTTTGTCCCCGCGTTAGCTGACATAATTCCAAGTACGAAATTCACATGCATGCATGACATCACGCCGCTTGATGTCCGTGCGTGGCGGGAAACAGCACACGTGTTCAGTTATGTAAAAGTCCAGTTTGAGGTGTAGAACATTACATACAGATTTAGGCGACAAGATTATGAATTTTGTGTTCATGACCGTGGTTTATTTGTACAGAGAGAATTAGCTCTTGATTGTGAACCGCTATGGCAAGACGAAGGTTAAGTGATCGTATGAAATGGCAAATCATAGGCATGCATACCACTGGTATGTCATGCAGAGAGATTGGCAGACAGCTGAACATTAACCATACTGTAATCAGTCGTTTGATTGCAAAACATGGGCAAACTAACGAGGTGAAGGACAGGCCTAGATCTGGAAGACCGAAGAAGACTACTGCCCGTGATGATCGAGCCCTAGTACGCCTTGTTAGGAGATCTCCATTCACCAACAGCAGAGTGCTCAGCCAGCAATGGGAAACGCGCAATAGAGTGTCAATGTCTACCGTCAAAAGGAGACTGTATGCTGCTGGCATGAAAGCTAGGAGACCTGTCAGACGTCCTCTCCTCACTGCACACCACAAAGAGGAGCGTCTGAGGTGGTGCAACGAAAGAAGACACCGGAACATGAGATCCTGGAGACGGGTACACTGGTCCGATGAAAGTCGGTTCCTGCTTTATGCCACAGATGGTCGAACTCGTGTATGGAGGTCCAGACGCACGGCGTACGACCAACGTAACATCATGGAAGAAGTTCCATTTGGTGGCGGTTCCGTTATGATATGGGGGTGCATCTCATTTGATTGTAAGCTGGATCTGTTGACTGTACCTGGAACACTAAATGGACACAGATATCAAGATTCCATACTAGATAGAGTTGTGGTCCCTCATTTTGTTAATCATGCACCTGGAACCCACCCTATATTCATGGATGACAACGCCCGACCACATCGTGCTAGAGCTGTGCATGAATACCTCCGCCAGAATGCCATCGAAACCCTACCATGGCCAGCAAGGAGCCCTGACATGAACCCTATTGAGCATATCTGGGACATTCTGGGAAACATGGTGAGAAGGAGGGATCCTCCTGTGCAGAACCTACAGGAATTAACAGACGCACTCCATCTTGAATGGCAACGAATACCACAATGGCGTATCAGTCGGTTGGTGACCAGCATGAGACGTCGTGTCCAGGCCGTCATCCAGGCACAAGGTGGATATACCCGGTATTAATAATGACAGTCTCAAACTCGTGCACAGATGTTAAAATTCGTTTTCAGACACCATTAATGACAATCTAGCCACGTGTGTCAACTGTAGGGCAATACTTGTCAGTTGTGTCAACGTAACCATATTCAGGCCTCGTTTTCAAGTTCAAACAAAAACATACAGTGTTTCCCCACCATCATAATCAGCATTCCTCTAGTTGCATTATTACCTCTTGCACTAAGATGGATGGGTACATAAATGTTTATGCTATTGCTTTCTTCATAGCACATGAATATACCCTCGCATGTGCGTAAAAATAGGGTGGTTCTTAACTTTTGCACAGGTGTATATATTACACATATCAGAAAAATGCGCAGACTGTATTGTTCCTAGCGATATATACAATCATTGTCTGCCCATAATGGCCATTCCCATTGTTAGCTATGCGCCGCCAATCTCTAGCTAAACTCCACCCACACCTCGCTCGTGTTGGAATTGATCGATCTCTGAACTATCAATTTCCAGAAAACTATACAGGTAAGCTGTTACATATTTTTAAACTAATTTCACTAGGCGCTGTATTGCAGCTACAGCGTCCAGTCAAATTAGTTTCAAAATAGTCAACAGCATGTTTAATTAAATAGTGGGGATATACAATTCCTACAGCGTATCGGACTATTACGAGTTAAAAACGGGCCAAATAGAATTATTTTTGATTATTACGTCATCATACGCGCCGCTTTGCTGATTATGACGTCATATGACGTTAGATGACAGATGGATACTCTGGAAAGGTGCATGACCCATGAATTTTCCAAGGGCTTCTGTTCATCAGGTTTTCTATAATTGTATTCTTAAATCAGAATTTCTATGATATTATTTTTGTTATCAGCATCGATACGTCTTCTTTATATGCAAAGATTTCATAAATAATGACTACGTCTCCGTGTGGCTATCGGATTCTCAAGATCAGACTGACGGGAAATGACGATCGTGCACAAATAATACAGTTATACGCCTGTGGTTCGATGTACGGTGTATGACTAGACAGTTTACAACGGCGATATCTAGAGAGGCGACCATTGTCGTCATTTTTAGTAGCAGTGATAATTTAAACTATTGCTCACAAGTCGCTTACCATGGGAACCGGGTGTAAAGAATTGTAGTTCTCTAAATTGTGCCGGAAATCTGAGCTGAATTAGAGATTAGAGTTTATCTTTACATCCGCGTTCCTTGAATTGCTCAGCAACACACTAAGCAACGCGTCACGGGCATGGTTGCCACAGTGACTAGAATTGAAAGACTGTGCTTTTCATTTTCTTTAGCGACACGTTTCATTCATCTTCCGTTTGAAAGAATTGATTTTTATATAACACCGTTAAACCTTTCCAATGCCGCTACTTACAATAACATTATTTTAAAATTTCTCATTTCTATGTATGGTTAAATGTTCCGGAGCAATAGGGGGTCCATTTCTAACCATGCCCCGCCCATTTCTAACTATGCCCCGCCCATTTCTAACTATGCCCCGCCCATTTTCTAACCATGCCCCGCCCATTTCTAACTATGCCCCAGCCCATTTCTAACTATACCCCGCCCATTTCTAACTAGGTGCTATTCACATTAAACGGGCATTGCGATCGATTTTAACACTCCGAACCGCGAATTCACTTTTCCAGAGTATCCATCCATCGTCAGACCTCGTATGACGTCATAATCAGCTCAGCTCGTGTATGATGACGTCATAATCATTATGTCACAAAGGGTTCCATATACACCGTTATCAAATCTCAAATGGTCCGACACGTTGTATGAATTGTTTGTCTGTGTAATTCTTTGCTATTTAATAAACATGTTGTTGAGAATTTCGAAACTAATTTGACTTGACGCTGTTGCTGCCTTAGGCAGCAACAGCGCCCAGTCAAATTAGTTACAAAATATTCAACAGCTTACCTGTGTAGGTTTTTGGAAATTGATAGTCAAGGTGTTCAGAGATCGATCGATCCCAACACGAGGGAGTTGTGGGTGGACCTTAGCTAGAGATGGGAGGGGCAAAGCTAAAACCGGTTAGGTCCATTATCAGAATATCAATTTCAAGGTACCAATACAGGTATATCTTTGAATAATTCGAAACTAATATGGCTAGTATCAGTTACAGTGGCAGAAAAGGCTCCCAGTCAAATTAGTTTCAAAATATTTAAGAGAATGTTTTTTAAACTGTGATTAATCTAGGTCATCAAGTTACTATATAAATTATTAACGTTTCCATAAGTGTATCTACTGTTCTGTTTTATATAATGAAAACCTCCTGGGATCCCAATATGTCAGTGTTCCCGGGGCTTGTAGGGGTTGGGGTGGAGAAGAGGGGTGGGTGATGGTAGTGGGTGGGTGGGGTGGGGTTGGTGGGGTGGGTGGTGTGCGTGGCGGTGGTGTTGCTATACACAATCCGGCTTAAGCTTGGTCTTCACGTCAGATGCACACCGTGTCCAGATGAACAAAACTAAAGGTGACGTAGACCAGATTTGGAATGCTAGCACAGTTCTGATGAAAGGTCCAGCTTCTAGTATAAAGGAATGCGCAAGAACAGATGATGTGCTGAAACCTGGAGTCTATAACACGCGGTTTGCATCTAGAACTAGATACATAGAATAGGCATGTGGATAGGTATGCGCATCGAACTTGCAGGGGTGCCACACTCCTCCTGGGTCGTGACGTAATAACTGAAATATCGATGATTTCGGAAAATCGTTCCGAGGAATATTCCATCAACAGATTCTACAGGCACATAGAAATTCGTTCAACTCCAAACTGGTGGGGGGACATACTTAATCTTACTAAACAACTAATCACGCGCATGGCTGTAGATCTCGTGCACGAATTATGAACAGAAGACTAAGAACTCAGGTTTACTCGATTTCATTGCGGAGATGGACGGCCACAGAACACCTAACTACTGATCAAGTGGAACCAAATACAGTAGCTTCCCAATTGTAAGATCTATAACTCTGATGGTGAGTGTCGCGGATGTGAATTCTCAAAAGATATCCGCTTCTCTGGATAGACGTAGAGACAGTTCTAATTTATGTACTGAACTTAACGGTATTGGCTTTCAAGATTAAAGAATTCGAAACGCAATGCCCATGTGGCATAAACTCGGACCTAAGCTTATCTGATCAAGGTGACAATATACCATTCATTCTGACCTATAATCGCTAAAACGTTGAAATTTCCAAAATCTTAAAAGGTAAATATCAAAAGCTACAGGAGAAACTGAAACAACCCTTCAACAAGCGTCCAGTAATTGCGTTTAAGAAAAATCCGAAGATACGTGACATCTTGGTAAAAGCAAAACTCAAATGTCTCGCCTATTCAACATTAACCCGTTCATGTCGAAGTAAGCAAAAGGCAGCGCTTGTAGTGATCTTGGGAAATTTCCAATTGCCGGCCGGGATTGGAGTATTTTTGAAAATTTACCACTGGGATGACTGGCTCAGTAACCGATACAGTCATTCCAGTGGCATATTCTCGGGAACGGCCATGTACATTAAATATATAAACAAATATTTAGATTTTATTGAACAAATTTAGCCATTAGGGATAACATTAATGTCATATGGCTTTCCTCAAATAAAATGACAAATCTCAGGTAGTAAGATAAACAAAGATATTTTCAAAACCGAATGTTCATGAATTAACCAAGTGCTGTTTTAGTTTCACAAGAATACAAGATGCGTATTCCGCCAGTAGTCATAGGGTGGGCTGTGCGCTATTCTTCTAAAACCCTCATGCGTGACAATGCTAATTAACGCATAATTAATTTGATTAATGGGTTTTTAATTAGTTTTGACAGGTGTAATGCGTAATGAGGTCGTAGGTCATGTGTGTCTCTGTGTGCTATTGTTCTGTTGTCAGAATGATTGGTGTGTATATGTCAGGTGGTCAAGTTCAGTTGTCCGAATGATTGATGTGTATCTGTCAGGTTGTGACGAGATGTTTGATCAATACGAGAACAATGGCCGACAACGCGCACCTAGTGTAACGCTATTGGTGTAGGCTGTGCGTTATTGTTTTGGTATTGAACAATGTCCACCATTGTCATCGTTGATGAATAATGACGTCCCGATCACCCTTGTTGTGTTTAACATATTAATTATGTGGGCGGTGCGCCCCCCTTCCACCTGGTTGAAGGATATCAAACAGTAGAATATTTTGAAACTAAGTGTAATTGTGGCTTCCTATGTCAAATCGTCGAATAGGACTTTTGAATAATGGCATGAACGATGCAGGCATGATTCCAGTGTTAATGAATTCGTCAATAGTGTTCAGCACATGGTATTGAACGTTTTATCTTGCACCTTTTGAAGAATAGCGTATATCCGCATGAACAATGGTGACCACCTGCATGAACAATAGCACACAGCGGTCACTTATGAACAATAGTGTACAGCACCCACTTATGAACAATAGTGTACAGCACCCACTTATGAACAATAGTGTACAGCACCCACTTAGGAACAATAGTGCACAGCGGACACTTATGAACAATAGTGTACAGCACCCACTTATGAACACTTATAGTGCACAGCGGACACTTATGAACAATAGTGGTCACCTGCATGAACAATAGCGTCCAGCAGCCACCTGCATGAACAAAATATGTTCCCAGTCATTTAATTTTCAAAAAGTTCAAAGCAAAGTAAAGCGTTACACGGGTAATATATAGGTAAGCTTATCGAGGTTGTATGTATAATATTATATAGATAATAATCATGTATCTACGGCATTTAAGGCGATCTATGTCTTTAAAGTGGCAGTCATTTAATTATTAAATTTTCAAAAAGATATTACAGCCGCAATTTTATACATGCGGCTGCACATTTATACATGCGGCAACATGTGTATGTGCATGCCCTGACACACATACACATCCCATTTCATTGTTTGATATTGCAAATGTTTCAATACAGTTTGATTACCCTTTTTTGTAAACCACGCTGCAGATTGCTGTTGAAAATTTTTTCATAAAATACGTCTTTCATATCACAGACTATAAAATACATTAATTATACTGCATGAGAGCGTGCAGCTTGCCGCGATGGTGTCGAGTGTTATCACTTGATTATTTGAGTGCACTCGCAGACATAAAAACACATTCTGGTGAACAAATGACATGAGATTGATATTTGGCAAGATATTACAATGTCCCGCTGGGAGTAAAGTTTTAAAAAACCCGATATTGACCGTTCACCCGCTCACTGGCTATTGTTGTTTACTACTAAAGATTAATGCGTTTTTAATTCACTAGTCATACGTTAACAGTAGTAAGTGCATTGTGTGGAGCTGGTTGCAGACCGAATGCTTTATCATTCATGATGTTACATTTCAACAATAAAGAGCCACATTACGAGCATAGTAGCATAATCATAGATGGTCGTTTACTACAAGTCAAATAGAAATATATCCTTTTAGGCTACACAGCAGGGATACGTTATAACCATGGTTTTATTTACTATATAATTCAGTCAAACCTGCCATAAGCGACCACCTCATGACCTTCTTAGCTCTTTAACCCTTTAACTCCCGAATTTCTTCAAAAGAATTTCAATTTTCTCATAAAAATTATCCATTTGAAGACCAAGAGATTATTTTTTATAATTTTCACTGGAATGACTGGATCTGCTGGCTATCAATTTATCTAGACATTACGCCAGCAAACACCCACCACCAACTACCACCACCAACACCAACACCATCACCGCCATCACCACCCCTCTACCACCACCAGCAGGATCACCACCTCACAGCACCTTCATCTCAACCGCCACTAGCACCACCAGCAACAGCCACCGCCAACCACTAAGCACAACCACCCACCACCAAGCATTAACCCCACCACCACCGTCCACCACCATCCATCCACCACCACAACAACTACTTCCACCAACTATCAACCCCACCACCACAAGCAACATCAACAGCACCCACTCCGATTTGTATATCGAGGAAGTGTGGGACCTGGCTGGATATATCGCTACATTCATCAAATTAACACGCACATAATGAACCAATGTTCTGTTTGTATCCATATTTTTACATTGAAGAAAATATTACATATGATAAAACATATAGTTTCAGTAGCATAAACAAATAGTCAATGTTCTGGAGATCCATTTATCGATGGGTAGACTGGATCCTTATGGATCAGATCCATCACCACCAGAGTCATCATCATTGTCATCAGCATCTAGATTGTTCCTTATGTACTTCTTGATCAGAAATTCTCCTTTTTGAAAAGCTGAGAAGACTGCTTCATCGTATACATACCCCTCGGTGATAAAATCTTTAGTTTCCCGATGAATTATTTTAATGAGTGTAGAGTTCTGTAATCTTCTCCACTGGGGCATTATGTATATACACTTTGCAACTAAAGCATCAGCATATATGGAAATAGACACATTGCCTACGCCATTTGGGTCTGTGCTCACTTCACCATCCTCATCTTCTGACCTGATTGTTCAGCGTCTAAGACATGCTTACTATTTTGGAATATGGTGAATAGTTCCTTCTTGCCTATGGCTTCTTTTTCAGCTCCACCTTCATCTTCACTCTCAGACTCCGCTGAGTCATCACCGACTTCACTCTCCAACTCTATTGGCTCATCATCTTCACTCTTCATCTCTGTCATGTCTTCATCTTCATTGTCTAGATTTTCACTATCGTCATTGTTATGGAATCAGATCGTATGCCACTTCCGGTCATTTGAGCTATTAAAAGTTAAATCACATTCAAAATATTTATGTCTCGGCATAGTGATTATAGGATAAATCTAGCAAGCATTCAAGTTACACGGTTCTTGAAATCTTATTACTGCCTAAGACTACCTAACTACTCTGCAGTTAAAATACACATCCAACCACTTTGGGATGTTTAAACTGGAGTGAGAAAAGGGATTGAAAATGAACCGTTTTATAGGATTATATGTACTGTGGCCACAAATCTGCATATGTGGCTGAAAATCCGCAACATGCAGCCGCAAATACACAACATATGGTCACAAATTCACAATATGTGACCACAATTTCACATGTACAGCCGTATGAAGCCGCACATGTATGCATGCATTTTGGCATGCATGTTTGTCCGGGCATGTACATACACATGCCACTGTATGTATAAATGTGTGACCGCCTGTGTAAAATTGCAGCTGCATGTCTCAACCTTTAACCCCTACTATCTTTAGAGACCATGCCTTAAATATGATAGATAAAATTATGTATATAAGATTATACATACAACATCATTAAGTGTATTTATATATTGCCAAATTAACTCTGAACTTCACCTAAATAATACCAGGCTCAAATCCACACATGCGACCACAAATCCAGACATGCGATCGCAAATCCGCAACATGCAACCCCAAATCCGCAATATGCAGCTGTAAATCTGCAACATGCAGCCGCAAATCTGCAACATGCGGCTGCAAATCCGCAAGTATATGTACACATGCATTTTGGTGTGTATGTGTGTACGGGCATGTACATACACATGTTGCCGCTGGTATAAATGTGCAGCTGCCTGTATAAAATTGCGGCCACAACATATTTTTGACAATTTAAAAATCAAATGACTGCCACTTTAAAGACATATATCTCCTAAAATACGAGAGATACATGATTATTATCTATATAATATTATACATACAACATCGATAAGTTTACCTATATATTACCCATATAACACTGTACTTCGCACTGATTTTTAGAAAATTAAATGACTAGGAACACATTTGGTTCATGCAGGTGGCCGCTGGATGCTATTGTTCATGCAGGTGACTGCTATTGTTCATAAGTGTCTGCTGTGCGCTATTGGTCAGAAGTGGGCGCTGTATGCTATTGTTCATAAGTGACCATGGTGCGCTATAATTTCATGCATTTGGTCGCCATTGTTCATGCGGATAAATGCTATTCTTAAAAAAGTGCATGATAAAACGTTCAATAGCATGTGATGCACGCTATTGACGGATTCGTTAACATTCCAATCACGCCTGTGTGATTCATGGCATTATTCAAAAGTCCTGTTTGACGAGGAAGCCACAATTACACTTAGTTCCAAAACATCCTACTGTTTAATACCCTTCAGCCACGAGGGTGGGGGAGTGGGCGCACCGCCCACATAATCAATACATTAAGCATGACAAGGGTGATCGGGACGTCATTATTCATCAACGATGACGATAGTGGACATTGCTCAATACCAAAACAATAACACACAGCCTACACCAATAGCGTTGCACCAGGTACATGCTGTCGACCATGGTTCTCGTATTGATCAAACAACTCATCACAACCTGGCAGATACACATCAATCATTCGGACAACTGAACAATTGCACTTGACCTCCTGACATATACACACCAATCATTCTGACAACAGAACAATAGCACACAGATGGACACATGCCCTCCACGACCTCCTTACACATTACACCTTCAAAACCAATTAAAACCCATTAATCAAATTAATTATGCCTTAATTAGCATTGTCACCCATGAGTGATTTAGAACAATAGCGCACAGCACACCCCATGACTACTTCCGCCTTAATCATCGTTTTTACCTATTGCAATCTCTTTTCTACTATTAGGTAAATTGTCAAATGTAATTAATTTACAGTAGGTTGATTTGTGCTATTTTAAGCTCCACATGAAGAGCCATATCGCTACATCTAGTGATTATTCCAGACATTACATTATAATAATATCAATAGCTCTAGCAGAAGTCATGTGTTATTGTCAGCCTTTATTGATACTTACTCGCCTAATAGTCCGAGATCAAAGACCACTGCGCAAACGGATCCATTATTGTCACCCAGAGTTAATCAGCATGGAGACATAACGCAATGCATAAAACACACATAGTGTTGCTGTTGGACGGGATCTCATTATCGTGGGTGGCTGGCGGATGGTCTCTCCACATCCTTAGTAATGGACCTTTCCATTTTTAGGTATGCCCCGCCCATCACTAGCTAAGCTCCACCCACACCTCGCCGTGTTTGGATTGATCGATCCCCGAATGCCCTAGCTATCAATTTCCTGAAAACTATACAGGGAAGCTGTTGAATATTTTGTAACTAATTAGACTGGGTGCTGTTGCTGCCATAGGCAGCAACAGCGCCCAGTCAAATTAGGTTCAAAATATTCAACAGAATATTTATTAAATAGTAAAAGCAAACAATTTGTACAACAGCCCATAGACCGTCATCAAATATACGTTCGTGACGTACTTATCGACGTCATTCATGACGTCATTCATTATGATGTCATTGTACATATCACGCAGTTCATTATGACGTCATATGATGGGTGAGTACTCTGGAAAGGTGAATTAGCGGACGGTCTTTCATTATCTTATGCAGCTGCCGGACGGTCTGCCATCATCCTTTGCAGCTGGTGGGCGGTCTCTTGTCATCATATGTAGCTGTGTGATGTGTGCTCTCTGGATACAAACAGCCGCCAGATCCGTTGTCAGGATAACGTATACCTTTCTCAGGGATATAGTCATGGTTAAGCGGTCACGCGTGGGGACTATTTAAATGCCAGGGGACGATTTCATTAAAGTACTTCTGGTTGGTCTGTTTTCTACTTTACGGCATATCTTATGCACGTTTGTGAAACTGGTCCCAGAACTGATTGGCTACAGTACGGATTCAATGGAAACAATGTATTCCATTGACATGATTTCGAGATACCGCCATTCCAGCAGTACCATATAAGAATGAACAGACGCGTAAGGAGAAGAACCCCTCTGTAATATGGATCCCATCAGTGTTTTGCAGAAAGTGTCTTTGGAAGGCCGATCTATGATGACCGCGAAGAAGTGGTACTGTGGTAGTATCTCCTGGTCGCGAGATTGGCACTGTGCACTCATCCAAAAATAACAAGTGATGAACGTTGTAATGAATGGATAAATCCGATCTGTCACTGGTGTATATGATATCATAATCACTTACGTCACATGTAGGTTGGCGTCACAGTCGTAATTGTCAGAGAAGACTCTGCCATGAAGCTGGAACAGTCCCTCAAGTGTACGAATTGTATGTCCTTGATGTATCGACTACTTAATAAACATTATGTTGGATATTTTGAAAGTGGGCGCAGTCAAACAACCCGTCAAATTACTTTCCAAATATTCAACAGTTTACCTGCATAGTTATCTTGATGTTGGGATTCTGGGAATTCAGAGTTCGATCGATGCCAACACTGTTTTTATATTATTTGTATTTATTTATTTATTTATTTATTTATTTATTTCTGCGCAGTATGGTTTTCCGATGGCAATTGCTCAACATTTCGAGTTGTCAGCGTGAAAAAGTTCTGAATTAAAGAATTCGTTCTGTTGTGGTTCTGTCACATAGATTCAAATGTAACCTGTACTCTGACAAGAATAGCTCAACTATTCATTTCTCCATACACCTATAATAAGGTAAATCTTTCTCGATGATGCTGAATATAGAAGCACATATTTTGCAATTTAATAGTTGTTTGCAGAAATTATCCTTCTTTCTTTGAAGCAAACCTATTTTGATCTACTCCGATAGGTTTTCATAGCTGTTAACCATCTTCGTGAGTGCCACCCAATGCCGTCTATACCTGGTTTCAACAAAAATGTCGAAAAACTAATTTAGTTGTGAGTTTAAGTAATTTAAGTAATTCTGGACTTACAAATGTTATACAAGTATTCGTGGGATTACAGTATTTAGGGTTTACGAGGAATCACACCCTCATAAATCTGACTTTGCTGGTGGGACCCTCTGTACAAATAATCACTACCTGGCTATAGCCAGTTACAATTCCGGTCAAAATCAGCCAATACAAATTTCCACTGTGTCAGAAACCCACACCTGCGAAAGCCTTGCCGGTAAAGTAGAATTTATGTACTGCAGCGTTGGTGTGGTGTAAGCGTATATGGGATTTGACGCTCAGCGTTTCAATTCCCCGTCAATGCTTACAAATATGTGAGTGTAATTATAAAAAGATAGATCGGGTGTATCTTTTTTATCCCTTTTCTTCGATTTATTGTTTGAAGATATAATAAACCTCTATTTATCTGTGCGAATCGTTAGCAAAGAGCTATTATTTATTGGATTGAGTGAAATCTTGTATATTCAATTGTGCATTAAAAACCAAGGGAGCTAATTCAACAAAAGGTGTGTGTGTGAATCAAGCCATATGTCTTTAAAAAACAAGTCATGATAATAGTTGCTCAACGAATGTTAGACATAAAAAACCTTCCGCATGCCACATTTTATTGAATGACACATAAAACACAAAATTAAAAGGATTACATAAAACTGTTGTTCTCATTTGAAAGCAACGTTCAATCACAAAATTGGTAAAAATGCAACCAGCTAACTCAAAAGTAGAATACCTGGTAATTATTCTTTTAGCACATTTTTATTTATCAATATTCGTAATTTTTGCTATACTTGACACAATCGTGTTTCCGGGATCTTTGTGTGTATGAATTTATTCTCCCAGGTGTGAGTGATTGACAATTTTTACAAAGTCTTCTGTACCAGGTACTGCTTGCAATGTGTGTTGTAGCCCGCTGGCCCGCATCGCAGCTGACTATTGATACGTTTACCAAATTTCAACTATGGAAGCTTAGTATTTGGACAGAAGGAAAGGCTGTTTCAGAGTAAGTACAATAACTTGTCCGCAGAGGCAGAACAAAGGAGCATAACGTCACATCTATAGGATGCAAGGTTCCAATTTCGTGTAGAGAAAATAAATTCTAAATAATGGACCTTTCCATTTTAGCTATGTCTCGCCCAGCTCTCGTGTTGGGATCGATCGATCTCTGAACTCCCTGACTATCAATTTGTCAGAAAACCACGCAGGCAAGGTATTGAATATTTTGGAACTAATTTGACTGACCACAGAACATCTAACTACTCATCACGTGGAAGCAAATACAGTGGTTTCACAATTGGAAGACGTATAACTTTGATGACGAGTGTCGCGGATATGAATTCTCAAAATAAAATCTTAGCATATGATGATTTCATTACGTATAAATTAATATAATTTTTTCAGTTGTCAAATTGAATTAGAGGCACGAGTCCCTAATTCAAACCCACAACTAAACCTACGAGATATATTTATATGGAATGAAATCATAATATATTAAGATTTATTTCGTTTCATTACATTGAGGTACACAATTTGAGCCTCAGACAGTATATAATTTCAACAATTTTATTTTCTTCATTTCCTCTCGTATTTCAGAACCGGACTACGGTACCGTCTTCAATAACGTGCTTTACCCGTTCTTTGGCCAGCCCGTTCTCTCTAATTCGCAGACCCTCTTTTAGCAGATAACTGCAATTACTCGATTTACTCGAGCAAGAATAGCTTATACAAATTTAGCTTGCCGGCCAAAATATGCCTACTGTTGATGACCGGGGATATGAGCGCCAAAACGACTATCCCAGCCGTCAGTCACTGAATGGATGCATATCATGTTGGTTGCGAATCTACAATGTTGAATATTCTTTTCTTTGGTACGCTCGTACACTTGAACCTTAGACGTTCTAGTGGTCGCCACAAATTAATGACACGGTGAACATGTATTGCGATTTAGTAGATCCATTTACGTGATTTCACGGGGAATTAGTTACAAACTTGGCATAGGTGGGTCGTTTCCCTAACAAGTGAATGCCTTCTTCATACACACCGATAACTCGTCTGTCACCAGGGAGCAGACTCGCTCTCTTCTCACCCAGGGTCTTTAACTGTAATCATCCTGATCTGTCCCTAATGCGATGCTACTTCCTCTTTTAAACACAATTGTTCAGAATGATGGAACAGATCTTGTTCTAATATATACTGGCTAGTTATTAGGTTCAATGTCCTGGTGATCAGTATCGGATTAAGACTTGGGGCAAAGCACATTTGGGGCTTGGGGAAAGCAAAACTAGAATTTGGTGTCCAGAGATCCCCCCCCCACCCACCCACCCCCACCCGCCACCCCACCCCCGCCGGGACAACTTTGAAACTTAGATGCTCTCATATGGCATCTTCTGCATTTCGAGATTTAAATATGTACCACCAGCCGGCTGTAAAATTATTATATTTTTAGCCATTTAATTTAATTCTTTTCATTATGACTATAGTTATTTTATGATACGGAACATAACTAACTACCACGTTAATCATATCCTGTTATACAGTTTCTCACGTTACTAACGAACATAGCACGCTAATTATCTTATCCATGCAGCTATCTTCTTGTGTAAAACATATCATTCACTGAAGTTTTCTAAGTAGAGAAAATTGAAGGGCTGTTGAAGATATATGGCCGAGGGCAAAGGCTGGTGATGAGGATTGCCTTAAATATATAGTAAACGAAGGTTGGACCAGGCTTGGCTGGAGGAGTCGTTGTCATGATGGTCTGAATTTGGAAGTCAGTTCCGGTTCCACATTTAGCGTCACAGTCTCAGGATCGTGATGCCCACTAGAATGCAAGCAACGCTATAGCTTATAGTGGAGAGAGTCATTGAAACAATTCCTCAAGAAACTGTGTCTTGCCCAGACTGGTAATACGTATGCCGGTACCAGACCATTGTTGAGAGATATTCAGACTGTAATACCCACCATATGGAGGGATTTATATGTGGGTGCCCAAAAGGAGTGTTAAATCAGTCTGTGTTATTTATATCAATTTCAGTTATTCTTCTACATGTTGTGCATAGGCATGCTGGTAGTAAATGTTGGAGTGAATTAAGTGTTCATTCTAGAAGAGATCTTAAGAAATAATATACCATATGCAGCATCTCTCTGACATTATTCTGGTGTTCCCCACGCTTATCGGTGGGTGTGAGTGATTTCGTAGAAAGAAGGGACTAGGTAGAAATATAACAATTTTATAGACAACCAAAGCTCACGATTTGGCTCCAGCTCTTTAAATGCATGAGATGTAATCTGAGAGCATCTAGATTTCAAAATTATCAAAGAAAGGACCTCCACATCACCACCCCACCCACCCACTCTCAGCAATAGGTTGGTTTTCAGATGTATCCACATTAGTACTATGATATGGACCTAATCCCTAGCATAATCCTATGTCCGCCCCTGACTACTCAGCTGTACTCGGTACTCATGCTTTTCTGAGTACATGTACTCGTACCCGTACTTGATTACTTACCAATGCAGCGGGTAATGGATGATTTCAATCTGGCAATCAAATATTAACGTAATCAAATACGTCACATATACGTTCACGTCATAATCGTAATTGATATACAATACCCCGTCATGAAGTTGGAATAGTTCGACATCTCTACAATTGTATATCTTTTATTGATCTACGATTTAATAGACATTATCTTAAATGTCATAGGCAGCAAAAGCAGCCAGTCAAATGCGTTTCAAAGTACTCAACAGCTTAGCTGCATAGTTACATTGAAAATGCAGTTCTAGGAAGTCCGGATTCAAAGTATATAAATCGATCCCAACACGCGTAAAAAGTGGGCGGAACTTAGAGATAGATGGGCGGGTCATGGCTAGAATTGGATTCGCCCATTGTGCTCGAGTACATACAACTGTACCCATACATTTAAACTCTGAATACTTAAAGTGCATTATGAGTACGTTAAAAACACTTTCAGTTTGCATACCCAGGTTTGCGAGAAGTGGGGTTCCGATTTGAAATCAGCCTGCTAGAATATTGACGAGGGTACGGAAGCAACAACTAAGAAATCACAGTATCTCTATTTTAAAGCAAGCATGCAGTTAAGCAACTGCATATTTTGCAAACAATGTGACTGGAAGCTTTGGTATCTTAGGCAGACCATGCTTTCAGTCATATTAATCTTCCTTTAACGTCAAATAGTAGGCAGAATGTTTCCTGCATTGCCAAGATACTGAATTTTCTGTTTCCAAAAATAGAAGGACGAATGGGAGTTGTAGAGAGCCACCCGGTTTCTATGAAATTCTTGTAACCAGTCGGGTCAGATCGACCTTTTGGTTGGTTGCAAATGCGACTACAGGCTCACGTAAATCTAAAGTGATGCTATCGTTCCGTGCACCTGAGTAATTGTCGCCTGTCGGTGTTTCGACGCAATTCACCTTGCCGTATTAATATAGGGGCCCATTGATAGCTAGCTATACGACAGCCCGCCCATTTCTAGCTAGGCTCCACACAGCGTTGACCGCTTTTGGATTGGTCGAACACTGTATTCCCATAATTCCAATATCAAGATAATTATACAGGTAAGTTGTTGATTATTTGCAACTAATTTGACTGGGTGATGTTGCTGATTATAGCAGCAACAACGCCAAGTTAAATTAGTTTCAAAATACTCAGTAGAATGTGTATTCAATAGCAAAGATATGCATTTCGTTCACGCGCCGAACTATTCAATGTTCATTACGGATCGAGATACGTCAATCATAATTAAGCATTTTAATTGTGACGCCAGCCTACATGTGACGCAATTGATTATTACGCCATATATTTGAGTAACAGATCGGTTCTATTCATTGATGCACACGAATATGTAAGGAGTGTTTCTGAACAACGAAACGAGAATATCTTGGGGTCACATACATTGCAGTGGAGAAAACCGATACCTAAAGGAGATAAGAATTAACATTTCCAGTTTTAGCTATGCCCCGCCCATCTCTAACTTATCTCCAACCACACCTCTACCGTTTTGGGATCGATCGATCCCTGAACTCCCTGACTATACAGAACGCTGTGCAGGTAAGCTGTTGTATATTTTGAAACTAATTTGACTATGTGCTTTTGCTGCCTATGACAGCAACAGCCCCCCGTAAAATTATTTGTACCGACGACATATTATAATTTAGGCTGTTTGACTGAGAACTGAGAGGTGCTGACGAAATAATGTAAAGGCTGTCAAAATATTGGTCAGATAGTAGATTATGACGCCATATGGCGTTATATGATGGATGGATAAACTGAAAAGGTCCATCGGCGAGATTACCGGCAGGTAGACACAATGCTGTGCATGGCCCAGCTGCTTATCGCGGCCGATTGAATCCATGATTCTAGTAGAAGGCATCTTGTTACGGCACGTGGAAGGCCAAGTCACGTCACGAGAAGGGCGGGCTCCCATCTCTCAGCGCCGACATCAATCTGCATCACTAGTTAGCTGACGTCACAATCGGATTGGAATATGGCTCCGTCATGAAAATCTAAAAGTGCGTCCTTAGTGAACGAATTGTATGTCTTTAACGAATTTAAAATTTAATAAACATTCTGTTGAATAATTTTGAAACTAAATAGACTGAGCGATGTAGCTGCCACGGGCACCAACAGTAACAGTCCCCTTTTTATTTGTTTCAACATATTTTTTTATCCGGATAACAGCAAACATCTGGAAATGACGTTGTACGGCAAGTTCCTTCTTTGTGTTAAGATGTGAGTGAAATCAGATCAGTAGTTCTTTTTTCAGTAGTGAACGGACAGACGGAAGCATAGATAGGCCCACGGACGGGATCACGGACTGACCCGATCGCAATACCCTCTTTCCCTTATGGGGCGACGGTAATAACCTAATGGACCTTTCCAGTTTATCTATCTATTATATGACGTCATAATGAATTACGTTAGGCGTATGATAACGTTATAATCGCGTATGGCATGAACGACTCGATTTAGTCCGTCTTAAACGTTTAATAGTTCGACATGTTGTACGAATTGTATGTCTTTACTATTTAATAAAGATGTTGTTGACTATTTTGAAACTAATTTGACTGGATATTTCGATCCCAACACGAGCGAGGTGTGAGTGGAGCTTAGCTAGATATGGGCAGGGTATAGCTAAAACTGGAAAGGTCCAGTTCCTCACTGTTAGACTGGTCACGCTGTAATATGCTAACAAGATTTCAAACATAGCCACGCTTCATCAGATCCAGCTGATTAAAATTTATTTGCCAGCTCTTATAAACGTACATTACACGCAGTCAGTTTGCGTTCACATTTAATTATTTAGTCAGCGGTTGTTCTCTGGCAGCCGGCAATGGACCTTTCCAGTTTTAACTATTCCCCGCCCATCCCTAGCTAAGCTCCACCCACAACACGCTTGTGTTAGGATCAATCGATCCCTAAACTCCCCGACTATCAATTTCCAGAAAACTCTACAGCAGCAACAGCACCTCGTCAAATTGCTTTCAAAATATTCCATAGCGTGTTTATAAATAGCGAAGACACAATTCGTACAACGGGTCGGACTATTAAGCGTTTAAGAGGGCTAAATCGAGTCATTCATGATGCCATGATTATGACGTCATCCTACATGTCACGTAGTTAATTATGACGTTATATAACATCATATGATGGATCGATAACCTGGAAAAGTCCATTATCATGACCCGCGACTAATAACATTATTTAGTCAGTACTGATTCTCAGTCAGACAGCCTTTACATTATTTAGTCAGCGCCAGTTCTCAGTCAAACAGCCTTTACATTATTTCGTCAGTACTTGTCTGTTATCAGTCAAACAACCGTTACATTATTTCGTCAGTACTTGTCAGTTCTCAGTCAGACAGCCTTTACAACATTTCGTCAGTACTTGGCAGTTCTCAGGAAGACAGCCTTTACATTATTTCGTCAGTACTTGGCAGTTCTCAGGAGGACAGCCTTTACATTATTTCGTCAGTACTTGTCAGTTCTCTGTCAAACAGCCTTTACAACATTTCGTCAGTACTTGGCAGTTCTCAGGAAGATAGCCTTTACATTATTTCGTCAGTACGTGGCAGTTATCAGTCAAACAGCCTTTACATTATTCCGTCAGTACTTGTCAGTTATCAGTCAAACAGCCTTTACAACATTTTGTCAGTACTTTGCAGTTCTCAGGAGGACAGCCTTTATATTATTCCGTCAGTACGTGGCAGTTATCAGTCAAACAGCCTTTACAACATTTTGTCAGTACTTTGCAGTTCTCAGGAAGACAGCCTTTACATTATTTCGTCAGTACCTCTCAGTTCTCAGTCAAACAGCCTAAATTACAAAATGTCGTCATACCTGTGAGTTCTCAGTCAAACAGCCTAAATTACAAAATGTCGGCAGTACTTTTGAGTTCTGAGTCAAACAGCCTAAATTTAAAAATGTGGTCAGTACTTGTGAGTTCTCAGTCAAACAGCCTAAATTGCAATATGTCGCCAGTACTTGTCAGTTCTCAGTCGCTTACATTATTAGCACTAGATCTCAATCAGACTGTATTTACATAATATAGTCAGCGTCAGTTTTCAGTCATACTGTATTTACATAATTTAGTAAGCGTCAGTTCTCAGTCAGACTGTATTTACATAATTTAGTCAGCGTCAGTTCTCGGTCAGACTGTATTTATCAGAACCAGAGGGGAAGAACATTATTATTTTAGTCAGAGCTAGTTCTAAGGCAGACTCTATTTCTCAGAAACAGTGAGAAGTAACGACATAGTATAAATAAAATGATTCTATATAAATGAATATGTAAGCATACAAGCCACAAAGAACAGTAACTAAGGCACAGTTTAAACTGTGGCCAGCATGCCATTATATTATACAAATGCAAGTTTCCAGGAGCCTTAACCGATGGGTTGGCAATGTCATGCTCCAGCACTCGGTCGGCCATGCTATCAACGTTCCAATGTGCAATATATTTTGGTGTTGATAGTTATCTGACATTAGCAAAGCGATGCGGAATTTGGAAATATACCAGAAAACATTTCGCTAACATTTCTCGCCGACTAGTAACATGTCGCCCCTCTTCCACACGCACATAGTAATAATGTGCTAGCATTTCTGTATCAGTATATCATAGTACACAAGATATGGATACCAGATTCTTAGCACATTCTGCAGACTTGCTACAAGACCTAGCTCATAAAAGCAGTTTCCTTCTCGTTATCCGAATCTCCATCATGCGGACAAATAGATATGCCATCACTGAGATTGTTAAGCTGATTATTGTTTAGTTGGAATGTACGTCGTCGTACGGGGCATTCTATGAAAAGTTTGACAATTTCAGTGCGGAGTATTTGGGAGCAGAGTAGAAGAACTGGCAGTGTCACTGTCCGGTTTAAGCTCTCCAAAGCCTGCGCTACTGTTCGAGTAATGTATATATTCGGTGATTCTAGCCACGAGAATGGAGCGCAGTAACCCACAATCTTCAAGACAATCTCTGGAACTGCGAGAATAAAGTAAATAATTCCGACCATAAGTACAGCGAGGCTACAGGATAGCTCTACAACAACGTTTTCTGAACGGACAACCCTGATGAGACCGTCTGTGCGAAGTTTATACAGCCCTAGTAAGCTCACACAAAGAATTAAAGTTTGTGGTATGAAGTAATAGCATGTATCCACAATCCATGGCCAGGCTACATATGTGAAACTGTAGACCGTTGGAGGTATATAGCAGCCATCTGGAAGACGTTCATACGTCCATAGTGAGTGTACACTGATCGCCACTAAGCATACTAATAGTAGCATAGTTATCACCTTAGCCGCGAATACACTACATATTTCTGACACGAGCTTTGACCGAGAAGCCCAGGTGTATCTGTCTATAACAAGCGCCACCATGATCCAGCTCGGTGCATGGGATATCAAGTTGATAATGAACATCCAAACTTTACATCCCCAATCAGTGACATCAGCCACGTACTGCACGCTCAGCACATAGCACAACCATACAATTCCAACAGCGGCATACAGTACCATCAAGTTAGCGAGGACAAATGCTCGAAGATAGACAGAAAATGAGAATCCGCAAAATGTTTCACGTTTGAGTACAATCAGCATGACGATGTTACAGAAAGTCCCCAAACTGATAACCACAGGAGGGAAATAACATTTCACGCCATCTAACACTGGAATCCAAGGGAAGATAAAGTTTGTGTTATTATCCAACGACATGACTAGCAAATAAGTGGCTTCTAAACATTAGATATCCAACGCAATCGTTTCAGGGGTACAGTAATCAGTACCTGCAAGTGGTTTTACATTCCAGACTGATGTTGCTAGCGAATTCACTAATGGCTTCCAGTTAGCAAGAAGAGTGACATTACAATCACTGCAATCACAAAACCTTAATCAATCACACAGTTGACATACACATTTCAGATAGCAAAATCTGTATGGTTGGTAAGCAATGAACCTTTCCAGTTTTAGCTATGCCACGCCCACCTTTAGCTAAGCTCCACCAACACTTCGCCGTGGTGGGATTGATCGATCCCGAATCCGCAAAATATCAATTTCATGAAAACAACACAGGTAAGCTGGTGAATATTTTGTAAATAATTTGACTGGCAGCAACAAATTAGTTTCAAAATATTCAACAGAAAATTTATTAAATAGTAAAGACACACAATTCGTACAACGATGCATAGTCCTTCTTCAAATATGCGTTGGTGACGTACTTAGCTACGTTATTCATGATGTCATAATGATGCCATTAATTAAGATGTCATTCTACAAGTCACTTAGTTGATTAAGACGTCATTTGATGGATGGATAAAGTGGAAAGGTCCATTGTACCCGCGTCACGGCTAGAAATCAACAAGCATACCAATTATACGTGATCACTGTGAACAGTTGTCCGTCGACATGGTCACTACGTTTATCAATAATCTGACAGTGATTCTCTAAAACAGATGACTTTGTATGGCTACAAGTACCACAATTATGTAACTTTAATGACTTTGACCAGATATTTACACACGTGTGATTACACAGCACTCCTCGGAAATAACGTAAGTTGTTTCAAAAACAAAATAAAACGTACTGTTGGATGTTTTGTCTGTGTTTTCGTTTTTGTTTTTGCTATTTTATGTGTAAGTGTACTGTATGGATGGGAGATTACATAGAGATAGTTCACAGGACTGTATGCACAGGTTACAAAAAATCTCACAAGCATCTAAACACCGCAGGATTGCAAATGACACACGTATGTATATGTATCCATGGCACTATTTTTAAGGAATCGAACTCTTTTGACATCTATACTAATTCGTTCTCGTTTTTTATCTGCCTTCAGATTAGTGCATTACACAATAGCTGATCGTAATTAGAGAAGTATTGATCAGGCTATGTTGAATCACACAGTTGCTTGTGAGGCTAAGACACGACTGATTGCGAATAATTGCTATTTACACCTGATGGCCAGTTTTTCTATTTAATACGTGGAAGCATGACTAGCTGGCGCTAACTATCATTCACAGCATGAATCAATAACACAGAAATAAAAAGCAAATGCCAATATAGATGTTAGCTATAATGCCTGTCACGGGGCCGTTAGATGGGAGATACAACGCCAGTTCTAGGATCACTAGGCGGTAGATGCATCGCCAGCTCGAGGACCACTAGCTGATAGATAGACCACCAGGTAGACTACTAGGTCTTAGATGCGGGGCCTGATCTAGACCCACTAGCTGATAGATAGACCACTAGGTAGACTACTAGATCTTAGATGCGGGGCCTGATCTAGAACTATTAACTGATAGATAGGCCACTAGGCCTTAGATGCGGGGCCTGATCTAGACCCACTAGCTGATAGATAAACCACCGTGCCTTAGATGTGGCGTCTGATCTGGAACCACTAGCTGATAGATAGACCACTAAGCCTTAGCTGCGGTGCCTAATATAGATCCACTGGTTGATAGATAGGCCACTAAGCCTTAGATGGGGGTGGGGACTGATCTAGAACCACTAGCTGATAGATAGACCACTAGACCTTAGATGCGGGCCTAATCTAGAACCACTAACTGATAGATGGACCGCTAAGCATTAGATGCGGGGCCTGATCTAGAACCATTAGCTGGTAGATAGACCACTAAGACTTAGATGGCGGTGGCGGTAGCAGAAGCGGCTGTAGCAGCAGCAATAGAACATGCGACGCCAATATTTTGTCTGAAATGGCCATTCTAGATATACTTACGGCTGTTATAAGTTCTTGCCAATGGGAATGTTTCGCTTTTAAAATAATTTCTCATGCAAAGAAGCTGGGATGTGCACTCTAGTTTACAGAAGAATAACAGATAATAGAAAATATAAGAGGGAAAGTTCACAGTAATGTAGTGGCAATGCATCGAGATCATTATATCACGAGAAAACATATTGAGTATTTCCCAGAATATATTCAGATCTATCATTCGTTGTATCGCTACCTTTGCACAGCTAGCACTATTCGGATATTTGTTCACTAGTCGATGCTATCTTAAAGAAATACACACATATTCGTGGTATTACGGTATTTATGGGGAATAGAACCGGCAACTGACTACAGAGCCTAACATCATAGCCCGCACACGCTTCCACCACCGTGGTGGAAGCGTCTGCGGGCTATAATCTTAAGCTCTGTCGTCAGTTCTCGCTTCGATTCCACTCAATTTCAACGCATGTCCACGTGGACAACCGCTTTTATCGACGCCAGTACACCAGTCCGTCTACGGAGACCAACACTCCGAATCCTGAAATTACGCGTCCTCTCAAATTCAGTGCAAACATTCAGGTAATGGAGAATCCGGTTTTAGCTATGCCCAGCCCATCTTTAGATAAGCTCTACCCACTCTCCCGCGTTAGGATCGATCGATCCCCGAACTCCCTGACTATTAATTTCCAGAAAACTATACAGGTAAGCTGTAGAATATTTTGAAACCAATTTGACTAGGTGCAGTTGCTGCCTATGGGAGCCACGGCCTAAAGTCAAATTAGTTTCAAAATATTCGACAGCATGTTTATTAATAACAACTGTAGGCATACAATTCGTAAAACATCGCTTAGTCCGTCATTAATTATGCAGTTGGGACGAACGTATCTACGCCATCTATGACGCAGTTGATTATGACGCCATCCTACACTTCCCGTAATCCGTAGTCGATTATGGCGTCAGATGATTGATGGATAAACTGGAATTCCCCTTTTGTGGCATGTGGTGAAGCTAGTTTGACTGGAGGTCCTTGCTACTGTGTACTCTAAGCAAAGTCAAATGTATTTCCATCTAATTACCAAATTATTTCTTAATATGCATTGCTAGATTCTTAACCCTTTGGCCCTGATATTCTCATCTCACAATTTCCGGACACATATACACCAAAGCTGTTTCATATCTCGAAGCCAATTTAACTGTGTAGGCAGCACCAGCCCTCAGTAAACTTAGTTTCAAAATGGTCAACAGAATATTTCGTACAGCACTGTGAGGATAATAATCGAGGACCTTTAACAAGCGCTGGATGAGGACATGATTGCTATAAATGTCTGACATATTTGCCTATTAGAAAATCGCATTAACATGAATTAAATGCAAGATATTAAAATCGGCAACCATTGTATTGATGAGACCCTAACGCTTTCATCCCGAGAGCACGTCTCTAATGCAAATGCAATGCGACCATACAGGTAAACCGTGGAATATCTTAGATATAATTGACAGCGACAGATTCCAGTTAAATTATTTTCAAAGTATCCCGCGAAATATTTCATCATAATGAATTACATAAAGAATCAATATTATATTTTTTAAATTGTACACACACACTTTTTTACTGAATTCGAATAAAGCGAATGCACGGGTAGTGTCAAAACATCGTTCAATAAACAACAAATCCACGAGTTGGACTCTTCTATATACGCACTCTCCGCGAACTTCATTGATCGTCTCCGGACAGATGGCGTCATTCTGTAGTCGGCCTACACAATCCCCGCGTAATATCGATCAACTCTCAGTCTTTTTCCAGCTGCCTGTTCTCCCTGTTGCCAGTCATTATTGTTAATATGCATGCTATTAATATTGTTATCGGTATGAAAGAAAAATAACGATTCACACCATCTATTTTACATGTGAGAGTTTAGTATATATGTATATAAGAAGCAGGATCTAATTGGAAAAGGTTTTGTTTACTTTTTCGATTAACTTCTTTTGAAGCATACGAAATGCAATATACAATAGAATATGTTATGCAATAAACAGCAATAATATGCTTAGACAGTTAGATGCACAGTACGAATATGTGAACCATCCAATACAGGGATCCATTACTAGTCATGCCCCGCCCATTTCTAGCGAAAGTTCCACCTATCCTATTCTCGTGTGGAATCGATTCAAAACCTTGAAACCTTTCTTCGCAGATCCTAGATTTCAAGCTAACTAGACAGAAAAGTTACGGCTAAGCTGTTGAATATCTTGAAACTAACATGACTGTGGGAATGGAGGGGCGTGGTGTTGCGTTGCTGCACTAGCTTCATGTCAAATTAGCTCCTAAACCCTCTTTTTAATTTATATTTATCAAAGACAAATAATTCACCCCTGTACTCCCTGGATCTCATGTATAGGAAAACTATACAGCTAGACTGGTGTATATACTTTGAAACAAATTTAACTGGGTACTGTTGCTCCCTATAAATTTCAACATCATGTTTATTCAATAGTAAAGACATACAATTCGTATAACTTGTCGGACTTGAACACGTTTAAGATGGACTAAATCGAGGCATTCACGACGTAATTGTTTTTCACGTCAGCGTACACATGACGTTGTTGAATATGACGTCATATGATTGATGGAAAAACTGGATTACTCCATTGGGAGTTACAACTAAAACTCATCCATCGCCCACTACAACTTATAAGAGCACAATCTGCTCACACTCACATATTTGTCAATGTTCTGAGATCTTAATGACACCTTTTCCATCTTAAAGCGCGCGTGTTCCATTAAATATAGACACCTTTGCATGAGATGCCGGCTGATTTCTGTTGAATTTACACAGCATGCTATGCTACCCAGCATGCAACGCTACCAAGCATACAATTTCCTGACTTCCTAATCATTGTAACTATTGGACCCCATATTCGTTTAGTCTATTGTCTGTATAGACCAGGATTTCTCAAACAAAACCAACCCGGGTGCACGTGTAAATAGTCATTTGTCCTCCAGCTCTGGAAGCGTAAGCAGGCAGGACGTATTCACAGCAATATATTCGCCGCCTGCATTTCAATACTGTTCGGCGCCACTGTGTCAATTTCCCGAAGAAAATTAGAGAAAGCTTTTATATAGATTTTGACAATAATGTGCGTGAAAGTTATTTCTTTCAATGAGAGCAACAACAATCAGTAAAATTATTGTTAAAATAATTATTAGGTAATGCGATTTCTACCTGGTACAGATTTTATACTAATTTTGATGAAGATTGTTGCTACAATAGCTTTCAGTCGCTATATTCTAAACTCTCGTTACGTATATGAATAGCAATTTGACTAATTTGTTGGTTTCTAAGGCACCAACAACATTGTCGAATTATTATCCACACACCTGCAATCAATATAGTACTATTTAAGTAAAGAATGAATGCTTAGCAAACGGCGTGCATGTTTCGTTGACAGATTTGTGCATTTGTTTGAAATATATTGGTCGAACAGAAACGTACACACGGTAGCTAGGCGAAATATTTTGTTCGTGCAGACAAAGCGTATTTTGCCCATATACTCAATCTACTTAGATAGTAATACTGAGCGCCGTGTGATTCTATGGACAACACTTTGACAACGTTGTTGGTGCCGTAGTCACCAACAACTTGGTTAAATTGCTCTTCAAATCCGTAGAAAGTGTTGACAGAAATTTATGATGATTATTTTAGAATACATAGACTGAAATCTGTTGCAGCAACACTTTTCAGGAAAATGTGTATCCCATATATAGCAGGTAGTAATTGCATTACATACTAATTATTTTGACAACAATTTGACTGAATGCTGGTGCTGACATTGATAGCAACAACTTTCACGCAAATTACTGGCAATGTATATAAATGCCTTATCCTGTTTTCTCCTGGACATTGACAAACTTTCTCTTAACAGTATTGAAATACGGACTGTCGAATGTATTGCCGTGAATACACCCTACGGGCATGTTTAAGCTTCCAGAGCTGGAGGACGCATGACTGTTTGAGCGGGTTGGTTTTGTTTCAGAAATCATGGCGTGTGCAGACAATAGACTAAACGAATATGGCGTCCAATAGTTACAACGATTATGGAGTTAGGGAATAGCATGCTGGGTAGCATTGCGCGGCGGGTAGCATTGCATGCCGTGTAAATTTAACAGGCATCTCATATCTCGTGCAAAAGTGACTATATTTAATGGAAAACGAGAGCTTTATGGTGCATATTCACACCAAATTGCTTGAAAATAAAATTGTTTAATTTCTATACTTTTAGAGGCTTAAGTTATGTGCCAAGATGTACTGAAACGAAATAAATCTTCACATAGCATGAGTTTAGTACTATTAATTAATATAAAAAATTATATTATTTTAATACGAAATGAAATCATCATATACTATAATCTATTTGGTTTCACTACAGTTAGATAGACAGTTTAAGCAACTAAAAGTATACACATTTAAGTTATTTATTTTCAAGCATTTGGTGTGAATAAGCGCCCTCAGCTGAAAATATGTTGTCGGCTAAAACCTAAATCCTAGATGACCCTCTCAGCTCCAGGTATCTCAGGAGCCAAGTATTTCTGCTGGTTCTGTTTCCTATGGTGGCTGTCTCATGCTACGACTGTCTAATTTCTTTCTCGGATCAATTATGGAACTTTCCAGTTCATCCATCCATCATACAAAGCCATAAACGACTATGTGGCGTGTAGGATGGCATCATAATGAATTAGAACATGAATGATTCGATTTAGTCTGCCTTGAACGCTTAATAGCCCGAGATGTTCTATGAATTGTATGTCTTTAATATTTAATAAACATTCTGTTGAATAATTTGAAAGTAATTTGACTGGGTGCTGTTGCGGAGAGAGAGAGAGAGAGAGAGAGAGAGAGAGAGAGAGAGAGAGAGAGAGAGAGAGAGATGGGCAGGAGGAGGTAGGGAGATAGGGTGGAAGGTGGAGGTGGCAGGGAGAGAGGTAGGGAGGGAGGGTTGATGGAGGGAGAGCAGGGAGGGAGGGGCTGGAGGGAGGGATGGAGGGGGGAGAGGGTGTGGAGGGAGGGAGAGAGAGGAGAGGCAGAGCGGTATGGAGGGAGGGAATGGAAGCGGGAACCGGAGAGCAACAGAGAGAATGTGAGGAAGAGAGTGAGGTGTAGTGTGAGAGGGAAGGGGAGGAGGGGGCTGGCTGTTGAGGATCAGGGGGCGGAAGTGGATCAGTGAGAGAACAGAAAGCATTGGCAATTAAACTCCTTTCGCTATAAGTATTACTTAAAAGCTTTCCAATATTGACCTTTATTTTCCTAGAATTGCAAACAGCTTTGACCTCAATTAAATTGCTTATTGCCAGATTGAATTTACACATTACAATCTAGATTTTTGTTACATTCAATGCAATGTACTCTCACCGTTCCTGTTCTATCTGGATACAGGGACGCATATCTCGATCATGAACTTGTTCTCAGCTCATCTACGTAAGCTCGCCAATAGCCTAGGTCAACCCGTTCCTCAAAGCCTGGCAATGGAGCGATCCCATTTTAGCTGATCCCCACCCCTCTCGAGGTAAGCTCCAACAACGTTTTGCCATTCGATCAGAATCTCACTTTCCAGAAAACTTTATAAGTAAGCTGTTGAATATTCTGAAACTAATTTGACTGGGTGCTGTTGCTGCCTATGGCAATTTCAATATATACCTATTCAACATAATGGTTATTAAATTAAATAGCAAAAACGTACAACTTGACGGACTATGAAGCATTTATGATGGAGTGAATCACATCATTCATGACGTAATTGAGTATGACGTCAGTCTACACGTGACGTAGTTGATCATACGGTCACATGATTGATCGATAAACTGGATTCATCAATTGCGTTCACATCCTGTTGCACCCACTGGTTGTATTGCTACAGGAAGACCTAGCCTCCAGCGTGCATGTGTACATTGAACAGACCATTACTCTTTTGGCAGAGCATGATCTTCTACAGATTTACAGGACTTTGGGCAAGTTGGTTGTTTCGATGATAGTTTGACTGAGGGTCAAATTGTTTCCAAAGTGCCCTACATGCCCTAAGATCACTGATAATTATATAACAAGCAGATACTACTGTCTGGCTGCATGTGAAATATTTCGGAACTAAGTTAGGTCCGTTTGTCTATATGTATATGTCTTCATAGTTGACCCTGTATAGGTGTGTACACAGTATAAATATATAAGCATACAACATATAACAATAGTATTGTCAAGTTGTGGATTAGTTGAAAGTACACTAAATTTGAAAACTAGGAACGGCTGACAGGCCAACGGCCTATTACCCATACAGCCGCAATTGATATGATATGATATAACGACATGATATGTTCAAGATTTTGAATGGATTTTAATTGATAGCTACTACTGCGCCTAAGGCAGCAACAGGTTTCAGTCAAACTGCATTCAAAATAGTTATCAGCTTATGCAATAGCTGTATGAATTTAACAAACATTATGGTGAATATTTTGAAGATAATTTAACTCACACTTGTGGGTAAAAGCTTCCAGTCAAATTTGTTTTAAGATGTTCATCAGCTTATTCAAGAGCTGAACTAAGATTCTGGCACTTCCAGATTCAAAGGCTTAAATGTTAACTTTGTCTGAGAACATCTTAGTCACACATGGCTGAGTATGTGTGTATAGTCAAACTGAATGACTGGTGCTTCGAATCTCAATGTGTGAACAGTAAGTTAACCCATATCGCGCAGAATTATCAACATCTATTATGTATTTATCGTGGTAATTGTCCATTTGCACTCAAACAAGATAACATTTTGAAGATTTACTACTGGAATGACTGTCTAGATCACCAGGTCAGTTATAAAATTTCAAATATCTTCTCTTTTAATGCAAATGGCCATTCAATAAGCCAATCTTGACAGAAAAGGTATTAAGAGATTTCTGAATGAATGGAGTTAACAACCTTATAGACGGAGCAAGTGGAGATATATTACTAAGATCGCACTAATTACTTTGAGAGGATCTTGACAATTATAGAGTAAGTGTTGAATAGAGTGTGCAGTCAAAGATTCTTGGGTGTCCACCTCTGTTTTGGGAGCAAGGGGTTGCGGTTCTTTTAGACAGATAATCGTATGAATATTGTTAATTCTCCTCAAAATCAACATATTAATTATCGCAGCAACAACGTTTAGTCCAATTGTTACATTAACCCTTCGGTGGCATTGCCATCGTCTTTATAAATGCCCGTTTACAGGCCACGAGAAGAAAATCATAAAGCCAATCATTCCAGCGGTCTTGTATGTAAGTGAGATTATTTTAGTAACAGATTAACTAAAATGTGTTGGCTTGCTAAGATATCAACTGACTTAAGTCAAACTAAATTTCAAAATATGCATGATTTAACATATGTATATTGATGGCCGAGAGCTACATGATGAGAAATTCATAGTGAAATGAGTTAATAAATCACAGAGAATTAAGTTTATAATTTCTAGCAACAGAATTAAATGTCATTTGTATGATTTAAGAAACACTTTGGTTGAATATTTTGAAATTAATTTGATGGGGAGCTGTTGTAGCTATTTGCGGCAGCATGTTCCAGCCAATTTCGAACGAAATGCAAAATGAGAAACGTACTGTCTTTGAAAAAAATCAAATGCATTTAAAAGCTCAAATGCAAATGGAAACCTTTTCATGCAAATGCAAATGCAAATACATGAGATTCAAATGCAAGTGCAAATGCAAATGCGTCAGAAATTTCAAAATTGAATTTAAATGCAAATGCATTTGCACTTGTACCCAAGCCTGCTCGTGTCCAGCAGCTGCATAGTCTTTGGAGTGATGCTACGGACCATCCACGTCTGTGGTGAATGCCAGGCACAGCATTTGCAAACAACCTAACAACCATCATGGTGCAGTGTGCAGCTATTTGAACAGGGGAGAATTCCCTGGACGTCGCTGGGCAATCAATCCACTTGTGTCAACAAAACACTCTAAGAGTACACTGGTTAAGGGAAAGATTGTGCACTTTCTGACAAAAGTGTGAAATTTGGCGCACATGCCCTCTAAGATAAGGAGATCCATTTCAGAGCATGTCCTGTCGATGACGATGGGTACTGCCATCGATAGGGTTTCTATCTGAACGTCATCTTGAATTTCAAAATGTCTGCCGTGAAAAGCTATTTATACTAATATTTCAACTTGTACACGACATAGAAACATGATCTCACTGTCTAAACTGACATTTTCTTGGTCAATGAATCCATATGTGTCATTATCCCCACGCATTTCGAAGAAAAGGTGGGGATTATGTGATGCGACCCGTGTGTATGTGAGCCGGCCATCCGTGCACTTTTCGATTGTAATGCATCTCTTTCTAGACCGTTTAAGACAGAAAATTGAAATCTTGGGGATGATTATACCTATGAACACGTGTGTGCATGACTCTTTTGGAATTTTGCTCTGACACCCGGGCTGAGCCCAGGGGGTGAAAAGGTCAAAATTGGCTAGTAATTATCGATTGTAATGCAACTCCTCCTAGACCATTTCAGATAGAAACTTGAAACTTTGGAGATGATTGCACATATGGACAGGAGTGTGCATGACGCTTTTGGAATTTTGTCATGACCCAGGGGGTATGGCACTGGGGTTGGAAATGTCGTTTAAAAATAAGATTTTCCCAGAGGTTGTTATGTTACATATCACCAGTGATGAGTAGACTACAGTACAAGGAATTATTTTGATCTTGGGTCAAACTGAGGGTAGGAGGCAGGGTCAAAAGTTGGCCCCAATCGATTGTAACGCAACTCCTCCTAGAACATTTCACATAAAAACTTGAAACTGTGTGTATGATTACACATATGGCCACGGATGTACATGGTACTTTTGAAATTTTGTTATGACCCCAGGGGTGGGGCTCAGCGGTGGGGACTGTGAGTGTAGGGGCGGGTGTCAAAAGATCAAAATTGGGCAACAATCGATTGTAACGCAACTCATCGCACACCATTTCAAATAGAAATTTGAAACTTTGGAGATAATTACACCGATGCGCAAGGATGTGCATGACACATTGGAATTTTAATATCACCCCCAGAGACATGGGTGGAGAAAATGGTGGGCAAAAAATAAATTTTATCAAATGTGGTCATGTCACATATCATTTTGAAGCTTGTAGTAATAGACTACAGTGCAACAAATTATTTTGTTCTTGAGTCAATCTGAAGGCAGTGACCAGGGGTGAAATGGGCAAATTAGGCATCAACCAATTGTAGTGGAACTATGCGCACACCATCTCAGATAGAAACTTGAAACTTCAAATGGGGATCATTGCATTTCATTTTGAAACCCATTAACCATTGAAACTACATTTCAAGGAATTTATTGTGTTTTGGGTCAAAGTGAATGTAAAGCTCGAAGCGGTGAATGCGTGGGGATTTGGGATGACATGCCATTTTAGTTATGATTATCATCATAATTATGGCGCACATTTTGGATTTCATTGATGCTAGTTTGACCAACATATATATATCGTTGGCCCGACGTGGCTAACATACTCTCAGCCAACCAACGCAAATACAAAGTTGGACCAACGTAGCTAGCTGACTATCAACTAATCCACATAAATACAATGCTGGGACAACGTAAATAACGCATGATTGGCTAGGCAACGCAATAACTACGTTGGGTCACCGAACCCATGTTTACTGGGAAGATGGCTGACATACGAACATCCTTAATTCACGATATCTGACTTCTACCCAATATACGAATAACATTAGGCTGTTCAAATCAACATTTTAGGTCAGAGAATCATAAGTGACTTAAGTATCTTCATCAATGATCACTGGTTTAGATTTCCCTTGTGGCTGGTCGCTGAACAATTATTTGACTTTAATATAGAAACATGATCTTCAGTAAAAGAATATATATTTTCTATTAAAAAACCCACACATGATATCGATATATGCGTTTTCTGACTTCTGTAATATTTTAAACAAAGTTGCTAATAACGTCAGACCAATAGCGAAAGACCGACGAGTGTGGCACAATGCACAAGTATCTATATTGATTTCCTTACCTAACCCTGCTCACCGACATGATATCATGTATAGATTAAATTACAATGAATACCATTTTTCTGAACAGTGTAAAACCAACTGCAGAATACGTGTCCTACATATGAACTTGTCACGATTCAAATACAATGCTTCAGATCCTAACAAAATAATAATCCTAGCACGATGCACAATATGAGCATTGAATATATCACGATTGACAGCAGTGGGCTCTAGATAGATTGGCTCAAAATATTCAACGGCCACTCAAGATGACTGTCTTGAAACCGATTTTAGACGTCTTTGATGAACGATTCTGGACAGTGTATTCTTTTCTTTGATTGCCATATCATATTGTATCAAATCTCGATATATCGAAATGTCGAATGAAATGGTCGTACACACATTAAAAACCACACATTTGTCATAGATACCGTATAACCATAATGCATCATGCTGTCAACACACAGTTTGCAGCACTTCTTGCAACAACAGTGGACCAGTTCATAGCACGACATCGCTGCCTCGAGTACTCCAAAATCGCATGCAAAGCAACCTCAGAGTCCATGATTTTTTAACTGAGGAGCTCTGACTAGGGCCTGTTACCACACATAGCCTGCCTGGCAAACAGCTCCATTAGCATATTGAAAGAAAGTTGCTTTTGTTGGTGGAATATTCCCAATGGCACGAGACCCCTGAGCAAAGAAATACCTAATTGCCACATTAAGTTTAGCTTGCTTAATGCTAATGTTCTTCTGTGCAACACAGCAAAAATCTTTCTATTGCATCCATGGTTTCAGAATAGACCCTTTCTGGTGTCGCTGATAGAACAGGAAAAGCATCAGTACCTATATGGCATGCATTGCATGGTGACCACTCTGACCTCTTACAACAACCGAGTAGACTAGACACAGTTTCATAACTGCAGCATAGAAAACATTCTGGAGTCTTTCTATGATCTACCTTGTTTGTCATGTAATATATTTTGGTATATGGCGATAGTTTGATCCAACATCTAAGCTAATTCACAATTCAAGTGCCAATGCATTGAATGCCCGACAGCCAAGACATCTGTATCTACTGTCCTGATTGCTATATTTCGTTTGTTAAGTCATTGTTTAGCACAGTGGGCGCCATGTAACAGCCTCCTTGTGTATACATGGTTGAATACATTTAAACCACGCCAGCCAGGTCAGTCTAATCTACAGTTACAACTGGGTGATCTTGTGTGCGGGTGAGTACATTTCCATCATGATTCGGTAATCCTACACATTCACCTAAATTATGAAACAACTCATCCTTGTTTTGGTCGTTCATCAGGAAAACCGTGCCAGTTTATTGGAATAGGAGGCCCTGAAAAAACTATGTACTGGTGTAGTTTTTTCATGATGTTTGTTGATGTGTGATCAAGCAGGGTTTGGAAACTCACTTGGAAAATCTCTGAACCTCCAACCACCCATCCCTAAAGGACTCCAGCATTTTCTGTCAAACCAACAGCTCCAGCATCACCCTTATGAACTCATTGATCTGTTTGTGACATTGGTCTATTGACATTGCTGAAAAGAGGCGCTGTCTTTTCTGTATGTTCAAAGTGTATGCGCTTCATGACGAGTTGTAGATGGGTTCACTGTGCCACTGATGTCGACCCGTAGCCATCTGCCATAGTCAGTTTGGTTTAGCGTGAAAGGCTGGGATATTATTTGCAGAAAGCATAGAACATATATTTGGAAACTTCTGACATGAATTGGTCTAACGCATTGTAGCAGCATTAGTATTCTAACCTCAAAGTTATTGCAAAGTACTTGAATTGAAGTCACGCCGACCAGCCACTCCTATGAAACCAATCAATTAAAAATCTAATTAGAGTAATTTTAGAATGTTCATCTCTACATATAAACCACCCACCATAACCACAGTTTTGTCTTCCAATGAGCTTCTGGCCAGAACCACTAGACATGTTTAGCAGTGGCACACATTGGAAACAGGAATATGTGTAGAATTTAGGTGATGCACTGCACGTTTAATCATATCCATTGCATGTAATATCATACACATCAATTTGCAAGCATTCTTACCATTTGAAGCTGTTGACTGGAATGTTAGGCAGGGAACGAAGGATAACCATCAGGGTTTAGTTGGGATTCAGTGTTGCTCTTTTATGATATCTTCACTGAGCTTGAATGGATAAGGGTGTAAATCTCCTTGTTTTACATGTACAACGCGTTTCCTAGGACCAGCTTTAGGCAAGGGAACAACTGCAGATGGTGACACATATCTATCAGCTTAGCTGAATTCCCGATTGGAAGGGATAATGAGATTGATGTTGATAGAAGAATCCCATCATCAGACTGACCGACTTGAGTTTGTGGAGTAGCATTCGCTATGTTATCTACCGCTTCATCAGAATTGTGATTTGGTTAATCAGTTGCCTGGATGACAGCCAACTTACGATCAGTTGTTAGTACTGGTCGGAACCCAACATCACTGAACAGGTTCCTGTTCAATGGACATACCCCTGTGATATGTGGTTAAAATGTGTCTATGTTGAAAACTATGTTTCTGAATAGTGTTGCTGCAAGCTGTCGCATTTTAGCATTTGACCACACCATTGGCATGGACGTATTTGGAACCCTACGGACAAGCTTCCACCTAGGTTTGGAGAAGATCCCTCCAGTAGAATGCCTATTTTGTGGAAATCCCAGTGTTTAGATACGACTACCAATACAAGCATGCGTTGAGCCCATACAATGTCTGCGCAGCTGCGTCCTCGTTTGAAGCCACTTTGCCATGATCCGGTGAAGTCGTCGATCTTGTCTCGGATGCTGCATAGAGTAACATTGGATAGGATGTTCCGTATGCTGTTGAGGCGCACCATTGGTCGCAGATTGGCTGGGGGCTAGGTGGCTTCTTGGGCTTGGGTAGCGCGATAATGGGGCCTTGGCCTACAGCGTCAATGGGGAGGTGGTGAATTCTTAAAAGATCTTGCTATCCAACAAGCAGACTCCCTAGCAGATGAAATCACTGCCACGGATGACTGCAACAAATTGTTTCGGGCACCCGAGCCATGCACGTTACTGACTACATACCACAACGCATTGTACACAACTCCGAAGGACACGTTATCCGACCTGACCAGGCGAAGCCGATGCAATTAAAGAATGGTTCAAAGAACAGTTTACGTGCCACGATGATGATCCCTTACACGCGTTCTCTGGAGACACCAGGCCATTACTAACACAAATTAAAACAGCAGAAGTTGAGAAGGCACTTAAAGCCCTGAAAATGGACGCGCATCTGGACCTAATAACATGAGCAATGAACTATTCAAATATGCAAGTGACTTATCTCAAAACCGATCACACACCTAATAATTTCAGCTTTTATGCGTCACCTTCCCATCGTTCCACCTGGACTGTTTATTAAGCGGTAAAGACATGTATACAATTCGTACACTTGACTGGGTATACCAGCTTTATGACGGAGTATTCCCTGTCAATCATGAATTTATGTTTGCGAGGTCAGCCTGCGTGTGCCGTAACTGATTATGACGTTATATACGTTGGTGACAGATCGGATTCATCCATTCCTTCACAGCTTTGTGAGATTAAACTAATGATTGAGATATGTGATCCCTTATGTGAACACACTTTGAGAGCGTAAGATCGATTATGTTTGCTGTTTAACCGCATTCCACCTTCATGCCAGATCAAAGGACCTTTCCATTTTTAGCTATGCTCCGCCCATCACTAGCTAAGCTCCACCCACACCTCGCCGTGTTTGGATTGATCGATCCCCGAATGCCCTAGCTATCAATTTCCTGAAAACTATACAGAGAAGCTGTTGAATATTTTGTAACTAGTTAGACGGGGTGCTGTTGCTGCCATAGCCAGCAACAGCGCCCAGTCAAATTAGTTTCAAAATATTCAACAGAATATTTATTAAATAGTAAAAGCAAACAATTTGTACAACAGCCCATAGACCGTCATCAAATATGCGTTCGTGACGTACTTATCGACGTCATTCATGACGTCATTCATTATGATGGCATTGTACACGCCACGCAGTTCATTATGACGTCATATGATGGCTGGGCACTCTGGAAAGGTGAATTAACATTTTGAGTGTCTATTGTCTACTACTGACATAACGATGTCTCATGGTATCGAGTTCGTGTTTATTCCTCGTGACATAAATAACATAAGTATGTGGCAGACAGTTAACGCCCTCCCCCAAAGGTCATGAGATACACAGATCGTCAGCCATACACCACGTGCACAGGGTAAACACGACCAGCAGACATTTTGATTGAATTGGCTGCCAACGTAGTGTCTGAAGCCACTAACTAAGTAAGTTTGAGCACGTTTCTGAATATGGCAAGACTCAATCAAGGGGGTGATGGCAGCCAATATAATTTGTGTTATTCAAAGCCCGTCAACCATTATTAGATGGCCGTGACAGCAATGAACGCTAATACAAGCAATGCGCTTGAGCGATTGGCATATGATCAGAAGCCAGGACAACAAGACAATATGTCTGCAGCGGTAAACGTGGCAATACTGAATTAAATGTTGCGCATTTCACCAGTGCTCATAGATCAAGAACGATGGATAAAATGGACAAATACCTGTTCATACATGTCCACCAGTCTATCATGTGGTTCTCTGTTTACGTTCACTCAAAATGGAGGAATCTTGCTTTATCCATACCACGCTCATCTCTAGCTACGTACCATACACGCTTTGTCTGTGTTGGGATCGATCGATCCCTGTACACTCGCAATCTCAGTTTCTAGAAAACTATTCGGGTGAGTCAAATTAGTTTCAAATTATTCAACAGAATGTTTATTAAATAATACCGACATACAATTCGTTCAATGTGACGGAGTATTAAGCGTTTAAGACGGACTAAATCGAGTCATTCATAACGAAGTTAATTATGACGTCATATGATTGATTGATAAACTGGATTCACCAGTTGCATGTATCCTGTCATCATACATGGTTCTTTACATGGTAGAGGTTCAGCTGCTTTACACATTAATGTCATGCTTACCATGTCTGGCGGAGGAAGATAGGCCTACAAACTGTTCTGATAACACTGCATGGCTTGATGTCGTCTGATGGCGGTGGTTCCATGCGATCCTGAATGAGATAATGGCACATCTAAAACAGGTCTTTATATCAAAATATAGGAAACCATTGATACAATTACAACGAGAGAATCAAGACACATTGCCGGAGTCTATTATTATCAGTATATCAACCAGAATGTGGAACATCCATCGGTAACCACTACGTTGATTTTAACCTATCATTCAACGTAAGCAATATGTAGCGTCATTATTCAACCGGTCTCCTTATTGCGAATGCAACTAGAGGGAGTGAGCCTTTAATGGATGAATCCAGTTTTAGCTACGCGGGCCTATGACCCACCCATCTCTAGCTATGCTCCACTCACGCGTTGCCCGTCCTCTAACAGTGAACTCCCTGAATCTCAGTTTCCTAGAAAATCTTTGCAGGTAAGCTGTTTAATATTTTGAAACTAATATGACTGGGTGCGCAGTCAAATTACTTTCGAAATATCCAACGAAATGTTTATTAGATAGTAAATCCATGAGATGTGTACACTTGATGGAATATTAAGCGTGTGTGACAAACATATGTACGTTAATCATGACGTATATTATTGTGACGTCAACCAATAATGTGACGTAATTCATTATGACGTCATATATTTGACTGGTTTATTGGATTCTATTAGCTGTTCTAGTCTGGTCGCTGCAAAGTGTATGTAACGCATAACCAATAGCTTAATTTTAGTACTAATTAACTAATCAGATATCAGGCCATATACGCAATAGAGGGATCCATTTTTACATTATAGGTCCGCCCAGTTCTAGCTGTGCCTCGCCCATTTCTACATAAGTCCCGCCCATTACAAACTAATCTCCGCCCACTGGACACGCGCTTCTGAATCGAGATTAACACTTTGGACCATGAAATTTCAAGAATGTAAATTTCAAGGTAGCTATGCAGATGGGTTGTTAAATATTTTGAAACTAATTTGACTGGGGATGCTGTTGCCTATGTTTATTGAACTGTAGATTACATTTTTTAAACCCAGGCAATTCACCTTCATTATTCCGTGACGTGCCTAGATCTTTGTGAGTGTGACGTCAGCTAACAAGTGACGAACGAATCACATCTTCGATGCCAGATAAGTTGTTAGACTTCGAATTGTTTAGATTAGGTATAGATTTTTTAATTATATTAGAATCCGTTTTTGTACAAAGTATTTTGCATTTTTTATTAAATAATATAAATATCATCTATGTCTTGAAAAGGTTAGCTTAGATACTGAATGCAAGCCGACCGTCCAATAACTAGAAGAGTGTAGCTGACGCACTATCTGGTCTCGAGCGCTACAGGTATCTTCCGATTCAGCATCAGTTTAAAAGAGGTGTTCGATCGTGAGAAGACTAGTCAAACCAGAACATCGTATGATGTTGTCAAAGAAACATGACCATCCTGCTCCGTTCCTTTAATATCAAGCAGTTACGTTTTGATCATTCGTAAACTATTAAAAGGTCTCAGAATCTTCAAAGTGATGTTGAGAATGTATAACATACCAAATGAATGGGCATGGCTAATGGGCTTATGCAATGAATACTTCTTGTTACGCAACAAATCCATCATGCTGTAATGGTGTCTACGGCTTCTATTAGCACTGACATTAGAGAGACAAAGCACTGGCGTCTTCGTAGAGGTTGTTCACTGCACACCCTAGAAGACCTACCAGCAACGACTACTTCAACAAGCACTATAAAGTCTCAAATGAGAGGTGGTCTCATAATGGAGGGCTCCATTAATCATTTCTAGCTAAGCTTCGCACACATTAACGCGTATTGGAATCGATCTAAAACCTTGAAACCTGAAACCCCAGAGCCAGATAAGTACACAGGTAAGCTGTTGAATATTTTGAAACTAATTTGATCGGAGCGGGGTGGGTAGGGGTGGGTGCTGGGTGGAGGTATACGGGTTGAATAATTTTTGTTTCGGGCACTCCGGTGCCAGTGTGCACAGCAGATTGTCAATAGTTTACGGATTAGCAGAGCGTTTTGGATTGTCTTCCCTACGAAACGCAAGGCTGGTGAGTTGTTGCCCGTTCATAGATTGCTGGGGGAAACTTGTATATAACCCCATATACTTTGTACACAGTCTGGGTGTAATAAATTTATCAGTACCAGAATAAGACTGCTGAATCGCTTATGCTGCCGAGTAATGGTTCACTCGTCAAACACTGAGCCTACAATTCGTAATCTTTACTGAGAGAGTTTTCGATATTTTGGATTGTCAAGTCCGCTAACAAGTGACGTATTTGATCATAAGATCGGATACTTGAGTGACAGATCGGATCAAGTCACTGGCAAGATAAGAGTTTAAACTATAAGACGACGAGCCTTTTAAGATAGAGAGAGAGAGAGAGAGTAATCATCTACCCACCGTATATAATAGCAACACATTCTTTACGACATAGCCGCATTACGTAGAATATTTCAAAATTAAGTCAATTAGAAGCTGTTGCTGCCTATGTCAACAATAACTGCCAGTTAAGTGTGTGTTAGAATATTCAGCACGTGTCATCTATGGTTAGAATTCACCATTCCAGAGTATCCATCCATCGCCTAACCTCGCAATCATTACGTTACAAAGCGTTCCATATCAAAGAGTCATCACATCTCAAATAGTCCGACACGTTGTAAAAATTGTATGTCTTTGTAATTCTTTGCTATTTAATAAACATGCCTAGGCAGCAACAGCGCCCAGTCAAATTAGTTTCAAAGTATTCAACAGCTTACCTGTGTAGTTTTTTGGAAATTGATAGTCAGGGTGTTCAGAAATCGATCGATCCCAAAACCAGCGAGGTGTGGGTGGAGCTTAGCTAGAGATGGGCGGGGCATAGATAAAAATGGAAAGCTCCATTGGCATGCTGCGATTTTAGGCTTGGGAAGCAATAACGGTTATTAGTCATCTCACTATGTTAATCTATCTATCCTTTTGATGTGTGTAATCCGTAATGATCTGGCATAGTCAGTGGATGATAGCAAACGTTAGTCAGTCAAGGAAGTATTTCACCGCGGGTGGAAACACAACTAGTACATGTCAATCATGTTGTATCTGCATTATTATTAATTTATCCAGATGCAGTCACACAACGACAGCTTGTTACCTAGCGATGTCAGGGTGACTGCAAACTGTTGCCATACGAGATAGCAACACCTTTCTTCAATTAGTTTTATAAAATGACAACATGACTTTCCTTCATAAATATAGATACACAGTTAGCATTCTTATAAAGGTATATCGTAGTTGCAACGCCCCCACCCCACATATAGCCCATTAACAAATACCATACAAGCTATTCATGATATCCACCAATGTTTCCGGATACACCCATATGTCATCAATCTCTGAATTTCGTACTAGACACACGCCATGCTACCTACCAATGTGGAATTACAACATGCACAATAGACATCGCGAGAACAATCAATCACCAAACAGCTGAACACACTATCGCCTGTCTGTGGGTACACGCTGGTAGATACAACATGGTGAAAGCGAATATTTGGCCATGATTTAGTACTTCTGCATGTATTAGTACCATGGCGCCTAAATGCAGAGTAAATGCAACGAGCACAATTACACACAGAGCACATTGACGGCGAGAGTAATCGATGAATGCCGTTTATCGATCAATTTTATGAGGTCATGTCCAATAACGTCACGCATAGGCTGGCTTCATAATCAATTACGTCATGAATGATATGATTAAGTCTGCAATAAACACTTAATTGTCCGTCAAGTTGCACGAATTGTATGTATTCTCTGTTTAATAAACATTCTATTCAATATTTTGAAACTAATTTGACTAGGCGCTGCTGATGCCATAAGCAGCAACAGCCCGCAGTCAAATTAATTTCAAAATATGTAACAGCTTACCTGCATAGTTTTCTGGAAATTTAGATTCAGGGAGTGCAGCGATCGATCGATCCCGGCAACATGGGCAAATCGTGGATGGAGCTTAGCTAGAGATGGGCGGGGAATAGCTAAATTCATCCATTAGTCACAAGACAATTATTTGTCTCTTAGTGAGAATTCCTGGCAGCATGTGGCTCATCGCGAAGTAGGAGAGCGTGTGCGTGCGTGCGGCCGCGCGTGCGTGGGAATTACACTATGATTCGAGATTTAATATTATTTATTTGCTTCTTGGATAGCAATTTATAGACTTGCAATACAGGTCGTCCACTGAAAGCATTGCCTATAGTCGTGGTTAACTAGACACAGAGAAAGAAAAAAGAACAAACAACATATTTCACAATACAATACAATACAACGATGTTTCTCCTTTTAGTTATTGAGATTAAAGATTTGTATTTGAGGGTGTGGGGTGACAGTGAAGATGGGGTGGGTAGGGGTGCGTGTGCATACATGCCAATTATTCTCAGCTTATCCAGTAGATTGCTATGTAATAGTAGCATATGTGCGTCAGTTGAGAGAAGCAGTAGTCGCGGGTAGCAGTAATAGTGCATTACGATGTAGTAGTGTTGCTGTTAGTAGTAGTAGTAGTAGTAGTAGTAGTAGTAGTAGTAGTAGTAGTAGTAGTAGTAGTAGTAGTAGTAGTAGTAGTAGTAGTAGTAGTAGTAGTAGTAGTAGTAGTAGTAGTAGTAGTAGTAGTAGTAGTAGTGTTGGTAGTAGATGTTGTTGTTGTTGTTGTTGTTGTTGTTGTTGTTGTTATGATTGTAGCTATAGCCGTGAGACCCAAAGAGTGTGGTCTTAGTTATCTTGATATTATTTACTTGTAAATGTAATGACAGTTGTTTAGTGTGTTATCTAGATCAAGTAAATATTGAGTATGCTAATTTTAATTATGTCTTTGTATGATTGTAGTGTTAGTATTTTTTGCGTGTTTGTTTGTCTGTCTTATTAGATGCTTTCACCGCACCAATTGATATTCTGCGTTTTGGTGTGTCTGATCGTGTGTAGCTATCGTGGAGATTATGTTTGTTCATAGTGTTCCTAGTGTTGTGTGTCTGTGGATTTCGATGTTGTTCGCAAAGCTGTGGCCTAGAGATGTAAGTATGATTTTGTGGATCTGGCAATATTGAGCATCTGTGACGTACCTGTGTCTGTGAGTTTAAGAGGTTTTTGTGTTTTGAACATGGGTTGACCCTTCACTGCTTTTGAGAACATTTTAATACATTTTCCTGCATGCCTTGTATTTTGTTAACTTGCTTTTTTGCTGTTTTAGTCCAGATGGCATTGCAGTGTGTGAGGTGTGGAAGGATCAGTGCGGAATACACAGTTTTAATAGTGGCTTGTGTTACGTATGGCGTTAGTCTTTGAATGACACCAATGCCTCATGCTACCTTAGTTGTAATTACCTCAATATGTTTGCCAGACACCCATGCCACGTAGTCTATCGTCAATTAAGCATATGACGAATTTAGCTACGCCATATATGATGAAATTAATCATGACGTCATCATACACGTAACCTAGTTGATTATGGCATCAGATGATTGATGGATAAACTGGAATCATCAATTTTCTGGCCGGTCGGTGTTTCCCAGTGGGACCCATCGGTGAGATGCATCTAAAATAATGCTTACGTGGTATCGGACACCTCCTGAAACTGAACCTGAACCTGAAGTGATTCACCCACTCCACATCAACCAGAAATAATATTCTCCTTTAGAGGCTGCTTTAGCGCAGTAGCTAAATTCCTGAGAGACGATAACAAATATGTATAAAATCGAATAAGATACCTAACTAGGCATGTTCGGTTAATCGATATTTCATCGATAGTCGATTATCTTTCCTGTCGATTATATAATCGGGTATAAAATAAAATAATCGAAAAATCGATTATTTATTTTAATCAGCCATAATTTGGAGTTTTATCATGCAATACAGCTAAAGCACCGATGGTTTGATTCTTCTAGCAAGCTGGTTGTATAAACATCTCTTCCTGACTTTCAATCCCGCACCTCCCGAGTCATAATCCATGCACGCTAATGTTTATATAAGTGATTTCTTGATACGCCTGTGATCGGAAACATTTGTTTGCTACTGTTTAATACCCCCCACCCCCCACCCCAACCCCCACCCCCACCCCCACCACCCACCCCCACCAAACCCACCCCACTCCGCCTGACGGCTAAAGGCTCAAGTATTGGTGGACATTTTGCGAGAAAATGTAAAAAACATGTATTACTGTTCTTCATAGTAAATTCAAATTTTCGATGCGAATTTTCACAAATTCTGGAGATTGTTTTGGAACTAATTTGACTTAAAACCGTTGTTGTCTAAGGCAGCAACAACTTGCAGTCAAATGATTTTCAAAATATTCGACTTTTCCAGTGCTGCGAAATATGGAAACGTCGTAGATAGGCACTACGGGCGAAATCTATATCATAATAAAAATAAAAATAATACGGCCATTTCACGAAAAAATGCCGAAAATTGACTTTGTAGTAAATTCACAAATTTTCAATCCAAATTTTCATAAATTCGGCCGAGTGTTTTGTAACTAATTTGACTTAAAGCTGTTTCTCCACCCGCAACCAAATAATTTTCAAGATATATTCAGCTTTTCCAATGCTAGAAAATAGTGAAACATCGTTGATAGGCGTTACTGGGGAGCTCTATATAATTAAAAGTTAATCTCCGTAGTGTTAAAATTAAATTGGCGCCTATTTACTGGCTTGAAAATCTGGGAATACTCTCACCTTTCTTAAAATCATTATCCTTGGGAGCGAGTGAACAATGGATTCCAAATTGACTTCATTATACTGGGCGGGATTGTTCCTCGTGTTCAGCCAATCAGTTTTCAGTTTTCTTTATTCACCCAGGCCATTTACACAGCATATGGGGTACACATTATTATTATAGATATTTATACTATGGCGGTAGTTATTATTATTATTATTATTATTATTATTATTATTATTATTATTATTATTATTATTATTATTATTATTATTATTTTATGATTAGCTGCTGCCGTTGCGTATTTGAAATATTTTGTTTTGACATCTTTTTCTTTGTCGTTGTCAACATCTTTGTTCTTGTCGATTGCATTGTCGTTGTTGTTGTTGTTGTTGTGGTGGTGGTGGGGGTGGTTGTGGTGGTGATGATTGTAGCATATTGGTGCTGGAGCCGTGGTTGCTGCGTTGGTCGTAGTAGAGAGGTGTGTGACCGAGGTGCTCCTAATGTCGTAGTTGTCGTTGTCGTTATCGTAGTTGTCATTGTTGTTGCTGTTGCTGTTGCTGTTGCTGTTGCTGTTGCTGTTGTCGTTGTTGTTGCTGCAGTTGTTGTTGTTTTTGTTGTTATTGTCGTTGTTGTTGTTGTTGTTGTTGTAGCTGTTGTTGTTGT